>BLBF01000059.1:13152192-13191216 GCA_015471245.1 Laticauda colubrina | reverse complement strand
GATAGATAGATAGATAGATAGATAGATAGATAGATAGATAGATAGATAGACAGAAAGACAAATGATTCTGCTGAAAACTAGTATTTACTTCTGTTTTTAGGAAAAAAAGTCCCATAGCAAACAATGGGTTTACTCAACAAACATGACATTTGCTTAACAATTATGGTATTCACTTAACAGTCAATCAAAAAGAGTAATAAATCAGGTCCACATGTGGATGATCCACTCTACAATTGTCAGAACTGTAAAAGGCACCATTACAGTCATAAATCAGAACTATCTGTCACTACACATGTTTTGCTCTTCCTGTAAGAGGAAGTTAATTATAAGGAGAATTCCCTGACATTCTCTTCAAAGAGGATGCCACAGCCATCCCTATTCCTGTGAGGCTATGGGACACCTGGGAAGAGGGATTTAGAAAACAAACTCACCTTGATCTGGAGAGTCCACATTCTCTGCACTATGCGCTGGTGTTTGGCTCAGGTTACGCCGGTGACTTTGCCTGGGATGCATGGCTTCTGACCTCTCTTCGGGCAGGTTTAGATTGGGATTAGACTGAGTCAAGGGAGGACTTGAGGGCCTTGGCAAGGGACCTGATCCATTGGGTAGCCGCCTGGGAAGAGATTTAGAGAATTAGAGAAGAACATGACAGTCATTGTACAAGTACAACGAAACTATGGATGCACCCCAGCAACTTTTCACAATACAATAAAACCAAAGCACTTAAAAATGAAGATAAGAAAAATAGAGTACCCACGTCTCCATTTGCAATTTGAGAGTACAATATCTACAAATATACACAAAATATACATCCAACACTGACTGTAACGCTTAGCTGAGTATAATACACAAGAGATGGATTGTACTATAATGTGTTATTATACATCTGAATGGGGTATTGAGATTTCACATCTTTTCACATCTTAATAAGGTAGTGACTTTGTGTTTATTTGCAGTTCGGATGGCCCAGGGAAAGAAACTGTTTGTTAGTCTAATGGTGTGGGATTTCACATGACCTAAAACACCGTCCAGACGGCAGCAGGTCAAAAAGAAAATTGCCAGGGTGTGAGGGGTCTTCTATAATGACCTTGATTCTGCTTTGGCAGCGGGACCTGGCTAAGTCTTCCAGGGAGGGCAGAGGGCAACCAATGATCTTTTGAGCTTTGTTTATCACCCTCTGTACAGTTTTCCAGTCCTCAGCTGTGGAGCCTGCATACCACACACCCAGACAGTATGTCAGAGTGCTCTCCACAGAGGCTTTATAGAAAGCCAGCAACAGCAAAGGAGTATTAGATTAAAAGGACGGTTTTTTTTGGATGTCTTAATTTTCCAATCACTTAAATGTAGAACATTATCAGAGGTTTTCAGAGAATAGGTATCACTTTAGACTTCAAATAGTATGCTTGTACACCATCAAGATGACAGGTCCTGTCTGCTTTCACTTTCCATTGGACCAAACACTAGGAGGGGGAGGGAGAAGGGTGTCTTGGGGGGTTATTTCCTTACTTAATAGATCTTCCTCCTTTTTTCCAATACATCAAAAGAACGAATGGCCCACATTGATAAGAGAAAGATGTATTTATTGAATATGATCCAATATGGTCAAGTCTATACTAGCACTCAAACTGCAGCGGATTAACATCTGCCTGCAATGACCCTTCTTTTGCCCAGTCTTGGGCCACTCCCCATAGCAAAGAGAGACAACAGAGACTGAACGTAAAGGTTCTGCAGATCATCAGGAAGACTGGAATCTATGAGGGCCACACTAAAGGTGACATCATAAGCCAAGACTGTAGATTTGGGGAGCTCATACCTGGGCAGATGTGGAATCTCAAACTGGTGCAACCTGGGAATGTCCTCTGAAGCTCTCATCTCTTCCCGTGGTGAGGGAGTCAGAGTGGCCGTGGACTGCTGTCCATAGGAATTTGCAGGAGAAGAGGCATCGTTGCGAGGTGGGGGAAGAGGACATTCTTCTTCCTGGATGTTCTCCATTAAGTAGGTCCTCTCCGGCAGAGGTGGACACCATTCCTCCACCCCTGACCTATTAATACATTGTCCTATTGATACATTGTCCTAAGCCATGACTTATTTTAACAATGATTTATTAAACACATGCTCTTTTATATGTAATATACAACCATTACAACTCTGACCTACACTTATTCATACGTCATGCAACATACCAAACAAGGCATGCTGTGTATTCATTGATGCCTAAAGTAAGCCATCTAGCAATCTATATGGCTGTCAGTGAACTAAAACATACTTAATGCAGTTACTAAATCAATTCATTTGGGCTCACATTGACACTGAGCCATCAACTGCTACAAACTACAAGTAAAGCAAGACAAAGTGAAACCAAGCTTAGTACATTTCCTAGGTTTTCAATGAATGAACTCAGCCAATAAACTGGCCAGGAAGACTAGGCTCCAAACATTCAACTGGTATCCTAATTGAACACATGCATGCTCCTTGTAGCATCAATAGGGAGATGATAAGGGAGAAAAAAGTCATAAATGCCCCATGGAGGCTGTGGAGGGGCATTTAAGGGTTCTGAAGGTTAAAACTTGATTTTTGAGTCAGTTGAGGATATCCTGCATGGAACTATTGACTTCAAAACTGGCAATACTGATTATAATTATTTTGCCTCTCATACATATTGCTCTGTTCATAAGCAGGACATTAGGGCAGTTTGTACTACAGGAAAATGCATTACTCCTGGAAAAAGCTGGTCAAAATTCAAGTGCAAACTCAGCCTTAATACGAACATGAAACCCATACTTCAGTGCCAGCTCTTCCAGCGAAGAAAACACAGTAAAATACTCCAATTTCCCAGTCCTCCAGTAGCCCTTACGTAAGTTCTAGTTCTTCTTCCTCTTCTTCTTCTTCCTCTTCCTCCACATATTGGCTCAGCTCATTCGCAGTTGGTGGTGGGGGCAGCACTTCTGTCCAGTTGAGGGATGGTGTTTTTACTGGCTTCCCCATCAATTTCTGTTTCCCAGGTTTAGCAACTATGGAAACAGAGAAGTTAGACCTTCCATTACAGTAAAAGACTTTAGTTACAAGCCTAGTCCTATCTGCAAAGAACAACTCTTATTAAAATTAATGAGCCTGTATGTTCTCTTAAAGTGGCCACCTAATTCTCTGTATGCTAAGCTTTATAGTTCTCCTAATCTTCCTGCAGCAATTTGTGCTCCCCTTGAACAAGATGTTATACATTTTTATGGTACACATATTGTATTGCATTGTCATCAAGTGATGAATTATCCTTTTCTGGGAAATGCCAGGCCCATTCTTCTCAAGACAAGATGACCACATTGCAAGTTGAGATGAGGTACATGATATACTTGGTGGGAATGGGAAGGGCAGAGGAAGATGTCTAGTGTAGGCTACAATTTCCATCATCTCTAACTTGGCTATACTAGCCACATCTTAATTAGACTCGCACTATCAAACATTTGAGTATGTCCATGGTCTAGCTTCTTGTAGGCTTATGGTCCCTACCACTCTCTACCCTGCCCCGGTCGGGCTGGGCATACTGGATGGTAGAGATGCCAGGCTCATTGTTCCATTGGCCTTCCTCTTCATCAGGTGAGTGTAGATGAGCTGCACCATATGGTACCACAGGGGTTGTGGCATATGGGGTGGTGTGCTGGGAAAATGCCCCATTGAAAGTCCTCATGTCATCACTGGCTGGGTCAATGGTGCTGTATATGGGGCCATCAGACACCCCCGTCCCAAACTTCTCTGTCTGAGCAATGTAATTAGAAATCCCAGCATCTGTAAACAAGGAGAGAGGTTGTGAGCCTTACCAGGTTTTCGGGTTGAGCTGAAGCAGATTCTGGCTGCCTCAATTCCATTATCTAACATCTGTAGGTTTTTCAGACTATCTTTTATTTGCACTTACCAAGAGAGAGAGAAAAGGGGATCCTTCTAGTATTTTCAAAATCCTGTTTCAGTTTTTCTCTTGGGTGGGAATGTCTCTCAGCTACTCCTAAAAGATCAAGCTTCTTACTGGAGCCTACCCACCCTGTTCTCCCACAGATGCAGATGTGTTATTCATCAGGTTCTGACTAGTTCTGATGTACTGGTATCAAAAATTTTGACTGGTTCAGAGAACTGGCAAATACCTCTGACTGGTTCCGCCCACTCGCACCCGCCATTATCTCTCCTACCTGTTAAATATTCTGCGGTTTATTAGCTCAGCTGATTCGCATGGCAGAGCATATTGCCGCGCCTCAGCTGAGCTAAAAAACAACACAGCTCACCATTGTTGATAAAGAGGGTAGTCTCTGAGCCCTTTTCATGCATGCGCAAAAGGTGTGTTTGGCATGCACGTGCATTAGGCACAGCTCACCAGCGTTGATACAGAGGGCTGTGTTTGAGCCCTGCGTATGTGCAAAGTGAGTTTTCCGAACAGATAGGAAATTTTTTTGAAACCCACCAATGCACTGATCAGCTAGCTGGCTACAGATTTTTATTTATTTATTTATTTATAAAATTAGACCCCTCCCATCTCACTTACAAAGGGAGTCTAGGCAGTGCATATTGCCTTTTGCTAGCCAGTGCTAGACACAACTGATGTTATGGAGCTCTTACCATTGTAGTATCTTTCGGTGACATTATGGTTTCCTGTACAACAGGCCATTCCAGGATCTTTTGTCTTCCCATTCCGCAGCAGATTTGGGGCTGGCCAGGAGTCTGCCAGCCATGGGTAGCTGGAAGCACTGGTAGCCATGGCCAGCATGCCAGGACGGCTAAAAGAGAGACAGAAAATTATTTATTTGGTGACTAATTTGGCAGGCATTGAAAAATAAATTGTGCATGCTTCAATTAATTAATTGATTAAAATGGTTTCAATTTAATACATGTTTTTTAATTCAATTATGAGGTGAAGAAAACACTTTCAATTATCAGGGGTGTCCAACCTAGGAAAACTTTAAGACTAGTGGACTTCAACTCCCAGAATGGGAGGCTAGGGAATTCTGGGAGTTGATGGCCACAAGTCTTAAAGGTTCCTAAGGTTGGAAATCCATCTTTTGGATATGCACAAGGTTGCAACAAACAAGGCATTGAAGGAAGTATTGGTTCAGAAATGCATAACTTTAAATTTTGGAGTTTGCCTTATACCACATTTTTAACTTTGCTGCTAATGTTCAAATATCCGAATTGATGTCCTGGGGAGCTGAGAATTATAGCCTAACATAACAGGAAAACACTTGACTGAAAACAGCTGGAGTTATTTATTTGTTTGCTTGATTTCTTAATTAATAAATAATTGCATTATTGTAATGTTCAACATCAACCCTTCACATATTTTTTGGTATTTGAGGGATTAATGTATTCCAACATGCTGTTCTGTTTTGTGATTAATTTTTTAATCTTCTCTTTGGGTGAAGTGTTTAGAATGATCCTGAAACAGACGCAGGAAATTTGGCATATAATGAAACAGGCTACTCTGGAGAGATCTCCTGCAATTTTAACTATTTCACTGAAAAATATTGAAAGGGTTGAAATAAAGATTAACTGACAGCTGGCCAAAAAAGAGGTAAAAGTCTGAGTTATATGATGGATTATCAACATACTTTCATCACTTCCTTCAATATCAAGATAAAAAGGGACGGAAGAACTTTGTCTTTTCAAAACATGCTTGCCTATTGCAATGTTTATTGCTCCTTAGAAATACCTTGATTAGCAGGATTTAGTTGATTAAAGGCATTTAATTGATCCAAATCCAAATCAATTAACTGATTAAATGTTGCAGTAGCTATAACTTCTTAGATTTTGCCCCGATCAAGCCGAAACATGGGTTGTGCTACAGAGACCCAATAAAGCTTATGGGAAAATCCTTCCTATTACCTGAAGCCCCTGCACTTACCTGCTGCTGCCAACACGAGCTGGTCCATCCGTGTGAGGGAAAGAAACTGCAAAGGAGAACAGAGCAGATTCTCAGGGATGCTACTTTCAACAACAAAAGAAGGGGAAAATTGGTGGTATGGAGGACAAAACAATACGATGGGAAGGGGGCATGATGCCTTACCTGCTGGCGTGTATGCAAAGGAAGCTGAAAAGAGAAGCAAGCAAAGAGTGAGGCAGCTCAAAGAAATCATTGCTGGGGTCAGCATAGATGGGCAAGGAGTCTAAGTTAAAATGATGGGGCACAGCAGATGCATTGCATGCAGAATGGCATATGGTCCAAATCCCAATTAAAGGGAACTCACCAAAAGGAGAAGGAACCCCAAAATGGGTGTGGTGTCCTATTCACAAAGACTACATTTTCCTCCAGTACTCAAATATCTATCTGGCCCATTAACACAGTACAGAATAGCAGGGGAAGCACGAAGTCTGCCTTCCCCTTCTCCAAGAACGAAAGATGTTTAGGAGGGGTGGTCCAGCCTCCAGGGAAAGGGTTCAACTTCATATTTGGAGCAAGGGATTCAGTTGGAGCTCTCCCTGGTGCCGAGATGCTCCATTTGGCTTTGTAGGCTTCTAGTCTAAGACAGGCCAAAGGACCTAGTATAAGACAGCCCACCTACACCCTCCCTTAAGATTGCTAGAGTGGAGAGCTGGTAGTAAAGATGAGCTTATCTTGCCTGTATAGTGGCTCATCTCCTTTCTCTTCTTTCGGCGACAATAGATCCACACACTGAAGCACATGAGAATGACCCAGCAAGCTCCTCCGATGCCAGCAATAAAAGCTGGTTGCTTCACTACACCCGTGATCTGTTCAGCAAGGCTCACACTATCCCCATTATTCACAGGTACAGTATCCTGGTCTGGCAGAGGTTCTGCAGCAAACATGGAAGGCAAAGGCATTTGCAGTCAGAAGAGGTACAAGGCTTAAACAAGGTTAATGATGCGGTGAGGACAGTAACCAGGTTGAAGATTGCAGTTTTTCTACAAATTGAATTAGCATATCAAGGAAAGAGTCTGGTTTCTTACTAATTTTCTTTCTGGTAGGAACAGGGTTTGCATGGAAGAACATTCAATAATGTGAGTCTCTACTTTCACTGTTCTAAAATAGCAAACTGCTGTTTATTGTCCTGACAATGTGGAAATGTCTCACACTTTCTTATTCCTATTGCATTTTATCACTTTTCTTACCTCTTGGTATCAGCTGTCTCCTGTTTCAGAACTAACGTTATGCAACATTTGCCAAAGAGACATTGCAAGAGGGTTTATTTTTGAATAAACATATTTAAGAAGACCTTGAATACAATTCAACCATCTAAAAGCATGATAGTAATAGCAGTGGATGTAATTTTAATCATTGTCCTCTTCATTATCAATCAATTTCTCACAGGCCATCTCTGAAAAGACCATCTCTTGTTCATATGATAGCTGTATCTTTGAAGATGTTAGGGATGAGCTATAGAACTTCTGCAGGTGATTCACCTGGTTGGGCAGGACTGTATGGAAACAGAACCTCTTTTTTCCAACTGTGGACATATGAAGGGGTACTGAATACTCACTGATCTGTATGACGACCGGGGTGCTCCTTACTCCGATGCCAGCACTAGTAGCAGCAGCAACCTCTGTGCGATAGATCATTCCAGGGATTAGCCCCATCAAAACTGTGGAATGTATTGTGCCATCTACTGTCTTATTAATATGATAGCGAGATTCATTTCCCAGACACCAAACCTATCCAGAAGAAGGAGAAAACCATAGTAACTAATGGCTGAAGAAGACATTACCCTGCAAAAAAAACCCTAGCTGCACATCACTGGAGTATCATTGCAGTATCTACTAGAGTAAAGAATTTATGCATTGGCTAGGGAGTTGGACAAGAAAGTTTACAATGCACATCCCAACTCTATGATAATATACTCTAGCTTCTGTGACCACTGGAATTCCAAAGGACTTCAGATCCATCCTTTTTGGCATGTCCCTCATTGCAAAAGTTGTCATCTTACCCGGTAATCTTGGATGATTCCATTTTGCTCTCCAAGTGGAGGTGGCTCCCAGGATATGCTTATACTAGTACTGTTGCTGGTTCCCACAGTCACTACAGAAACTCCTTGTGGAGGAGCGCTAGGAGCTGAGGAAGAGGAAAGAAAAGGGATTTCTTGCTCAGATTAGTCTGATAAAGATCATAACCATTGCAGCTTCTACTCCAAGTTGTGAACGCACAACAAGATATTGTCAGAACAGGCTGGCAGGGTTTTTGTACAACACTAAGTTTTGATACAGATTTTGATACTGGTTTTTGCTAAACAGAAAACTGAAGGTCTATTGCAAACAAGAAATTCATGATAGAAATGGAGAAGCTATTGTTATGAATAAAAGAGGGTCGAAGTCACTGCTTGGCTACAACATCAAAATGCTAAGTTTAAGGCAAGTCACTTAATGTTTCAGTGATCCAAGTCTTATTTTCCAACCCCAGATACAGCTCTATAGCATATTGCAACACTTAAAAAAAAACATTGTGGGAGACTGGAATCCTAAAACTGGAACTAAATAATATCTGCAATAATGGGACAATTTGACTTCAGTATATGAACTAAAGCAGGAGACAGACTAATAGAGATTTGCTAAAAAAATTCAATGTTTACAGAAAATACCTTCTTCCAACAGCCTGAAAGATTACTTGACACATGACATTAGTCAATGGACAAGTCCAAAATCAAATTTACTATATACTCTGCAAGCCGAGATAGAGAAGATGTATTCAATCAGCAAAAACAAGATTTGATATTGCCTGTGGCTAGCATATGAACTTCTCCTTGCAACTTAATTCATCAGGCAGACAAGATATTATCTCAGCAATATTCAACATGATTATACAGTGAAGGTAAAGCATATATTTAGTGGATTAGAATTGATAAATAGAGTGCTTGAAGAACTCTGGATGAAACCTTGTGACATCACCAAAGATAAAGCCAGAGAAATATATTGAAATGCAGAAAGCAAAAGAGGGTGAAATTGCTGCCTGCTAATATATTGAAAATAGTCAAAGAAACAAAAGGCAACATAGGCAAAAAGAAATTGGTGTAACTAAAGGCTACATTCAAGAGAATGGTACAAAGAGACAATGAGTTATATCTACATTGGCATGCAAAGAAGTTGAGAATAACAAAATGAAAAGGACAAGAAATTTGAGAAAATTATAGAAATTGAGTGGTCATAATAAAAGACAAAGCTCTAAAGAAGTTAAAAAGAAGAGATGGCATAAATATATCAAAAAAACACATGGAAAAAGAGTTACACATGTATAAGATGGGTTTGGAAGAGCCAAAGGCACTTGAGATCACATAGGTAACATCCTGTGGAAAATGAAAAAAGAGTAGAGAGTCTTTTTTCCATTTATTTATGTATTTATTTATTTGTCACATTTAAAATAAAAAGTGACTCTGGGCAATGTATTAGCTGCAATAAATTGTGAATAACTCCTTAAAGACATTGGAGCACTCTAAGCTTCCTGTTATTCTGTCTTCAACTGAATTTTTATCATGACTGGGAATCAAGAATGAGAATTGAGTGTGAGACAACTGAAGCGTTTAAAATTGGGAAAAGCGCCAGGGCTGTATACTGTCATTGTACTCAATATTTATTTATTTGTTTATTGATTGATTGATTCACATTTAGAGGTGACCCATCTCACTCACGGAGTGATTCTGAATTGTGTACAATTAAAACATAAAAAACTTATAAAATATTATATTTCAATAAAAGGAGACAGTTAAAACAAGGCAATGAAAGTTTTCAAGGTAGGGGAGAGCCTTCATGGATGTTGACTGTACCAAGAAAAATGTTGGATTAGGAGAGACAGAAACTGGAATTACAATTGCTGTGACAAATGTCAACAACCTGAGATGTTCTGATGATACCATTTGATGCTTGGAAGTAGAGAAGACTTAAGTGAAGTCTTTTTGAAGGTGAAAGAAGAACGTGCTGGTATGCTGCTCAATATTAAAAACAACAAACAACAAACAAAAAAACAAAAATTATGTTAACAGGCAGTGCCAACCCAATGCAAAGAAACAGGGAAACTGAAGCGGCCAGCAGATTTTATCTTCCTAGGCTCAAAAATGATGTACATACTGTGGGGGTGTCATGCCTGCAACTAAATTATATATTGTCAAAATCATTATTTTCTCAGTTATAACATATAGTGTAAAAAGGTAGACAATCAGAAAAGCTGAATGAAAAATGCATGCTTCTGAATTGTGGCACTGAAGAACATTGTTGGGGAAATAAATAATTTCTTTTTCTTGGATTGCAAAAAGAAGAAATCATTCAAGGAGAAGTGAAACAAAACCAGAGTGCACATGGAAATACTAACAACAAAACCAAAGCTTATATATTTCAGACAAACAAGCAAAGCACAGACAAGATTTATTTTAAAAAAGGCTGGGATGCCTGGAAAAATCAAACTCAATTGAAAAAAGCCAATAAAACAGCAAGTAACTGGCTATGAGGCATAAGAACTAAAAAAAATGCAGTTCTTCAGTGATAATTCTGGTAGAATGATATCCTTTGGGAACCTGAAGTGACTGAATGACTGAACAATCTCAACATACTCTATGAAGCCAGCCGTTGTGGTTTATCAGTTGTGATTTATTTAGTGTATTGTATTAACCTGACCAGTTTCAATCTGTTAAAACAACCCTCATTCTTATGCAGGGTTCTCCTTTCTCTTGCTGATGGGCTTTCTGTAGAAATCACCAGGGGATCGACCAAGCAGAAGACCCTATTAGGCAGAAGATATAGCCGCTTCATCAATGCATGTTAAGTTTCTAAATCAAGACCATGTACTTTGGTTATATTAAAAAATAAAGACAAATTATCATTTTTTTTTGCCTATTAAAAGGAAGACAATTTGGGTGGGATATGAAAAGGGAGCATATGGAAAGGGATCATTTTAATGTCTTATAAACCACCCGGAAGATAATTAAATCAAAGGGCCAACATTTGATCAATCATTTTTTCAATCGGGTAGGAAGCAAATGTTTGGTTATTAATAATAGATGAAATGGCCATGAGAATCCTAATTCTGTAAGATATACTGCATTTTACAAAAGAAAGCTCAGAGATCTCCTAATCCATTCGACCAATGTTAACAATTAGCAGTCATGAATAGTTCACTGGGAAATTATTTCTTCCCTTATTTCTATCTAACAATCAATATAGCATTCAGAATTCATGTCTCTATAGGAAAGAAGCCTATAATTCTGGGTGCCAAATCTGATTTTATTGAGGGCTGTAATAGGGTTGTCTTTGACCTCGGAGTGGGGCAGTGGGCAGTGGGCAGTGGTAGTATTCAGCAGGTTTGCATTGGTTCAGGTGACCCAGAGGGTTGCAGGAGGCCATCACAGCCAAAAACAGAGCTCGGGAGCCCATTTTCGCTGGCAGAGGCACTGTGAGCCCGTCCTTCCAGAGCAGCCCTGTGGGCCAGATCTAAGCTTCCCATGGGCTGAATCTGGCCCCAGGGCCTTGAGTTTGACACCCCTGCGATAATGTGCTGAGTTAGACACAAAAAAAATGTCAATGACAGCAAGATGTAGTACACTAAAAGAGAATAACCATATTAAACTTAAGCAGCAGATAGCGCTAGATTTGGTGAAATGGGAAAATTTACAACTGTCATTAATAGGGACAATATCAACAATCAAGATGAATATATTACCCAGAATTTTATATTTGTTTCAAACAATTCTAATTAGGCTTGGAAAAGACTATTTTGAAGATTTAAATAAAATCGTGTTGAAATATATATGGAAAGGTAAGAAAGCGAGAATAAAATTAAAACTTTTGCAAGATGCTAAAATAAGAGGAGGATTTGGTTTGCCTAATTGGGAGTTGAACTACCAAGCTACAAATTTGATGTGGGTAAAGGAATGGATAACATTAAGAAATACGAGATTGTTGACACTAGAAGGACATGATCTGTTGTTGGGGTGGCATGCTTTTTTATGGGACAAAGGAACGAAAATACAGGGGTATTTTAGAAGACATGATATACTGGAGTCTTTGTGGTTAAACTGGGAGAAGACTAAAAGGCAATGTTATTTGAAAATTACAGTCTGGCTATTGACTATTGAAGCATTTTCGTATCCTATAATATACAAAATGGAACAGTTAGATATGGTGAAATATTGAATGAAAAGGGTGAACTTAAATCGATGCAAAAATTAGAGGAACAAGGTATAAAGATGAATTGGTTTTCATATGCGCAAATACATCCAAGGTATGATAAAGATTCTAAAACAGAAGGCTTCTACGATAAATTGACTGATTTAGATAAGATTTTGACAGGTACTGATGAAAAGATGATTAAAAAACTGTATGGATATTTATTAGAAACCAAACTAGAAAAAGAACAAGTTAAAGAAACAATGATTGCTTGGGGGAAGAATTTCAGATATGGGATTGATTTAGAGAAATGGCAAAAATTGTGGTCTCAAAATTATAAAATGACAATGTCAACAGCATATAAAGAAAATTTGTAAAAGATGTTTTACAGGTGGCATTTTCCTCGGCAAGAATAGCAAGAATGTTCAAGAACAAGTCTGAAAAATGTTGGAAATGTCATCAGATACCTGGCTCATATTACCATATGTGGTGGACGTGAGCGGATGCCAAAAAATATTGGACTAAAATCCACACATGGTTGGAAAAAATGACAAAAAAGCATATAGACTTGAAACCAGAGATATTTTTATTGGGAATTTTACCTGAAATATATAGTAAAGAATTGAAATATTTGATTGTAAATGTATTAACAGCAGCTAGGATTGTATTTGCTAAAAACTGGAAAAATGAGCAAATACACACAGGAGGAAGTTATTAAGAAAATAATGGAATGTGCTGAAATGAGTAGATTGACATTTGAAATCAGAGAACAAGAAGATAAACAATTTTATAAAATTTGGGATCTATTCTATCAATGGTTAGACAATAAAATGGTAATGAAATATGTAGATTTTTAGAACATAATGAATATATAAATATGTATTTTTTATTATGTCTACAAAATGATTATAGGATAGATTTGAGATGGAAATATGAATTGTCATAAAATAAATTAAGTAAAATAAGGATTATTTTGTGAAACATGAAAAAATAATAGTATAGTCAAATGATTAATTATGATATTAATGTACTCAGGAATATTTGACAGTATGAGAACACATACAGTGTAATTCTAATTGAAGACTACGAAGTGGAAGCACAAAACAATTTGTAAACCAACTGACACACTGTATGTACATATATGGAAGATGGTTTGATGTTTTTATGTTGTGTTTGTTTATGTATGTCTTAAAAAAACAATAAAACTTTTTTTAAAAAAATGATGATGATACAGGACACAGTCAGAAATAGCAAAATATCAAAATGTTGATGTAAAGAGGAAACCTCAATATGCCTGTGACCATTGAAACCAAGAAATTTGGTTATGGGAAGGCTTAAAGATAGCAGCTTCCATTTCCTACAAACCTTCTTCTGGGGTGCGCACCAGGAGCACCTCACTATCCATGCCTTGGAACTCATCAAAATATGGCCGGATCTTGACTTCATATTCTTGGCCTTTGCGTAGATCTACTAAGACAGTGTTCCGTTCAGCAGGTGACTTCACATCCTGCACCAGCCAAGCGCTGTTCTTCAGCCGATACATTACCCGATAACCTTGGATGAATTGAGCCTGGCGATCCACCTGAATGAAATGAAGAGATAGCATTGACTGTATGAGTATGGAACCTATTGCCTGGATCAATGCTTTTCCCATCTAGGAACCCATTTCTTCCTCTTACTATTGGTTCTGATGATGTTGTTTCAAGAAAAAAATATGAGTTTATTAGCACTCACAGTCCAGGTCACTTGGATGGTGGTGGAAGTGAGGACAATAGGTTCCTGGAGCTGAACTACCACATCCCCAAGTTCCCGTTGCACCTGCCGATGGTCAACTCCTTGTCTGGTAGGACTCACATCTATCAAAAAAGCCACAAATCCCATACCAGATGATACTCTTTGCAACAAGACCAACATAAAATATCCAAAACAGAAAACAGAACAAATTTTCACCAAGCTGTAGAGATGCATATGCCCATGAAGTTTGTTTCTAGGTTTTACTGAATACTTAGTAGCATCAAGAGTTAGAAATATGTTTTTGTTAGAAGAGTTCAATCTGTACTAGGCCAACTGAATTTTCTATGAAAGGATTGTAGAGCTACAGATGTACAACTGGAGATTATAAACTATGAACTCTTCTTAACTATGGTTCCTAGAGGTTTTCTCAAAAAGTATTCTGAAAGGCATAAGAGGGCTGAGAACTAAAGTAGAAGGGACCATATATCATTTGAGTAGATTTACTGACTTCTCTACAATTACTTGGAGGACTGCAGAATGAAGAAAGGGGTTCTACATGTGCGATCATCCACTGCATTTGCACAGCTTCTAATTCCTTCTAATTCCACCATGAAATAAAACTTTTATTTCTCTGTTTTACATGTGGAGTAAAATCTATCACAACAGCAGTAGAATTCAAAATGGGGCCTTGATCTATCTTTTAATCCCTATCAAAAACTTCCATCAGTGTTACTATCTAGGTCCCTTCACACCTACATCAAGCCAGGGTTAGCTTTAGCCCTAATTTTCTAAATCCCCTCATAGTTACATGGATTCACACAACATGCACAAAATCTCATGGTTGGATCTCCTTTCCATGCTAAACCCAAATCAAATAAATGACATTATGGCTTAAATACACTGCATCAACCAAGCTCGTGTCAGGTAAACCCTCATTCAATGTAGTACCTCATGGGAAACTCACCTTGTGTACGAACTGGCTCTGAGACTGGGCTAGGATCACTGAGGCCATAGGAGTTGACAGCTCGTACAAGGAAGAGATAAATGGTGTTTGGATTCAAGCCACTGACTGTGTGCTTTTCAAGCCTGACATCATCTGCCACGGTTTGCCAAGTACTGCCTGAAGACTGACTGCAATAGGACAGAATTCAAAAAGGAAGAAAGAGACAGCACAGGCTTCATCTGTGCCCTTGGCCTCTGATTTAGCTGCTTTAGCAACAGTCTCACTTAACAGCACCCTGATTTTGCAAAATTCAGAGGCAGAGGTCCACTAGTAGAGCTTGATGTACGTACTTACAATGTCCCACAGTTTACTTTGGGATCAACTACCCAGTTTCCCTGAAAACAAGACTTATCCCAAAAATAAGCCCTAACATGTTTTACATGTGCCTAATATAAACCTTACCCCCCTGGGGTCCTCTGAATGGAGCTGTTGGAGCCACCACTGTGAAGCGAGGCAGGTATCAGAGCCTGGCTGCACGGCCCTCAAGTAAACTGATATAGGGCACATGGGGCAGCTCCACACACCCCATGTTGTGGCAGTGGCACTGGTGTACTGCGTGTCCTCCTGCCCCACCACAAGCAAGTGACCCATGAAAAAAAGACACTTCCCCGAAAATAAGCCCTAATGCTTATTTTGGAGCTCAAAAGAAAATAAGACCCAGTCTTATTTTCAGGGAAACACGGGAAGCTATAGAAATTTAGTTTAATTTAATTTCACTAATTTTTATTCACTCTATTTAGGTATCAACTCTTAGATAGCTCACTGTATAACCACAAAGTTAGCGCAAGTCAAAAACAACAATCCAACCAAAATAGGTAAAAACAGATTACAAATGTAACAATAATGGGTAGAACTTTGGATGTCTACCAATAATTAGTCCACATTTTCTTATCACGAAATGCAGAAAATTAGTGGTTTCTTTAAGACCAGACTATTGACAGCTTCTGACATTCTTGGACAACTATTTGGGCTCATGCAACCTCCAAACCTAATGAAGATCATTTTTTCTCTGGCTGTTGCGTTGCTCCATTAGGTCCCCAAGGACCTGGGTTACCCCCTGGTATTTTAGATTCTCCACACTCTACCAAGGAAACATGGTTGTACTGTCCAGCCAGTTATAGTTAATGGGAATTGGTATAGTTACTTAGTAATTGGGAGCTATCCCCTTAAGGGAATGAATCATGGTAAATGTAGTTAAGGTTTCCTGGGAAATGTAGTCCATGTCATGTGGTCACATCTGTAATCCTGATTGGTCACTGAATTGACCCTTGATGGGTTGGGGGAGGTTTCTTCACTCTTGCCTGAACACAGCCTCATGGCAGCATCTCTACCCTTTGCTTCTATTACTATGGGATGAAATATGGGAAAGAAAGATTACCATCATTTTACACTACAATTTCAACTATGCAAAGAATTGGACATTAGATGCATCTCGACATAACTGTGAGTTACATTGAGGATACCTAATATAATCCAATAAAAGAAACTCTGTATGGAAGAATTTGTAGAGTTATCTATCTGTCTTCATATTCAGCAAGTGAACCAAAAGACCGAATGATGGTGCAAAGCATTCTGGGAAATTTGAAAGGGCAGGTGGATTTCAGCTACTTGCTACGAACATGACACTCTTCCCCAATGAGGGACCATGATGAATGGCATTAGAAAGAGACCAGTTTTTCCAAACAGTCTCCCTGCGAGTCTTAAAAGATCTCAGCACTGCAGAATGACTTTGAGTTATAAGCACAGCCTTTTGTAGACACAAAGGAGCTGTAGACAAGATTCCCAGTGCCTTAACCACTGAATTTTAAGGTTCACAAAATTGTTTTAGAATTACTGCCCACCTTGAGTTTTCAAGGTTCAGAATTCAATGGAACTCTGATTGACAGGCTTTTGGCTCAGGTAAAGGTAAACAGGGACTTGGCCCTTAGCCCAACCTATTCTCCCTGCAATCATAAAATCTATTTTTTGAGCTTTTTGACTCTGCTTCAAAGAGATGCAATTTTTTGTAGCCTTTAAATGGGATGCGGGAACAATGGAGTAATATGTTCCATGCTGGAAGCTAGAAAGAGCTGAAACTGAATGCAACTCCAGGACATTTTCACGGCTTAGAATAGGATAGCTCAGAATTCAGACCAGCTCTGAATTCTAAGCTAAACACACAAGTCCATGTTAAAGAGGATTTGTAGCAGATGCCAGGCTGCCCCTACTCTTGTGTTTCCATGTCCCTTCGTGCATGTTCCCATACAAGTCTGGATTAGTTTGCTCAATGATTTATGAAGTAGCAGGGCTACCTCCCTGTTTGCCAAACCACTCAGTGAAAGTGACTTGCTCAGCCACCTGCTCTTCCCCCCAAAAAACTCCCTGTCCAGAACAGATGGCTCTGTTAGGTAAGGTGTGCAAACCACACGAAAAAGAAGAGCTTTACTTGATGCACACATCCCTTGATAGCTCAGCTGCAGGGAGGCAGAATCCAAACAGGGCATGTGGTGGTGGTGATGTGTGTGTCATGGGCAGGAATCACAAACAGAAGCTTAATATGGATTTAGCAGAGGAGGAAATGGATGGTCTTGGAATGTACCAACAGCAAAAAATTTACACAGCTGCCTGGATCTGCTCTCTTGCCCTCTGAAAAACTAGCTCCAGACACAGCTGATAGATTGGGGGGGGGGGGGGGAAGAGAAGAAATAAAACAGCTCAGATCTTTATAAAGCTAAGTCTTCCTTATCAGGTGAAAGGTGGAAGTTGCCATTCTTGGACAATAGAACAGGGACCCCCAGCCTGACTTGTGTTGTGCTTCTTCTAAACTTGTGAGTAACATTCAAGGCTGAATATTGCGTTTTGAATATTTTGCCAGTATGCTGGATGGAGTGAGCAGAGTGAAGAGAAGCCTAAATTAAATTTACAGTTCAGCAAGGTTCAACTTTTTGCAATGAGAATTCTAATTCTGGCCCACAGCCATACATGATAAAAAAAAACCCTAAGGAAAGCACTAGTTTCTCCCCATTGTCCCATCTTTGCAGCACAATCTCATATTCTTTTGCTGACTGGAACAAAACAAAATCCTGACTCTGTTTCACCACCTCTGTCAAGGGGCAGCCAGCCCAACAGGAGGCATAAGATTGCTTGACCCATGGGCTAAGGGGAGACTGAGAACTATTTTATTGCCCAAGATCCCATTACATGGCTGAAAGCAGCAGAGCAAAGCTAAAAATGGGGGGGGGGGGGTGTTTCCTCCCATCTTCCTTCTCTCTTCTCATTCAGCAAGCTGCTAGGAATAGATTGTTCTTAGAGGAGATCTGAACTCATCATTAGTAGATAATTGGTGAAATCACAGATGATATGCCATTAGGCCAAGGACTGTAGATTGCCTAGCCTTGAACAGATGGATTAACTCTTTTATTTCTTAGATTTTTATCCCACCTTTATTATGATCCTTTCTCCAACAACCACCCGGTGAGGTGGGTTGGGCTGAAAGAGAGTGACTGGCCCAAAGTCACCCAGCCAACTTTCATGCCTAAGGTGGGACTAGAATTCACAGTCTCCTGGTGATTTGTGCAAAGTCTCCAGGCCCACTTTTATGCCTTTCAATGCCTAAAATGGGACTAGAACTCCTGGTTTCTAGACCAGCACCTTAACCAACATACCAAACTAATTCTCCAGTTTTTTTTTTATTCTGAAATTGCCCAACTGTCTGCTTCATGCCCAACAGCATTTGGAGAAAGAACTCCCAAGAAACCTGTGAGTTACCTGAATGCTTCAATAATATATGAGCTGATAGGAGCACCTCCATTCCCAGGGTTTGGCTTCCAGATCAGAGCAACACTGTTCTTGGTGACATCAGTGACCAGGGGAGCTGAAGGTGGACCTGGAAGCAGATTTGGCTCTGGAAGCTGCATCTGGAGATCTACTCCATTCTCTGGAAAACCAAATGTAGAGGATGAAGAGAACATTAGCCAGAAGGCCTTCAGGGAATACTGATCAAATCAACTACAGAGGGTCTTTGTAGATGGTAGGCTGATTTTAGTCTTGTGCACCTTGTGGTTTCCCAATGCATTTTACATTTGCAAAGCAAAACATACATAACCTGGAACATCAATCTTCCTTTGATGAAGGTATAGCAGTCTGTGCAAGGAAGTATGGACTTTCTTCATCCTGGAAATTAAGGCCCCCTACTAGCCAAGATGATATCTTAATAGAATTTACTGTCATGAGATGTGACAACAGCCATAAACTTTTATGATCTTTTTCCCACTCCAAAAACTTAGGTAACTGGTAGTTTAAGGAGACAAGAAGCCAAACATTCAAGTCTGGCAGGTTTCACATTCTTTCCAAGGATGTAGAAAGGCTGGCCATTTTTAGATTTGCTGGTTGCAAAAAAGCCATTCAGAACTGGTCACTGGGGCTACCTTTGTTTATCTAATTGTGGGCAGGATCTTTCTCTGGGACACACTAGGAGAAATGGTGTTCTACAAACTAGGTCTGCTTGAAAGATTAAAACAGGTGTGACCAACTGTGGCAACTTTAAGACTTGTGGACTTCAACTCCCAGAATTTAGCAGCCAGTATGTCCACAAGTCTTAAATTTGCCACTGTTGGACAACTCTGGATTAACGTCAAACTAGATCTGCATTTAATACAGAATTTTTTAAAAATTGGAAAGGCTCTTCATTATTGGGAGCAACCATTAGGACAACCTCATTCTATCTCAACTATGGACTGAATAACCAAATTCTGTCTTTGTTTTTATGGCACATCTAGCACCTGCATTCCCCTCCTTGGCCTTATGTGTTTATTTTTAGAAGAAATCCAATAATCTCAATTGAGTTTAAGAGTTTGGTCTGTTTCTCAATGCTTCTGAAGTTACTCGACCTTCCATACTCCGGCATTTCAAAGCAAATATGAAGTCCCAAGTAAACCACATTCTCCCACCCATCTCCACTCAAGGGGTCCTGCAAATGACTCACCTTGCACTGCCAGAAAGCCACTCCACCTGGTTTCACCGGTTGAGCTGGTAGCAATGCAAACATACAGCCCAGAGTCGGAGGTCTGAAACATGCCAAGGAGAGAAGCTGTTACCCCTTTCTGCTCACTGCAGTTGTAGTATGGACTTTGGAGAGGTTTTTTTTTTTTTTTTTGCTTTCAGGGAATATGTATACTATAGCCCCTTAGATGTATACAAATAAGTGCTCATCCACAGGAGATATTTCATATTTCCTCCTATGGCTTTGAGGAAAGAATAGACTTGATGGAAGCTGGATGGCATGAGACCAGCCCAGATGTCCTGGTACAGGGACTCGTTGACTTACAACTATTTATTTAGTCACCGTTCAAACCGAAAAGTGATTTACAATCAGTCTTTGCACTTATCACTGTTGAAGCATCTCCATGGTCATGTGATCAAAATCCATGCAGTTGGCAATGGGTATGTATTTATGGCCCTTGCAGTGGGCCAGGATCATGGGATTGACATTTGTGACTGTCCCAGGGGACTTCCAAGGATCAAAGTCAAAGGATTCGCCTTACGACCCTGGGATTCCCTTAACTGTTTAACTTAGCCATGAAAATTCTGGTCCCAATTGTGGTCATAAGTTGAGGACTACCTCTGCATCTCCCTGACCCCTTCTACAGGTTGTGTTAGCTCTCTAAAATGCAGTTGTGGAGCACAGGAATAAATATAATAGTTTGGGTGTCATAAAAAATGCTGGCAAAGGGGCTAATGGCTCTCAAAGGATTCTAGCACTATAATTTTACAGACAAAGGGGAGCTGGACTCACTGTTCCCCAGGCACATTTATCCACATTGGAATTTTAACATTCTAATACTCAGATAATCTGAAAAGCAGCAGAGAACCTGCGGCTATGTGCTAAAATCTGCAAGATGGAAATGTGTGTTGTCATGGCTGACATTCCACCCTTTTTGAAGGGGCAGGTTTTTCCAGTTGTGACACTACAACTGCCACCTTGCAGATTTTGACCACTCTCTAGAACTGCCAACATTCGGAACAACTATTATTTTGGCCTCCTTCTATCAATAGGCAACACAGAGGTACTTCTATTAATTACTTGCCTGTTATCTTTCATATTTTCCCCTCTGTCTCCCTTCTGCAATATGGTAATTCTCACTTGCCAGACGATTTATTTATATTTAAAACATGAGATCCTTCAGGTATGAATACAGCTGGAGGAGCTAACATATAATAATGACAACAACAATAACAATGGTTTGGTACTAAATTAAAAATGTAAGTAAAAATAAAATTAAAGTGGAACAGTTGACGAAGCCCATAAATGAAAAATAAAGTGACAGATGGAAAGAAAAGAAAGAAGCCTAACTTTGACAAAAGCTCAGGAAAAAGAAAAAGTGTCTGCCTAGCACATAAAAGCAGAACAAAGGCATTTCTACAAGAATAGAATAGAACAGAATAGAATAACAGAGTTGGAAGAGACCTTAGAGGTCTTCTAGTCCAACCCCCTGCTTAGGCAGGAAGACCCTATACTATTTCAGACAAGTGGTTGTCCAATCTCTTCTTTAAAACCTCCAGTGTTGGAGCATTTACAACCTCTGGACACAAGTCGTTCCAATTATTCATTGTTTGAACTGTCATCAGGTTCTAGTTCTAGGTTGCTTCTCTCCTTTATTATTTTCCACCCATTGGAACAACACCCATTGTCCTGCCCTCAGGTCCTTTGGAGAATAGCTTGACTCCTTCTTCTTTGTGGCAGCCCCTGAGATATTGGAACATTGCTATCATACCCTTCTTTTCATTAAACTAGACATACCCAATTCCACCAACTGTTCTTTGTACATTTTAACCTCCAGTCTCCTAATCATGTCTGTTGCTCTTGTCTGCACTCTTTCTAGAGTCTCAACATCCTCTTTTACATCATGGCAACCAAAACTGGATGTTGGATCTCTCACCTGAACCCTTGCTGATATTGAGATGCCTTCATCAGGGTCTATGACAATTCACCACGGTAAACTCACCATAACCAACTTGTCTTGGCCAATTTGCTGCAGGACAAGAATTACACGAGGATCAAAGAAATAGTGGAATAGAATAATTAAAAGATGGATGTAAAAGGAGGGAGAAAATGAAATGTGAATGATAAAAATTAAAAAATATGTTTTATATATTTAAGATAATTAGACTGAATTGTTAAATTGTCCCATGGTAAGTTGGCTGTGGCGAATTGTCCCACAGCTAGTTGGCCATGGTGAGTTAGCCACATTGAGTTGGCTGTGTTGTGTTGTCCCACTCTCCTTTTGGACAACGTTAAGATTGCTGTTGCCCAAACTGATGAACACAAACACAACAGAGGAGCCTGCCTGATAATGAAACTCCTGCTCCTGCTTGCCTCACTCTAATTGGCAGCATTTTCCAGGATCTTTCTCTCTCTCTCTTGTACTTCACCTTCATACTTGGAGCTTCAGAGTCAGAAGATGGACTCTTCTGTGTATAGGTAGTCCTTGACTTACAACAATTCATTTAATTTGAAATTGTAATAGTATTGAAAAAAGTGACTTAGGACTACTTTTCACATTTACAAACTGTTGTAGCATCCCCCATGGTCACATGATCAAAATTCAGATGATTGGCAACTGACTCATATTTATGGCTGTTGCCGTGCTCCGGTGTCATGTGATCTACTTTTATGACCCTCTGACAAGCAAAGTCAGTAGGGAACCCAGATTCATTTCACAACCATGTTGCTAACTTAACAATTGCAGGGATTCACTTAACAAATGTGGCAAGAAAGGTTGTAAAATGGAACAAAACTCTCACAACAACTATCTCACTAAGCCACAGAAATTTGGGGCTCAATGTGGTCATATGTCAAGGACTACCTGTATAAAGTATATATTTTACCACGTAGCTATGGTTCCTCCCAACCTTACAATGAGCAAAAGCCAAGAGCTAGAGTTTGTGAGCAAGTAGTTGCTAGTTGTGTTGATGATCATGGAGACAAAAGGAAGGGATTCCTTTCATGTTTTCACCTGGTGGGCTCTGTGATTTGAAGGCCACTGACTTGCTTTCCCCTATGTATCAGAAGGGCCTGATGAAGACAACTCATCCTGGGGGGACCATTAATTCATGTTAGTCTTCTGAACCACCTGACAGTTCTAATTTTTTCCTGGGCAAAGCGCCACAACTGCTATCAAACAATGCTATTAGGTGCTCTGGGATCCAGTTGATGCATTAACCTCCTGACTCTGACACAATGAAAGCACAAAACTAACGTGAAATATTTCACTCCCTGCTGCCTGCTGGCATTAATTTTTAAACAAATGTTTAGCATTTGGTCTGTGTTTTGATAAGTAATTCATGAATAACTTTCACGTTACCCTGTCATTGTACTTGACTCTAGTGCATGAAAAAGCAGATTGGACTAGCCCAGTTTGGAATTGTTACAAGGAAATGCAATGTGTAATGCTATGAGCTCTAAAATGTTTAGCTAAGATCTTGTAATGTGGGAAGGATTGTCCCCTTGTCTCTGGGCTTTTACAGTACAGCTGCCTCAATACAAGATTCAAATTATGCAACAGGAAAATCAGATGCTCAGAGCCACAGCTTGATGCAGAATCCTTGCTCTATAAGCAGAAGGTTGCAGGTTCCATTTCTAGAATCATTGACTAAAGAAGAATCAAAATCTTTGTTGCTACCCTTGTTGAGAGTTGTATCAATGCAACTCTTCCTAGCAACATTTGCATGATGGGTGGAGCCATTCCCATTGTGAATTGGACTTTTAAAACTGGAAGCATCTGCAATTGATGGAAAATTGCCTTGACCTTTAGCTGTGCAAAGCTACTTAGTCTTATAGAATATATAACAAATGGCTTAAACCAAATCTAACTGATATGTGTTTATGAGGGTGGAGTCAGGGATATTAGGTAGGTGAAAATGACAAGTCCTCATGCCATAATAAGTGTGTTCCTTTTCAAAATGCAACAAAAGTCTTTGTTGGTTTTCCTACCTGAATGAATGTCCTGGATGTATCTTCTTCATATGTGGGATCTGGCTCTAGAGGGCCATCAGAACAGCATGAAAGCAAACGCTTTGTGGTCCCCATGTCTGCCTTTACGCAGAGAATGATTTTTTGCCCAACTATCAATCTGTTCAAAGCTATCAAATTATGTTGATGCATTATATCCACTGCAATGCATTTATAACAGCAGGGTGGTTTACAGCCCCCATCTCCCAATGGAACGAGCATCTCTTGGCATCTTCACATCTACAAAACACACATGCACACACCTCCTTCTTCTGCAGTATTGTAAATATTCATAAATTAACTTATACTGAGGGTGATTATGTGAAAGTGCTGAGAGACTTTAGACTCACTGAATCAGTGGGAAATTGAAACCGTTAACCAAGTGTGATTGTAATGCATCAAAATATATACAATGCTTCACTGGGGAAATAGTTAATTTCTGAAAAGAGGTAAACAAGCAAGACACAAACATTTGTCTTGTCAACTGTTAAGATGCTTTTCAACTGGAAGACCCTCCTACAGAAATATTGTGAGACCTCTGGCTTTATCGCAGCTTTCCACATGTGTTAGAACTGTATCTACAAGATTTAACAACTAATACTTCCAACACCACATCAGGCAGCATGATGGTGAAGATATATACAGACGACAGGGTGTTGACATTGGTTAATGAACATTCTCTTTTGCACAGGACAGGAAAAATATATAATGAAGACTAATTAGAAGACAGGTCCACCACAATGATTACTATTAATAAGAGGTTTTGCTTCTATCTTTTTGAAGGCCTCGGTCTCATTGTTTACTTTCCAGAATGGCTCTCCAAGGTCCTGACATCATCAGCATTTGGGTTAATTGGCCCCAATAATTCAGTTCCAAGATTATGCTTTCCTTCCAAGAACTGCATTTATCAGTTGGGATTTGTGGATAAAAGTACTATCAAAGGACGTTTACTTTAGCCAATACTTGATTCAACAAGGTAACCAAAGTTGAGTCCCTACCAAAATGCATTAAACCCACAATCAAAGCTATCTAAGGAGACTTCATGGACAAAAGTAGACAAGAACCAGATTGAATTCTTCTTTGAAAAACTAAATCTAGAATCCAGAATGTCAGCCCTGTTATACCAAGTAGAACCATGTTCAGATATTGTTTATTACACTGTGGCTCTTCTCATGTTCTGCTGATTGGGCCTAAAATGTCACAGAAGCTAGATTCATGTGTTACATAAAAACATAGCTGGAGAAAAACAGAATAGTTTGCTTCACTCAGCACAAGAAGCCATAAAACATGGGTTTATAAACTGCATTATATACTAAAAAAAACCCAGTTAATATCTAGGATTGGATGATCATGTCCATGGATATAGGAGGTTTTGTTGAAGATTCCAGAGCTTCTTAGGTAATTATTACTGGAATTCAGTAACCAAAGTATAGTTTTCTCCAATGTGATCTTTAACACTTAATATAAGCAAATTAAATCTCTAGAAATATCTTAAAGAATATATTTAGTTTTTTTTTAAAAAGCCACATCCCCAAATATCATTCCAAGAAGCAAAATAATGTCCCTCTCTGAACTAAGATATTCTTGGTTTAGAACTTCAGCTTTGAACATGAACCACAAACAGTAGTATAATTGACTTCATTCTATCATTGCACTGAGACAATTATGGTTTTTCTGAAAAGATTAAAGTGACTGGACAGTAAATAACTCTGGCTAGAGAACCCTGGTTAAAAAGAGTTAATTACAATTGAGTTCTTGGCAGAAAGTTATGTTATAACTTTGCTCATAATGGCATTTGCCACAAAATGGTTTTCAGATTCAGCTGCATTGCAAAGGGATTGATTTGGCAGGCGTTGTTCTTTGTTAACTGATATTTACTTTGTTAAGGATAAGAAAATTGCATTCAGCTGTTTTTAGCCAGTAAAACAAAGGAATTGCTCATTGCCTGTTAACAACATTAATTTCTTAATAAGTACATAGTAGCTTATGGGCCCATTCTCTATGTTAGCTTTCAGGAGTATTTAAGAATTCTTTTTCAACTTCTGAACCATGCAATTACAGTCTCTCTTTTATTGAGTAATTTCATTACTGAGCTATTTAGCACAGTTATGAAAGCAAGCAATTTAATCCCTAGCTAGGTTGTGGCATTCAATTACTAGCTGGGTAGTTCACTAGAGAGATTGAATTTTCCCAGATACAAGAAGTCATGAGCTGGAAGGAAGATCGGAGGGTTCACAAAATTCAAAAATACTAGAACTGGGAGAAGGAAGGGAAAGAGCATAATCTCATATTGACTTGATTGCATAAAAATAGTCATGTCAAATGGTTCACTGGGAAGGTAATGGGTTGAATCCAGTGGGAATTCTACCAAGAATATCTGTAAAGCAATTGGCTTACATGATTCCTAAGATGTACCTTATTTGGTTTGAATTTGGCTTGGCACGTTGGGTGAACTAGAATGGGCATTTGGAGACCTGGTGGTGCAGTACTGCAGGCAAATGCAGTATTACAGGCAAACTTTGCCCACAGCATGGAGTTTGATCTTGATGGGGCTCAAGGTTGACTCACCTTTCATCCTTCTGAGGTTGCTAAAATGAGGAACCAGATTGTTGGGGTCAATATGCAAATAATGCTTTTAATTGTAAACAGCCCAGAGTGTCCATTAAAGCACTATGGGGTCATATATAATTCTAAGTGCTGTTGCTACTAATGAGTTTTCCAGTCAATTCTGGTTTATCCTGCAAATCATGGTAAAGCAAATTATGACAGCATAATGAATGAATCCTACCAGGTAGCCCACCACTGGTGAGGTAAAAGTGGAGAAAGTACAGGAGAAGTGAAGGCAAAGCAAGAGACAAAGGAAAGCCAGAAGAAGGGGGAGTTAATGGGAGAAAAAACAACCAGGTTGGGCATTGTCTCATAATTCTGGTGCCTTGGAAATCATGACAGAGGTCCTTCTACTTGCAATGTCTCTTGGGATATGCCGTATAGAAGCAACTTATAAGTCCACTAGTACTGAGACTCTCAGAAAAAAATGTATTTAAAGTTACCCAATACCTTATAGATATGAGCTCATACATAACAGTTGCGAAGTATTTTTTTATATTGCTGTTGTGTTGTGGTTGTAACTCTACAGATTGCATCAAGCTAATCTTATTATCTGATTTTGCTGAGGGTTTTGTTGCATTGGAGAATTGGCCAATGGCCTTAATAAAATATATTGCTGCTGTTGTAGGTACCATGGGAAAGGAGAGTAGAAGTGGAGAGCAAAAATGCTCTGAAGGAAGCATTTGGCTGAAGAATTGGGAAAGGATTGGTCTGAAGGAAGATTTGAAATGAGGGCTGGAAGGAGCTGGTGGACCCCAAGGGGAATGAAGAAGTTCAAGTTAGAGACATTAAATCTTACTTTTTGAAGAAATGTTGCAGCATCTAAGACCCTTCCTTACACAATTTCCTTTTGCTCTCGTAACCATGTAAAAAATGGTGTAACCATTTGCTCTACTTTTTCACATGTAAACTATCAGAAGAAGAAGAAGAAATATGATTGTAGCTATGGTTTTCAAAGAAAAGGCACGCAGCTATACAATATTTGTGAATGTCCTTGTACATTACTGGAAGAGACAGATTTCACCCTGACAATTTTATCTCACTGCAAAGAAATAAATATGCTATTATCCTATACCTTCATCAGAACATCTCTACCTATCCAAACCCCAATTAAAAGTGCCTGGAAAAAGTAACCTGGACATTCTCCCTTTCCTGATTTGTTGCCACTGTGCAAAGGCGAATCTTCTCAACTCATACACCCCTGAG
Organism: Laticauda colubrina; assembly: GCA_015471245.1. Classification (NCBI taxonomy): domain Eukaryota; kingdom Metazoa; phylum Chordata; class Lepidosauria; order Squamata; family Elapidae; genus Laticauda; species Laticauda colubrina. Next base: position 13,163,602 of record BLBF01000059.1, on the reverse strand, counting down.
ATAAGAAAGCAAATGCAACAGGCACAGCAAGGTCCTCCCATCAGTCATGTTACATGCATGGCTGGGAAACTGTGGGAAAACCCCAAAAACATTCTGGTGGGTCTACTCCAAGGGAGAAGGAAGAATGTTGCTTATTTTAGAAATGATAGAAAATATTTGTAGCTTGGATGGTAGATGGTGGTGGTGGTTATCTTCTACAAGGTTACTGTTTACCTTCCAAACATTTCCTTACCAGGCTGATGTCATCCTCAACGGGATCTCACACATAGCATGACCAGCCAGTCAAATGACCCATCAACCACATGACCACATGAGATCAATGTAAGCGGTGAAGAACTGGAACAAGATGCTTCAACTGAAGGCCCACTGAGGGTGTTACGTACCTAGCTTGGTGACAAAATGTTCAGAAGAGAACAAACCACCAACAACATTAATTATTTTGTCTAAGGGACGGGTATCGTACCTGCAGATTTGTAATCTGTAGCGTTCCATTGTCCAACAGGCTCATTCTTGGATCACTGCCTACAATCCGCTGTCCATCTTTCAGCCACTGGATGCTGGGCAGCGGGTTCCCAGTCACGTGACACTGTAGCAGCGCTGTAGATTCTATGGCTAGGGTTTGATTCACGGGACCCCGGCGAATAATTGGTGGAATGCGATCAGTTGTTACTTCATGCAAGACAAAACCAAGACAGCACATTATTAGGTACAGAGACTCTTACCAATACACTTGTTTCTGGGTTTTTTTATTCACTTCTTATGTGATATTTTTAAGTGGAGTGAACGGGGGACTGATCTTTCTTGCATTTCGAAAGCCTTCTTGACAGATCCTTACCAGCATCTGAGCTACAGGTGATGACATTCAAATCTACCAGCTTGTTTAGTAACATGTAATTAAGCAGTCAATTAAGGGCAAGGCACTAATTGATTACCTGGAGTTGTACTGCCAGAAAGTGACAAAAAGCAATGCAGGTGGTGATGTGCACCTTTGATGTAACCCATCACCTGTCTGATCTGAGAGAGGCAAGAAGAGTTTCTAATGAAAAGCAGAAGCTTTTCTCTTGTAACTTGTTACGGGTAGTCCTCAACTTACAACAGTTCATTTCGCGACCGTTCAAAGTTACAACGGCACTGAAAAAGGTGGTTTTCGCATTTGCCTTGCAGCATCCCCCTGATCATGTGATCCAAATTCAAATGCTTGGCCTTTGGCTCATGTTTATGAAGGTTGCCGTGTCCCTGGGGTCATGTGATCACCTTTTGCGACCATCTGACAAGCCAAGACAAGCCAGAATCACTTCACAACAGGCTTACTGACTTAACAATTGCAATGATTCATTTAACAACTGTGGCAAGAAAGGTTGCAAAATGGGGCAAAACTCAGAAATTTGGGGCTCAATTGTGGTTGTAAGTCAAGGAATACCTGTGCTGTATTTTATTTTAGTACCAACCTCTTCCCAAATTGAGCGAAGACACAAACATTTCTTTGAGCAGCAGGTTAGAAGATAACTGGAAGAATCACAGAACCGCTGTGCATGACTGGCAGAATGGGACCAATTAAAGCAGGCACCAAGAATCCCAAAATGCTGAAATAATATTTATTGTAAAAAAGGGACAAACCCATTATAAAAGAATTCCACAATTGCTGTGCACTGAACATGAGGTGCATTTATATTGCAATCGCAGTTCAAATTCTTAATTCTCACGCCGTTTTCTCCTACCTGCTGTACATAAAGGACTAGATGTGGCTCTGTAGATTCAATTTTCATCTGTGCCTTGCTGGACAGTTTCTACTTAATCTGATTTGCCTCTCCACATTCACCTTATTTTGATCAGGTGGACAAAAGGACTTCAGATCTAAGTTGTTAGCAATGCAGCTTCTGTTGGGTGATCTCCAAGTTAGTGGGTCCTCACTCTTGGCAGTACATCTTTGAAATGTTTCCTGGGATATTCAGTTTTTCCCTTTTCAAAATGTCTCTGATGGTCACCAGGAGCATCATGGGTAATTTAAAACAGTGGGGGTCCAGGGGAGGTATGAACAACAGCAAGACCATCCCGATCTATATTGACTGTTTCCTAGTATGATTTGATTGCTTATTGTACCCTATGACTATTATTAAGTGTTGTACCTTATGATTGTTGACTCTTGATGAATGTATCTTTTCTTTTATGTACACTGAGAACATTTGCACCAAGACAAATTCCACACTTGGCCAATAAAGAATTCTATTCTTTCCTAGTCTATCATCTGGTAGAATTAAGCAGCAGTGAGAGTTACCTGCGGCTTTTCCTTTGATGTTTTCTAGGCACACATTTCCTTCTGTTAGAAGATAGAACTGTATGTGAACTACATAAAATATTTTAAATCTCCTAAACAAGCTGTGGACATCAGATGGGATGATGGCTCCTCTCCCATGCCAGCAAGGAAACAAGATCTAACTGCCTTCTTGACTTCTACTCAGATGGTGAAGTGTTCTTTGCAAGCACAAACTTGGCCATGGCCCTTGTTCAAGAGTGCCAGGGATTTTGGGACCCACCCGTGGGAGTGAGCCACCGCACACCCTCACAGTGATGCAAGATTCATAATGTCTCCTTCACACATGCTGTTAACACAAAATGTTAAATCTGCATGTGTGAATCATATCTGTGGGATGCAAAGTTGCAGAGAAGGGGAGACAATAGTTAGATTGATTTATCACTGTAAGCAGAGTGAACACAATGAAGTGCCTTGCTTTCCTTTCCTTGCTGTCCCCTCAGTCATCAAAATGAAGCCATTATTTCTTTTTACACATAAATTGTTTGCTATAGAGGAAGAAAACGCATTAAACTATTTCTTGTGCAGAGACTAGGACCAAGGTAGAATTAACATTCCAGAAATACATACTTCTTTTCTTCACCCCAGCCTTGCAAGCCCTCAAGAATTTGCCTCCTATTGGAACATGGTTAAAGAAATATGTAATCAGCCAATGATACAAAACATTCAGCCAAGATCTAATAGTGAGAAATCAGTTTGACTGCTGTTAAATAATTTTGCTTAATACGTTGTTTATGTTAGAAGTATTTGCCTAACATCTGCACAGACATTGAAAAAGATGAGAGATATTTAGAACCATATACAGTACTCTAATTTCCAAGACCTTTGTAAGATATAAATATATATATGTATTTGTATATATGAAAGAAACTCGTGTTCTTTGATTTTACATGCAAATGTGTGCAACACTCCTAGCTGTTTAATCATGTGCTGTGATGTGCTGAAAGAGGATCGAACAGAAGAATCAAACTTGCCTTCTGTCCTTATCATTCAATCTAGTCACTGCCAAATTAAAGCATTTCTAAAGTCCCCTTCATAGTTCATTCTGCAAGGATTCCAGACTTCATGATAACCTGCACTATATTGTCCTCAATTTATAATCTCAATTGAGCCCAAAATTTCTGTTGTTAAGTGAGCCATTTGTTAAATGAGTTTTGCCCCATTTTAAGACCTTTCTTGCCATAGCCGTTAAGTGAATCACTGCAGTTGATCAGTCAGTAAACCGGTTGTTAAGTGAATCTGGCTTCTCCATTGACTTTGCTTGTCAGAAGGTCACAAGAAGTGATCACATGACTTTATGAACCAATTGCTAAGCACCTGAACTTTGATCACATGATCATGGGGAAGTTACAAACTGTGAAAAAATTCATAAGTCACATTTTTCAGTGCCATTGTAACTTTGAATGGTCACTAAATGAATGGTTGTAAATGGAGGTCTTTATGTAGAAAATCTCTTTTCTTTCAATGAAGGGCGACCATTTGGGTACCATGCTGGGAAGGACTAGAACAAGCTATGAGTCCTGCTAGAGGCAGCATGAGTAGTGATGGTGGGGAACCAACTTCTCCTTAATGCTGCCTCTATCAGTTGTTCTCTTTCCCAAGATGCACAAGAGCAATAAAAATTAAAAATATCATAATTCAGATTATATCATCTGCATTATGACACTTGCATTTCACCTTCCCCGATAATCAAAATGAGATGATGATGTCTGGAGACATCTCCCCAAAATAACCCAGGGAGATGATTCATAATGAGAAATAGCAACTGGCCCAAAATCACCTGGCACACTTTATAATGGAGTAGTATCTACTTGGTCCCAGTCAAAAACCTTAATCATTGTGATGACCCGGGGCATGACACAAAAATAACAAAGTTACAAAAGTAGAATAAATTCCCTTTGACACGTCCAACTTGGCCCCAATGTCCAATTATCCTTGGCTGGTAACAAATTCTTCAAAAAAACAGTCTACAAAGGGCAGAAATGCAGTCGGAATCTAAAGTAATTAGAAATAAAAAAACCAACACAAACCACACTGAAGTAATTAACATGGTGGGCCAAGATGATAAATTGCAGACTTTCAAAGGATAACTCAGCACCCATAGTTGGGAGGATGCCAAAACCCAGATAAGCCTTGACTAAGATAATGCATGCTTTGCTTCCAGCAAGGAGCCCCACTTATATCCTGTTCTCCCAGCTGCAACTAATGAAAGGGATCAGGGCCTTCTTCTCTTTCATAAGCCATGTTGCTCCCTTATCCATTTGTCCCTGTATGCCCTAGGATGAAGAGGGGATGGCCCTGGGTCTTCCTCTGAATGCCCAGCCGGACTGTGCCTTTCCCCCATTTCTTCCACAGCCACCGGAGCCACACTCCCACTCCCTGTCAGCTCCTCAATCTCTCCCTCAGAATCAGACTTCAACAAGGGCATAACAACCACTATATTATGCTATATCTTCAATGGATGATACACAATCTGCTATCATCCATAACTCAGCTCTTCTAGTGGTATAAGTAAATTAATACTCCTCATTTGTCATCTTCAGATCTGTGTTTGGGGGGTAGGAATAGCTTGGTGGAAGAGCATGTTTTGTAGGCAAACAAAATTGTACTTTCAATGCATTGCATCTCCAGGTAAGACTGAGAAAGGTTCTGCTTGAGGTCTAGGAGTCAAGTTGTGTCTAATGGTGCTGGTCTCTATGTCTAGAGTCAGGATAATCCTGTGATTACCCATATCTGTTAGATTTGCTCTTTCCTTTAACTATGGTCCTTTCTTGGTGTCAGGGAATCTTGTCCTCACAAGCTCTCAGATTCTAGTATTCTTGACCACAGCTATGTGCTGCTCATTGTTTAAATGGGAAGAAGCTATTAGTCATGATCATGTTTTTTCTTCTCTGCCCACTCTCTCCATGGAATTTCTTCATTTATTAACTCGGTTCACGGCAGTGGTGGGATTCCAAATTTCTTACTACCAGTTCTGTGGGCGTGGCTTGGTGGGCATGGCATGGCTTGGTGGGAAGGATACTGTAAAATCTCCATTCCCTCCCCACCCCACTAACCTGCTTTCCAGATCCGTTCTCCTGTGCAGGGCAACAAAAGAAGACCCAGCCAATCAGCTGGGACTTGGGAGGCAGAGAATAGATGGATGTGGAGCCAGTCAGATATGGTATTGGCTAGTTCTCCAAACTTCTCAAAATGTCTCCTACCGGTGGTTCTCCAGAACTGGTCAGAACCTGCTACATACCACTTCTGGTTCACACCTTATGTCAAGTCATAGCTTTGGCTTAGTATGTTCTTAGCCACTGTGGATCATAAACCATGGTTTATAGCTCAGGATGATGTGTGAACCTCCCACAACAGTTTGTTCAATATGGTATGATTAAAACAGGTCATGACTTCGCTTGAGGTATTAACCCAACCACTGACAGAGGTCATCACCAATTGAATTGGTGTCAATGGCAGAACTGATCCAGCACTATTTCATTATTCTAGCCATTGTCTATCTATTGCAAGACGAAGGCCATGCTTGCATATATCCAACCAATACAGTTCCAATCAACTTTGTCAAATACATATTTAGAAGCAAAAGAATTTTTTATAAGCTGTAAAAAAAAAAGCCAGCAGCTGGGCTATCCAAATCAGCAACCCACACCTTAGTTGAGAAGTCTTTCGTTCTTCTCCACGCACTCGGTGTCAGTGCCAATTTTATGGTGGATCAATCTGATTGATCAGTTGCGCTGGAGGGCGCTTGCTCTGACAGTATGAGCAATGACACTAAATAACTACCTTATTGAACACAGGCAAAACTGAAGCGTATGAGCAGAGGGAGAAGAGAGGAAAGAGAACTGCGGGTGGGCAGGAAGGGGTTACTTGAAGGATTATAAGAGCAACTCTGTCCTCAGAGAAACAGCCATTAATCGAAGTTGAAATATTATCCGACTTCTTTCGGTCAGCATACTGACACAAACATTTGCTGGAAGTAAAAGGAAGTGATGGGGTTTTCTAAAGAGAGCTGGACTGCAGGACTGGAGAAGCAAAATGCAATGGGATCAGAAATAAAAGGCAGCCATGTGGAAAGAACACATTTAGACTTTCATCCACCCATCCACAATACAATGTTCCATATCAACCCTTCCTGACTTCCCATTCCCGCCCCCTCGAGTATATTTTCTATGGCTGCTAAGCACATTCAGCTCCTACTGAGATACCTTAGGATGTCTTCCCCAGCTCCATCTCAGATTTTCTCTCCATCCCTGGTTAAACTGCCAGGCCTTGGGCTTCTCCCAGTCTGCTGATAATGCTCTTTAATGCGCTGATGGTGTCCTGCTTGCTTTATCCTAATGCTAATGGGAAATTTTGGAGAAACAGAGGACAATCTGTTCTCTCCTCCATCTTCTGACTAGTCTGACTAGTCCAGATTTCGTGTGTCTTTGGGTTAATGCTCTTTGAATTCCTTATGTTGTTTTTAAGTTTTCCTTTATAAAAGCACCATGTCTACCTAAAAAGTACCAGAAAAATAAATGCTATTACATTTGATGCCCTAAAGTTTTAGAAGCAGTGTTTCAGAAGCGTTTCATAAACAGCCGGGAATGGCTCTTTTTAATTTTACTAATATTTTTCAGGGTGATTTGAAAAATGTGTATTGGTCTCTATAGGAAGCTTTTTTTTTTTTTTTTAATGATCAACTAGTCAAGGAATGCCTAGAGGTTTCAGATCAGCAGTCAGCCTGCAAACCCAGATCATATCATAATTAGTTATTCTATGTACTTAAAAATCATCTATTGCTCCCTAAAGGATCGCTAAGGTGGCTTACAAACTGCATGAAACTGGAGATCATTCGCCTTTGGATCTGAGCCAAACATTTCCTGGACAGATAAAGTGATTCTCATTCAGGCCCACTTTCATTCCACTGTGGGCTGGAAAGTAATTTTGTGAAGGGGAAAGTTCAAAAGCAAATGCCCCCTTTTGATGTGGCTGTCCTTATACTTGGCTGTCACTGTGATTAATGCCCACAATTAAGAGCTAGGCTTAGCTTTGATTTCCTGCCACTAAAGAAAACATAAAAAGACTAGATTAAGCAGATTTTGCCCCCACATATTTGGTGATTTCTTAAATTGCAAAGATGAGTAAATATTTATATGTCTGAAGTCTTAATTTTGACTGAAGTAGGACAACATCCTTCTACTTGGTGTTAGGTTGCACACTGTATTCTAAAATTCCCCACAGCTTTTCCCTCAAAAATAATTGAAAAGCTGAAATCTTCTGAGACTGTTGAGTCTTAGGTGATTATGACTTTCTCAGGTGAGATCTGGAGGACAATGATTGTAATCATGCAAATTCTGGCAAGCATATTATTATTTATTTGTATCTTACCTTTCTTATTTTTACAAATAACTCAAGGTGGCAAAGGTTCCTTCCTATTTTCCCCACAACAACCACTCTGTGAGGTGAGTACAGCTGAGAGAGAATGACTGGCTCAAAGTCACCTATCTAGCTTTCATGCTTAAGGCAGGGCTAGAACTCCCTGTCTCCTGGTGATTGGCCCCAAATCACCCAGCTGTCTTTCATACCTAAGGTAGAGCTAGAACTCACAGACTCACGCTTCCTGGTGTCTTAACCACTAACCACACTGGCTCTTGTGAGATTTCAGCTAAGTTGGGGGAGAAACCAGAGCTATTATATAACACTGCATGATGGTACCTGGAGCTTGAAAATATCACCAACCTCTGCTCCTACACATAAACAGCTTGCTTGATCTACTGCCCTTCTTCGCAGCAAATTGTCAGAGGCAAAAAAAAAAAAAGCATCAGTGTTAGGTTATCGGGCCAGTTTCCTGAAAAAGGCATCTTTCTATTCCCCAGATTCTCAACCAAAGAAGTGGCCAAACTCCATCAGCCCAGCGAGCTACCTGCTCTGCCCATTATTTACAGCCCTAATTACTCTCCATCGACTGGGAAATAGCAAACAGACAAAGGGCAACAAAAAGTTCACACACAATTGAATTTCCCAGTAACAGTCAGCAGTGAAAGTGTGCACAAGGCGAAGAAGGAAAGGGGCGGAAAAATCAATCATGGCAAAGGAGCTGGCTTCAGACTGACACATCTGTTGCACCTGCCAAGCTTTGAGCATGAGGGACATGCACCCGTTGTGAATGAAGGGGGTTGATCACTGGATCTTCCCCCTCTCCACCCCAGCTGCCCTGTCAAATCTCCCATGCAGGAGAGAAACTGTGTGATGTCTTTAGTGACATGCATGAGTGCAATCAGCAAGACGTTGCAGGAGCCCAGCCTTGAGCTCCACATGTTAGAGGTAGAGGAGGGTATGGGAGCCAATTGGCTCTTAGGCTCAGCTGACTCGCTAAGGCCTCCCTAGTAGACTCTGGACACTCAACTCTTCTTCTTCTTTTTTTTTTTTTTAAAGAAAGTATTGCTTTGTGTAATTTTTTTAAACAAGTGACACAAAAGAGCCTGATCTCCTGCCCATTGTGGTAGAGCAGTTTAGGAAGAATATGCCTCTTTCTGTTGCCTTAGAAACCCAGCTGGTGATTCTGCAACTAAATGAGGATTTCAGGTTACAAACTCCTTTGTCTTCTTAATCTCTTCCATTTGTCCACCACCAATGGGTCAGGTGTTGCCATTTAAAAAAAAGGGGGGGAGGGGCAGAGGAGGCCTCTAATCAGGATAAAGAATTGGTATAGAGAGGAAAGCCCTAGAGAAGAGTGCAAAACCTTTGATTTCCAGATCATTAGTTCTACAAGGTAATAACTCAGCCAAGCTTGTTTGTAGCTGGAATGGATAAAGTGGGTATTAGCTGGAGCAACAGAGTCTTGGGGCCATGATACAATGCCTAACATCCTCCTGCAAGAGCCAGAACCCAGATGTTCTAGAAACAGCATTGTGAGCTTCTGGAATTCTCAAGATAGCCAATGGCTGGGATGGAATCTAATGATACCTTGAAGCTTTGTTGCCTAGCCTTCATTCAGAAACCAGTGTTTCTGAACTTTACTGTAGGAGGAGAGCAAGTTATGTTGGAAGGTTAAATGTGTCATCAGTTTGGAATTATTACATTGCCACAAGAGACCAAAGTCCAGTCTCACTCCCCCGCCCCCGAATTCTGTTGACCCTTATCTAGCACCAATTTAGCTTTGACCATTAGTTGACTAGATTCTTGTGAATAGGTAGCAATAATAAATTCTTCTGTGCTTTGAACTCCACAAATATTCCTGGTTATTTGCAGCTGACACTTAGTGAGTTTAAGCTAACAGAATAACAGAGTTGGAAGAAGACCTTGGAGGTTTTCAAGTCCAATCCACTGCTCAAGCAGGAAACCTTACACATTTCAGACAAATAGCTGTCCAAGTCTTCTTTAAAAACCTTCAGAATCCACAACTTCTGGAAGCAAGCTGTTCCACTGGTTCTCACTGTCAGGAAAGTTCTCCTTAATTCTAGGTAGTCCTTGATTAGTTTCTATCCTTCTATTGTCCTTGTCCTGCCTTCTAGTGCTTTGGAGAATAGGTTGACTCCCCTTCTGTGTCTCAGCACCTCAAATATTGGAACACTACTAGTCCTTCTCTTCATTAGACTAGCCATGCCCAGTTCCTGCATATGTTTTAGCCTCCAGTCTTTAGCTTTGTTGCTCTTCTCTACATTATTTCTAGAGTCTCAATGTTTTTTAAAATATCCTGCTGACTGGGGAATTCTGGGCATTGAGTTCTCTTTAAATCACTAAAGTTGAGAAACACTAATTTAGACTGTTGTTGTTTCTGAACACTTGGTGCTACTTGCAAACATAACTATGGAGGTGCCTCTCTTCCTCCTCTATGAAGAAGGCTTGTAATTTGATATTTTATCAGTGACTCCTTTGGCCTAGACAATGTGCAACCTGCTATAAGGTGGGCAGCCAAAATAGGGTTATGAGAGCAGTTCTGAAAAAAAAAAAAAAAAAACAGCAATTTTCAGAGGCAGCAATGAGAGAAAGAAACCTGCCTATTCAGCTCTTCTCTCTTCCCCCTTCCCTTCTTTCTTTCCGGAAGTTTTATTTCTAGCAATAAAAGTGAGAGGTTCTCTGATCCAGACCAGCTTGTTTTTTCTGGCATCCAAACATTGCCAAGGAAACCCTCCCCATATAAAATTAACTGCAGAGGGCCGAAGGAGGGAGGCGGAAGAAAAATCCTTCTGGGGTTTGGGGAGAAAACATTAACAATTCCCTGCTGCCCATGAAAATGAAATGCCACCAGGAAGAAGCTGTAAGACCAGAGAAAGATCTGCTAGCTTTTTTTCCCCCCATTGGACAGAAAATGCCCACAGTCTAGTTTCTTCCTGACCTGAAGTTCTTCAGACATGGTTGAAATTACATGCTCTTGGCCGTGGTGGGAAATAAATTGAAAACATCTGGAGGGCATCAGTTTCTCATTTGTCATTTGAGGGGATCATTTACAAAGTATCTGTGATATTTATGGTTTATCCATCGGCCCCTCTCCTGATCTCACAGACACATGCACAAAACTCTTTCGGACGGTGGGTGGGTGGGAGGAACTCTTTTCCTGCCTGCTGAAAGTTAAAAGAAATGGGATCAAAGCATTGCTAAATTACTTGGGTTTTTGGTGGATGTGGTTGACTAAATCTCCTGCTCCTCTGGGTAAGGGACTTATCCCCCTACACCAATAGTGCTTGATTGCAAGCCACTTAGTTTGGAAAGCAGCTGTTCTCTGACTACTGCCAGCTGTTGCAAAGGGCAATCAAGGAAAAATGTCCCTTCCTCTCTACCCACCCACTCCTATGAAGGGGGCATATAAAGGAGACAGGGGCAGAATACGCAAAGAATTCCCATTTTCACAGCTTCATCGTTCCTATCAGGTGCGAAAGACCAGATCCACACATGAAGGTCTAATTAAATTGATGTATTGCTAAACAGCCTATAGACAGAAATCTTCTCAACTGCTTGAAGTTAGATTAGGGTCCACAGAATTCAAGAGAGAGGTGGGGTTGGGTTAGTCTGCTTGTGGTTGTATTCCAGGCTGACCCCTTTTTAACCTCCAGGTTCTGTCATTTTCTCCTATGGTTCTTATTTTACAAGCAGGTGGGAACATCGATGCCCCCAGCT
>BLBF01000059.1:13115241-13151792 GCA_015471245.1 Laticauda colubrina | reverse complement strand
TTTTTTTAATGATACGGCTTCCACCGAGATCTACACTCTTTCCCTAATATATATATATATATATATATGGTTTTCAGTTTGGATAAATCTTAGCCAATCTTGAAGGTGCCATATACCAATGGTAGAACATTTTATGTTGATTTGCCCCCAGCTTCAGTGAACAGTTTATGAAATATGGTTGACCAGAGAAAGTAACCTTAGCCTGAAACTCCTCTGGATGTGCCAAAACTATTCCCTTCATGATTAGTTGCTAGAATTGAGTTGGGATATTCACACAATACATTGACCTCCTGCAGAGCTTATTGTGTGAACTGGGCCACCAAAGAGACTTTTGGAAATAATCTAGCCCCAGTTCCTTGAGATTGCTTCTTCTATCCTTAATATGGAGTACAGTGAAATTTCTAAGAATTGCTGCCCTCTCCACTTCTGTTATGAGGACCTTTTCTGTGGCTTCTCTGGGACTGGAACAATATGTACATTGTCTCTCCTTTTTGACAGAAAAGAAAGCAATACAACTTCACGTGCTTAAACACTTACCATCTTCCACTTCCAGAAGAGCTTTGGCAAGGATGCTTCCTGCCACACTAATGGCCTGGCACATGTAGTAGCCTGAATCCGAGGTTTGCACATCCATAATTGTCATCTCACCACTTGGAGCTACAGAAAAGCGGCCAGTAGCTTGAGGGGGCTGGCTGGGAAAAAGAAGAACCTGTACAAAGGAGCAGAAAAAGGAAGATATCATATAAGGAAATGGAGCGATCACAGAATTCCAGTATAGCTTTCTTTTAACATCCTTCATATGCTAATCCACCCTCTACTGAAACCATTATGGGACCCACAAGAAATGAGAAGATCAACTCAAGAAGTACTGAAGAAATTGCATTTTAACTGGTTTTTGACAATGGACATCCCTGTCTGAGACCTGTTCTTATTTGGGAATTATAGGAGGCTTCTGCAAATTGAATTCCTATCGCAACGTTTTCCCCTCTCCGCAATAGACCATAATTATCACTTTTAAATAAACCATAGACACACAGCAAACTGTACTGTTTCAAAAGTAGTTTTAGAAAAATCTAAAACTATTGGATGATCTTCACTTGCTCTCATTGCTTCTCATTTAACAAATCAGTTTCTTGAGAATGGAAGCTACAGGGAGGTATAGATTGTTTCAAACTGGAAGGGGAATGTTTTACAACTTCTTTGCAGACATAAAGACTGAGGCAAGAGTTCTTGAGGTTAAGACTCACTGTGCCTCATTCCTGAGGTAGGGAATCATGGCTCCCTAACATGTCTCAAGTGCTCTACAATGTTTAGGCATGCGACACAGTCTTTATTATTCTCCTCCACTCACTTTTGCCTACCCAGAGCAAACAGTCCTAAACATGCCAAATTAGACAATATTCCAGACAAATGGCCTGCCTTCAGAGGCTTTCCATTAATGACCCCTCTACCAGATCACCTGATTTTGACCTGCCTGGCTCTGCTTGGATGAAATTTATGATAATTAGGTGTGATGCTGGAAAAAGTGCCTCTGTCCTTTATCAATGGGGATGGAAAGATTCCCCTTGTTATGATTGTGGTGAAATATGCAAACTATTAAACATTGTGCAAGATTGCCCATGATGTGCATTCTCTGGTTCCCTAGAACCAGTCTGCACAAAACAACACCAGAAGCGATCGCCTGGATTGGACATCCCGTTATGAGCTGTACCCCCATTAGAAGTTTTTGTACACAATTACACAGATTGTGTGTGTGTGTTTGCTTCTCTTCTGTCATGTTCTGATTGTATGCTAAAGAGTAAATAATGAGGCTTCCCAACTGTGTTTGCTCCCATTACTTAGAGAAGATCTAAGCCCCATCCATTCTTCATATGGGGCAGACAAAGCATCCATGGGATCAGTTTTCTGTCAGGGATTCTAACTCTGAACTCACCGAATGATCCCCACATGCTAAAATGCTATGATTTTGTGAATTTGACACCAGCTTCACTGAATGAAGTTCAGCCCTTGCTTTAGAGCAAATGATTCCCCTCGGGCGCTTCGCCTTCCCCCTTCCTTTCTATCACTGATCCTCTTAGGATGCAAGTAATTGACACGGTAATAGCTCAGTGCTATTTAAAGGCATCTTAAAAACTCCAATTGTTCATTCCAAGAGACTGGGTCTCCCAAGAGGTGTCTCATCCCATACATCTGGATGACACAAGCAGCTTTGGCTTGTAAGGCAAAATCTTAGCTCCTGTTGGCAGCTCAACAGGAGAAACAATGCCATACTAGGAATTATTAAGCATTTCTTCTCAAATCCTCTCCTTTGGTTATTTTACCTAAAATCTGGGAGGTATCAATCCACACAAAAGTCTCTGAATTAAGAACATTGTGACACCACCTTTTTACCAAAATAAAAAGGCTGCAGTAGCTATTATGATGTCATTTAAGCTCCTATAGCAAAACAATATATATTTTGAAAAGCTGAATTGTCATTTTGCCCTGTTTTCTAATGCAGTACATAGCTTGATGACCTGCGAATCAGTGAACAAATTCATGAGGAAAACACCTGCATAAGACAGCGCTGTTTACATCTCTGAATTATTATTGTCAACAATCTGGATGCCAAAAGAAAGACATTCAAATCCTTTTAAAAAAAGAATAAGTAGAAGATCGTAGACTAGAAGACAGCTGGTTGTGACATGGTCTGTTGACATGAGTTTGCGATTCCCAATGTTTAATACAGCAACTACAATTAAAAGCATCCACTGCAGATGTAATTTCTGTTAGTGAACTATACATGTTAAATACAACTGTGATGTAATGTATTGCTTAATCTGGTCCTGGGGTAAAGGCTGGTTTCTGTAACTTATTTTATAGGATGTCCTGAAATATGGTTCAAGATATACTGGAGGTAAATAGTTTTGGCCCAAACCATCCCACCTTCCCCTATTTTACACTAGTGACAGTTGAGATTCTAGACCACAAATATCCTATAATGTAGAGTAGGTACTTTTGCTGTGAGAATTCCTTTTTTTTTTTCAGCCTACAAAACACTTCTATAATCCATAGGTCAAGGGTCCTACCCCCCACCCCCAGGTTGCAACCTGTTCAAAACCATTGGAGCAGAGATGGGATTCAATTTTTTTACTACCAGTTCTGTGGGTGTGGCATGGCTTGGTGAGCATGGCAGGGGAAGGTTACTGCAAAATCTCCATTCCCTCCCCACCCCACTAAACTGCTTTCCAGCTCCATTCTCCTGTGCAAGGCAACCAAAGAAGACCCATCCAATCAGATGGGACTCAGGAGGCAGGGAATAGATGGGGGTAGGGCCATTCAGAGGTGGTATTTGCCAGTTTTCCGAACTACTCAAAATGTCTGCTACAGGTTCTCCAGAATTGGTCAGAACCTGCTGAATACCATCTCTGCATGGAAAAGATGGGCAAGCACACATGCGTGAAGCTCCATTCGCACAAGTGGAAGGCACTTGCATGTGAAGCTCCATTCGTGCAAGTGGAGCTTCTAGCACACACAAATGGAGGTTCACACGCAAGCACAGGCACCCTGTGCTCAGACACGAAGCTCCATTTTTGTGAGTGGAGGGTGCACTTGCTGCTCACACAACTAGAACTTGAGCATGTGTGTCTGCCACTCACATGCCCCCCCCTGCATTAGGCCGCCAAGCTGGAAAGGTTGGGGACAGCTGTCATAGATCATGTAAAAATCATCTTCAATGTCTGCACTTCCATAAAGATGCAAACCCCATCTAATGCTACTACCCAAGGTCTTCCCGTAATGGAAAATTACTGCTGACTTTAGAGTCAAGGCAAGAAATCGTTTTTTGCTTAAGGATTGTCTTCATTAGGAACATCCTCTCATGCATTGATGCTGGCCAAGAATAGAGTGAGAGACGAAATCTGATCAGTTTGCTACCCTGCAGGAATTCATAACACTTTAACATCCTCTCTTTCTCTCTCTGACACTCCATCTCTGTTGGCAGCATGAGATTGGGGCAAATATGAAATTAAGCCAAGAACTGACTCTAGTACTTTTCCCACTGTATTGTGTCTTAATTCTCTGCAAAAGTCTATCCTTGGCCATGGAAGTTCATTGGATAACTTTAGGCTAGTCGTTATTTATCAGTCCAGTTTTCCAATAGAGGAATTGTGAACAGAGATAATTGATTGCTAACTTGAGCCACAGGGAGAAATGTGAGGAATACATCTAATAAGCCCTACAACCAGGAGGTTCTGGGTGGCTAAGTGGTGGCCACAGTTTTAGTCATCCCAGCTGCCATAAGAGCAACTGCAAGAGTGTCATTTTCCACTCTATTTTCTGCCTTTTTTTCT
This sequence comes from Laticauda colubrina, assembly GCA_015471245.1. Lineage (NCBI taxonomy): Eukaryota > Metazoa > Chordata > Lepidosauria > Squamata > Elapidae > Laticauda > Laticauda colubrina. Next base: position 13,147,461 of record BLBF01000059.1, on the reverse strand, counting down.
TCCTCCAGTTATACTCAGGATCAGCACTCCCACAGATAAGGTTAGAAGATTATATGAACCTTTATTGCACCCCATGTAATCACAGAGGGATTAAAGCTGAAAAACAACAGGAATCAATTGTCCACAGAGGCCCATTTTCATTAAACCCTTCCTAGAATTTCAACTTGATCACAGGTATTAGAAGGGGCATTTAACCTTCAGATAGTTTGCACTACCCTGGAAGCAGAGTTAGTTAACTGGGAGATTTAATTCATTCCCCCCACCCCAAATATCCAGTTGGGTCAATTAACGGCATTTTGAAGCTTGCACAACTCCATGTGTACCCCCCCCCCCTCCATGATCCTGTGGAATATGATGTGAGGATGGGGTCAAAATACAAGCTGCATGCACATTCCCTCACGCCTGTCTACCCATGAACTTACCTGGCTCCCTTCCTTCTGCCAGAACACAGCTGGTGGTGGGTTTCCTTTGGTCTCACATTGGAAGGTCACAGTGCGGCCTTGGGTCACAATCTGGTCCCGTGGACGTGTCACTAACTGAGGTGGGACTATGGGCAAAAGAGAGGTGGAAAAAAAGATTGTAAAATGGGCCAGTTAGACCAGCAGCATTTTCGCAACGTTTGCATTTAAAGGCCAATCAAGTTTAAAAGAAACCAAAAACTGAGGGATGCCTTGGGGGGATAAAGGAGAGAGGGAGCCTTATTTTGTTTAGGAAAATTGAAAGCTCCTTTATGTCAAATCCAACCACTGGGTCATCGTTGACCTACATGGATTTCCTCAATGTAGTCAATGTTCCCCAAAAGTCCTCCAGATGTGCTGGAAGGACAACTCCAGAATTCTTCCAGGGCTCTATTCCCAATACAGCCCAAACCAGGCTATAGTCTGATCCAGTTCTATCAAGAAATGCTGAGAATTGAGCCTGGACTTCATTTTTGTGACCCCCTTGGCTTTACCTCCTTTCCCATGGGAACTCAGTAATCTGAGAATGTGTCCTGGCTAATCTCTCTCTCCATTCTGCCCATTCCTGGCAATCCTAAAGGAGAAGGATCAATGCCTTGGCAGTTCCCAAAGTATCTGTAGCAGCTTCACAGTTTGGACATCTCAGAAGAGCAGCTAAAGGCATTTACAAGGAAAGAAAAGGGGGGTGATTCAAAGCATTGGGAGGTGCCAAAGACAGTTTAAAGAGGGAGGGGGGAAGACACCAAACAAAGGCGAACAGTTTTTCAGAGAGCCCTGAGATTTTCTTTTTACAAAAAGCACCTGATACATGCATGCAAAGAATATCAATTTGCAATGGAAGAAGGCATTTAAGAAGTCTGAGGGAGGCCATGAAAGGAACAAGTCAGCTAAATCAACCACCCAACCATGAATAATGTCTCGGATGTAAATTCCTCTCTTTCTGAGCACTTCTGGCTTTCTGAAAACCTTCCCCCATCTCAGCTCTCAATGCAAGACAAATGACAGTCAGGTTTTACAAATGCTAATCACTTGCCTTATCACCTCTCCTCCCTTCCCTCTATTATTCTATCAAGAAAAAGAAGAAGGCAGAATGTTCCTAGCCCCTCTTGCAGTACTGTGAAGCATTCATAGAGCACTAGGTGCTGTTAAAAACAACAACAACCCCAACATATCCAGGTGTGCCATTGTAGGAGCCTTGCCAGCCTTTTCTTAATAAAGTTAAAGATTGCTAGGTTACCCACATGCTAATCAGCAGAGATGTATGAGCCTAAGAGCAACGATGTGCTTGCTTGCTTCCCTCCTTGTCCACAGCCATCTTCCCTTGGATAACTTCCATAGAAAGAAAAGAGGGGTGGGGTGGGGGAAACCCTACTGATTGTTAATAGTTATTGATTGACAGGAGACATGTTTGGTTGGGAGGTACAGTGGAATGCATACAGATAGAATTTAAATGGGAAGTTGGTTCCTGAAGGGCTAGATTCAGGGGTGGGATTCTACCAGTTAGCACCTATTTGCTAGAACCGGTTGTTAACATTCTCAGCAGTTTGGAGAACCGGTTGTTAGAAGAAATTACTGGCCTAATCCTGTAAGGAAGACAGGAAGGAAACATTCTGGTGTTGCTTACAGAAACTGCCTCTCCGTTAACCCTGATTACATTCTTGGCAGGACTAGACTTCCTGTCTCAGGAACTTCTCTGGAGTTTTTTTCCCCTCCTTTGCTGGTACTTTGCTTGTGTGGAGTGACCATTCCAAGTTACAATGGCACTGAAAAAAGTGACTTATGACCATTTTTCACACTTACAACTATTGCAGCATCCCCAGTCATGAGAGGCCAGGCGAGGAGATGTGTGCCTCGATGTGAGTGATATTGAGTTGGGCACGCCCAGCCAATAACATGGCTACCAAGCCACGCCCACCAACTAAGCCACACCCACAGAACTGGTTGTTAAAAAATTTGAATCCCACCCCTGGATAAATTGCTTTCATCTCTTACACTGGGGTCCCTTAAACTTTGTGTTGGAGTTGATACTAGGCAAGAAAAGAGAAGGGAAATTACTACATTTCAGAACGAAAGATGCAAGTGGCGGTAGGGATGAAAAGGCTGCCCAATCAAAGAAATGAGTATCTGAAGAGGTCAACTCATCCTACACTGAAATAATCTAGTGCCGTGATGGTGAACCTAGGCCATGCGTGCCAGAAATGGCACGCAGAGCCATTTCCCCCGGCATGGGAGAGCTCGCCTGGAAGAGCCCCATTCTCTTCTGGATGCTGGCACGTGAGTGTGAGTGCACATGCAATTATCGGCAAGGGAGCCAAAAAAGGTTGCCACCACTGATCTAGTGCAATTCTCTTTTAAAACACATGTTGCCAATTTAGCCAGGTGGTTAGCAGAGATTTGGCCCTTGGGGTGACGGCATCCTGCTTTTAGCATCCTCTCCAGGAAAGCTGGCCTATTACTTATTTTGTTATTGTTACAGCCAAAGTAGGACTAGTTTTATATTCTCATTCCCTGATAGCCCCCATCAATATGGCCAATGGAAAGAAATTATGGGAATTCTAATTCAGCATCGACAAGAGGAGAACACTTTGCTTACTGTGTATTAGAGAACTGGATAGCCATGCTTCGCTATGAAACTGTGTGGTTGGGCTTAGTTTTTTGGGGGGAAAATAAGGGGGAAAAAATTCTGCCACTGCCTACCAGCATCCATCAGTATTCATCTGGCTAGCATCCAGTCAGTGTATGAGAGTTGAGGGCTGTTTGGAAACTGAAAGAATATTTGCTGTGTGAGCAAGGAGACAGCAAGGAGCCTGGGCGTGGCTTAGCTCAACTGTTCTGTATTAAAGCTGGTTGCTGCTGTGAAACTGAAATTCCTCTGCTTATGTTTGTAACAGATTTCTTTTCAGGTGGGGAGGAGGAGTAGAACTCCTCAGCATAAGAACGTGTTAATAATAATGTAGAAAATACTAATGCTCATTTCAAAAAAATCCTTTCTTAGTCAACAGCTAGAAGCCAAGAGGAACATACGGGCCAAATTTCAAGTTTGTAGGCTTTATGGTTCTGGAGATTTTGTGAAGATGCGTGAGGGGTATTTCACTTTTATATATATAGATATCAAGGGAAAATCTTATTTTTCTCTCCAGTCTCTAGGTTAAGCTAAGAGCTGCAGTCAGAAACTGTTCAATCATCATGAACTAAATTTGATCCGATTTTAATTTAAATGGAATAAATTAAATACCATCCTGTTCAAACACTACATTTAACTGGGTTGTGCTTGATGTTAATGTGGAGTGCTAACTGCTCTTTGAGCTTGGTTGTTTTCTTGCAGACGTTTCATTAACCAACTAGGTAATGTGATCAGATCATCATCATGAGAATCATTATATGTTACCTAGTTGGGCAATGACATGTCTGCAAGTGAACAACGTCGCACAGAGAGGACCAAACACTCCACAGTTCAGCGTTCTGCTACGAATAATCTCTTCTGTTGATGTTAATACCCTACCATAACCTAATCTGATGGAGCTGTTTGGAGTTAAGCCCACTTCCTTCAGTGATATGTAAAGTGGAAATAGGGACCTTTATTTTATTCTCTCGTTTGTAGGCAAAAATGATTTGACTTTTTCCAATCCCACAGTCCTGTGTGTGTGTGAGAGAGAGGGGGGGTGAGGCAGAAGAAGGGAAGGAGAGAGAGAGAGAGAGAGACCCCCTAAATACTGACCCTGGTGGGATGGCTGCAGATAGTTCCCCTACTGTGTTTTCTGGAAATTAAAAAAACAACAGGGGAAGTCACAAATTTCTCATTTTGCTTTGTGGGGACCAGGACATCATCAAAAAGGCTTCAAAGTGGTGGGATTCAAAAAATTTTACTACCGCTTGGTGGGTGTGGCATAGCTTGGTGGGCTTGGCAGGGGAATGATAGTGCAAAATCCCATTCCCTCCTCACCCCACTAACCTGCTTTCCAGCTCCGTTCTCCTGTGCAGGGCAACCAAAGAAGACCCAGCCGATCAGCTGGGACTTGGGAGGCCAAGAATAGATGGGGGCAGGGCCATCAAAGGTGGGATTTGCCAATTCTCCAAACTACTCAAAATTTCCACTTTCGGTTCTCCAGAACTAGTCAGAACCAGTGGTGGGATTCAATTTTTTTTACGACCAGTTCTGTGGGCATGGCTTGGTGGGCGTATACTGTAAGATCTCCAGTCAGAGGTGGGATTTGCCGGTTCTCCGAACTACTCAAAATTTCTGCTACCGCTTCTCCCGAACTGGTCAGAACCTGCTGAATATCAACTCTTCTGCTTCCCATTGGACAAAAGGGATGGCAATTCACTGGATCAGCCATGTTGTCTTAATACAGCCATAAAAATGTCCTTCTTTCCAATATATTTAATAATAGTCTCTGTCAGACTTAGAGTGAAGATTTAAGAGCAACTTTCTTGTTCTCACATCATGTTCATGCATTGGAGGTGTCCATTTGACTCCAGGGCACCTGTAAACTTGGCAACTTTAAGACTTGTGGACTTCAACTACCAGCATAGCTGGGAGTTGAAGTCCACAAGTCTTAAAGCTGTCAAGTTTGAAGACTCCTGCCGTAGATGTAGCAAAAGGAAGAAAAACGGTAGGGAATATTACAAAAGCTCTTCGGGTTCAATCGTAATGAAGCTCACAGCACACCAATCACATTTGTCTTTTACTACTCTTTAAAAAAAAATTAAATATTCAATATTCCTCACTAATTGCCTTTTATTTTGACATCTTACTCCACAAAACTGACGTTGGAAAAATTATAGTTCGAAGATGCCCACTTAAGATTTTATGTGCGCCTGGGGGAACTTGGGTGTTTGGGATATTTCCTGTCTTGATTTTATCATCCTGATATCTGAATGCATGGAGGGATCATGGCAGGTAACCCAATCATCCTTCAACCATCAAAAGCCTGGGGCCAAATCCCACTGATGCAACACTCTACCGTTTTATAACTGGAGCCTCTGGGTTATATTTTGCTCCTTGGAGCATGGAGAAGCAGCCTCTTGTCTTGAGGATCATAAATCTTGACGGACAGGCTGGGTGGTAACACAAAGAACACTCCAGCATTTCGTTGAAGATCACCCTTTGTCCCCACAATCAATGTTGAAGCAATCAGTGGGTAAGGATGTATTTGTGGAACTAGATGGACCCTTTCTATGGGTAGCTCAAATTCTGCTGTTGGCACAGCAGAAATCAGCAATTTCAGGATGTTGCACCCAGGGGTGGGTGACTGGTCAAGGGCCATTTGCTCCAACATGTGCCTGGATGAAAGTTAAGGGACCTTTGACCTTTCAGAGCAAGAACTGGCTGGAGCCACCTGCTCTATAATCAAATAAAAATGCAAATGGGAGGGAAGCAGGGGCAGCTTTTGTTAATTTGTCTCTTTGGTTAATAATTGCTGGGCAAGCCCCTTCCCAAATTATAAATGCAGCCAGACGCAGCAGCCGCCCCAGTTACTTCAAAGACCAGTCAAAGCTGGATGATGGAAAGGATCTGGTGATCTCAGGAAATTCATCGCTGCCCCCAGCATTGCTCTGCCTTGTCTTTTTTTTTTTCTTTTGATACTTCCTTGCTTCAAAGGGGAAAGATAAAACAAGGGCAAGATTGACCTGGTATGCCCGAGGAAACGTTCCTGTTACCCACAAATCCAGCATGGAGATAAGAGATGATGGCAAAACAAGACACCCCTCCCCAACCACCTCTTCCTGCTCTCTCAATCCCCAAGGCAGGAAATTGACCTGCCTTGCTGGATACACAGCCAAGGATGAAGAAGGGGAGGGGTAGTGCTCTTCTAGCATTTCTTGTTCACCTTTGGGCTGCTTATCTGCACAGCTACAAGGACTCCTGCTCTTTGTTGCAGGCTGATTTATTAGCACCAAACAATAGGTACCTGATGAGGAGGCTTGCCAACTGGCCTCCAAAGCCATCAGAAGCAACAGAGGAGCCTGTTTTTAACTTAGCCTGTTAGGGATCTGCAAGCCCAAGATACAACGGAGGCTGCCTGGTAGGCCGGTATTAAGCCCAAGTGCAACCATTTAATTTTTAAGCAAACACATCTTTCCTTGTGCAAATTCACACACAATTTCTTTTTCACAGGCTCATAGGAACCTTTTTTGGCTAAGTGTACGGATTCTGAGGAAAATCGAATTGTGCAATAAAAGCAACTGTTTTTACAAGGCTGTCTGTAAGCAAATTCCTGTCTTGAGGGATTTACAATCTAATATTCAACCCAGAAGAAACAGGGAGGAGAAAAGAGGGAAGGAAGGAATTACTTGTTACTCGGTCTGTATTTTAGGAACAACCTTGTTCTCTTGACCTCCTCATTGATATTTTCTGCCTTCTCCAAAGCCTCAAATCATGAAATGAAAGGCTGATCCATAATTAAGGATGGAATATCCATCTGGGGAAACTCACCCATGCTATATTGAAAAGTCACTGAAATGGATAGGTTAACTTCGTTTTCTTTTAACTACGTATGCTGCTGGGAGAACCTTTTGTTGAAATCCAATCTATAAACTTTCTAAATAAATACGCTTCATGAAAATACCTTGGAGGAAAGACAGTGTGTTGTTCAGTTCCAGACATAAGTGGGTAGCTGCAATATGTAACTGGAAGATTTCATGAGAAGACAGCTAAATTTGCAAACTGTATTGAATTCCCTGTATGCATATTAATCTTTTAAGCTGCTTGCAGAACACGCTAAACCATAGGCTGTTGAATGAATGGATGCATATTACTTTATAAGCCCTGTCAATCATGTGTTGATCTTTAGTCAAAGTCATTGGCTTATGCTGAAATTTAGAGCAGTTACTATTCCCAAAACTATTGCTTGTTGCTCATAATAAACACTACCTTCTGTTCATCCCAAATGCTGGTTGATCTTGGCTTGCTGACATGTTAGGTCTACTTAAAGGGCATATCATGAGAGAATATATGTTTGCTTCTTTACATGAATCTCCTTGTCTAACTTATTTAAAAGAGCTTGCAATGCAAAAACAACAGCAACAACACAGGCTAGATTAGTGTTTTTTAGATTTTGCAACTTTATATTGTGTGCACTGGGAGTTGAAGTCCACACATCTCAAAGCGTGCTCGCTGGGAAATACTAAGTGCTGAAGTCTATGCATGTTATATCAAGCTGAGTTGGGAATTGTGGGAATTGAAGTTCACACACCTTAAAGTTACCAAATTTGAAAAACATCAGAAGAGAAAGTTTGGTTCCCCTCCAAAGGAATGGTTGAAACGTGAATGTTAGCATTGCAGGAAATTGAGAGAAGGACATGTACTGCTCGGAGTTAGTAGGAAAAGTATAATAAAGGAGAACCTTGTTATGAATCTTGTTACACTGAAGAACAAAAATATAAACTGGAAATTTCCCTTGGCGCTTACTCTCTTAAATCTATTGCCCTGACATATTCATATCAACTGCACCTTGTTGTCCTAATTGCTTTCTAGTTTTCATTTAATAATAACCCAATAACCAATAACCCAAACAAACTTAGAATGGTTTGTCCAGTTTTTTTCAAAGTTTTCTAAGTCTTTATCTGAGTTTACCTGACCATTCAGATAAAAGTGAGATGCCAATTCAAACCCAACCCAACACATCCCTGTTAATATCAACAGGACTTAGCAAATGATGTGGTCGACATCATATACAACCTTGGTGATTACCTATTTCAAATCAGTCCTAATCTGCTGGATATGGATATATTTAGAAGAAGATTTTCAGGGAAGATTGAGAGTTATTAATGTTTGTGTTTGATCAGCATATGATTATTTAGCAACGTAGTTTTTGCTTGCTTTGGAAGCAAATTTGTTTTGTGAATTCTATTTCTCTGCTTTTTCTCTGAAGAGAAACATCTAACTCCACTCTTTTGCTTCTTTGTAAGCTAAGATTTTAACTATCATAAATACTTGTATCATTGCTAGATATTGACAGTACCTAGCATCTCTTTGTTCCATCATCCATAAGAAGAAACCATTCCATGTTCTTTATTTTTAAACCCTTAAACCACAAACTTTAAGAATAGAATGATGAAAATAAGATCCAGTAAAGATTAGAAATCTTGCATTCCAAGGAAATTAAGAATTGCAATAGGATACTCGCTTACTTGAATATCTCCATGAAATCGTGAGACTACACAGTGAGTAGACATATAATTGATTGCATGATCAGGGTATGATTTTGTGTGTCATTACCTGTATGACACCTAAAATGAGACTATGCCTCCTGTATGTTTAGAACACAGACTTTTGAAAAAAAATATGTCCTAGATTGTACCCACAATATTATACTTTCTAATTTGCTTCAAAGATTATGACTCATTTAGTTCATTGTCACAGTAGGAAAAATGATTTAGAGTCTACCCTGCCCTTTATAAAACTCAATCAATTCCCACTGTGGCTTGAAAGAAAGAAAAAAAAAGCATGCAAAAACCTGATTCATGTACCCTAACCCACACCAGCATGCAGCAATGATATGTGATGAAATGAATACTTACAGAATGGGCCAACTGGACCAAAGAGAACATATGAGAAAAACAAAAATAAAAAAGTATGAGATGCGTTTGATTAAATAAGGCTGACATGAATGCTTAGAGAATTGGAGGATAAAGGTATTAAGAGGCCAAAACGTGCAGTCATCCAGTTGCCAGATCAATATAAAATCCCTGATTCAGTTCACCTACAAAGCCCTTTAGAACTTGGGTCTTCACTACCTTCAGGACAACTTGCTCCAGGGAGGAATCTGTTCCTTCCAATACCATCTAACTGAGAAAGGTAGGGTGGGAATCCCATCCATGAGATATTAAGGGGCAGGTGGGCCTTTCCCTTCTTTGTGGAATACTTTGGCCACCAAAATCAAGATGGAACCCATTTGGTTATTTAAGAATAGGGCAAAAACAATCCCTTTCTGCATGGCCTCTGGACCTCAGTAGTTAGGGTGGAATCCAGTGTGGAGATAGAGGAGGGAGAGGCTCTTTCCCAAGGAGCTAAGAAGCAGATCAGCCTCGAGTCCTTGGTTGCAGAAAGCATTGATCTGATCATTATGCAGAGAGTCCTTTAGTCTGGCAAGATTCCTGTCTATGGGTGAACAGCAATAAAGACCCCCCCCCTCAGTAATACATCCTGTTGTTCTTGGTCCCTTGTGCTGCACGTTAATCACACCAGACCAAAACACACTCTGCATAACTATCAGATCATTGTGTAATTTAAGGAGGATCTCTTCTGGGCCTCTTTCTGCAAAACAGTGGACTTGAGGGTCGTCTGCCTCTTAGCTCCTTGGGAAAGAGCTCATCCCGCCTCCATCTCAGCATCAGATTCTACCACAGTAGTTGTACCTAGCACAGCAAGCTGCATATGCATTTTTTAAATTATGCGCTACATGTTTTGATATTGCAAACTAAGCATACAAATTGTTGCAATGAATAAGAAAGTACAGATGAGCTCAGAACATTTTAAGGTCAAGGTATCCCTTCTTCTATGCAGACTCAAAGACTAATATTACAATCCCTATTTGTTTAGGGTGAGTTTTAGAGGTTGGATGTCTTTCTAAGAAAAAGAGCTGACTTTTTAGTTTCAATTTCAACCTTTTGCAACTGGCCAGGAATTTTATTCAAAGGTTGCATTTGGTTTTTTTAAATAAAATGTTGGCTTGTTTCTATTAAATAGAAACCATGGTGGCCCAGTGGTTAGAATGCGGTACTGCAGGCTACTTCTGCCAGTAGTCTGACAGTTCAATTCTCACCAGCTCAAGGTTAACTCAGCTTTCCCTTTCTTCCTTCCATGGTGGTAAAATGAGGATCCAGATTGTTGGGGGCAATATGCTGACTCTCTAAACTGCTTAGAGAGGGCTGCAAAGCACTCTGTAAGCGTGTATCTAAGTGTAAGCACTATTGCTAAATAAGTACTGCAAACAGTGTGACTGAAAACAATTTTCTAAGTAGCTGCAAATTTATTTAAACAAGATATAGAAGCTCTTTTTATAACTGAGCAGCTCTATGGATGTGTTTTCCCAGCTGCTCTGAGGAACACTCCAGGTGATGTTTTTGGAGGAGAAAAGCCCAGAATATTCAATTCCTTTCCCCAATTTTTTTTATAAAGCAAAATTTATTTTGTGTTCATCAGAAGCTAAACGCAACTGTTTCATTTTTAAAAAACATCTGGAAACTTCTAACCTTGTTATTTTGCAGTTTGTTATCAATTTATAGGAGCATAATCATAAAGTAGCTGCAAGGTTTGCAAAACAACAACCACAACAAGAGAGAGAGAGTGTGCTGAGAGCAAAAGCAATACAGAATCTTCAACTTACAATCATAATTGAGCCTGCAATTTTGGTCGTAAGTTGTGATAGTTGTAAAATAGATCACTATGTGACTGTGACTGATTTTACAACCTTTTTTGTGATAGTCATTAAGTGAATGCCACAGTTATTAAATGAACCCATTGTTTACTATGGGGCATTTTTAATGGCCAGCTGGAAGCAAACACTGGCTTCTGTCAAAGACATAAATCATGGTCATGTGATTATTGGACACTGTAAATGTACATGAATTTGGGCTGGTTGCTGAGCATCCAAAACTTGAGCACATCAGAGCTTCCAATCTGGGTTACAACAAATAGCTTTTTCAGTCATAACTTTGAATGGTTGCTAAGCGACCAGCCATAAATTAAGGACTGTCTGCATATAATTTATATCAAAAGGAGGGGGAAAAAGGGAAGAAGGCTGTACAAGAAACATATACAACATGTTCCTTGATTCCCTTCTGGAACTGTCATGAAATGGGTGCTTTCTGGATGTTTGGATTACAACATCCATTTGTCCTGATCCTAGTTTGGAAGCTCTAGTCCCAGAAAGCTGGAGTGCATATGAATACTTATCCCTGCTTTACTAACTTTCTGTTCCAATCAACCTTTAAGATCTGCCTTGATTGATCAGAACTGCTGGCTTTCAAGCAAACAAAGCTGTTTTAGCTATGGTTACACCAAGGACAACATGACCCACATCCGAGTTTGACTTCTTTGATTGTAGCTCTTCAGCAGCCCACTCATACATACTTACCATGTACACTGAGGGATCCCGAAGCCTCAGATTTTCCCACACTGTTCTCTGCCACACAAGTATAGGTCCCCTCATCCTCTGCATTCACTCGGCTGATGCGCAAGGAATTGTCATTCTGGATCTCTGATCTTGGTTTTGAAGGGAAAAAAAGGATGTCAATGACAGTGTTAAGCTGTGGTTAATTTCTGGAAGAAGCCACCGTGAGCTGGATTCACACAATGCCCTGAACCTTGAAACCTATATTTAGAAATCTTAACACCTTGGTTCGTGTGACGTTCTTTCAAAGAAAAATTGAATAAATAAATAAGTAATCAAGCAAAATTCACCAATCTGCATTGTTATTCAGTATGAGGTCTGAATTTATCTCCATCGTATCAAATTGCTGCATTCTAGACCATATGTACAATGGAATATCCACAATGGAGGAATGGGAGGTGAAGATGATAGAATTTGCAAAATTGCTGTGCTTAATAAGATAATTGTCAAGCACAAGGAAATCAGGAGATTCAGGCAGTTCAAATGAGTATAGTGATTTATTGCAAGCTTAAGTTCTCTACAAGAATCTGTGCTACTATCAGTCAAGGAAAATGAACGGGAGTTAAGAAAGGAATTCAAGGTGGGCTGGACTGAGATCTTTTGTAGATGAACAGGGACTCATGACTGATGACATGTTTGACTCCCCCCCACCCGATTACTGGTCTAGTCATCTCCTACAAAAACTAGACAGTAGCTATATGTGCAAATGACTGGAAACCCTGTAAAGAATTTTTTCTGAAAATGGGGAAAATGTATTTGTGATTTATGGATTTGATGATGAGAAAGTGTAGATTATGCTGTGATATAATTCTAGAGAGGATAACATTAAAATGCATTTATAACTGCTGTAAATCAATCTGAAGCTATTTCTTTATATTTTGCCTTTCTTTTTTCTATTTCTCTTTCCTTCATTCTTTTTCTTAACACTTTTCTTTGACTTTGTTTTATTTTTTTCCTTTACATGTTTTTGTTCTGTAATTTTTTTCAACATATATATATATATTTAAAGGGATAGCAGGCTGGACTAGGAGCAAGTTATCCCTCAAACCACTCTTAAATTTCGGGCTTCAGCACGTAGTAGTAATGGACTAGTAGTAGGGCTTGTAGCACAGGCAATGCTATATATTCTTATACAAATATGGAGGGTCCCAGAGCAGCTACCATTACAATAGTATCAAATTCATTTCTCAGCATAATGTAACAAACATTTCATTTCCATTACACTCACATTTTAAACTCATTACAAAAGTGACTGCATCAGTCAATATAACACAGTATCATTTAGGAGGTTGACTCTCTGCATGTCTTCCCCGCCAATACCACAGAAAAACCACGAAGGTCTCCTGAGCATCTGAGATGAGGCCTCAAGAACTCTAGATTTAAAAATCAAAACACTGGTTCTCTCTGCCAAGTTGTTCTTTTTTTTCCATAAGCAAAATATTCTCTTAGCAGTAGAACAAACCTTTATTATTGGAATTGTTCTGGAACTGATCTTCCCCTGAGGAAACTGCTTGCAGAAAGGACAAGTAAATCTTCCCAGATTGACAGAAGTAGAGCACTGAACCTATTTGATGTTTGGAGAACAAGATGTTTGTATTTTGGATAATGAACTTCTCTCATCTTTTTGTACACGAGAAATCTCCCTGGGACCATCTATAGCAGAGGTGTCCAAACTTGGCAACTTTAAGACTTGTGGACTTGAGATCCCTGATCTATAGCTTTTAAAAACAATGGTTTGCACAGTTATCAACTTTTCTTAAGGTTCTTAGAAAGATTGTCACTCACTGGACTGATTCCTCAAGTTCTCAGCCCAGTTCATTCCTAAAACTCAAGTTATCGAAGATCATTAGAAGTAAATATCAGATATTGAATCGTGGACTTTATTAATGTAATACCCAACTCTACACCGTTTCTTCCAAGGTATAGCTCTACAGGTCAGTTCTGGTAGACTACCTCCATGCCAGGTCTGGTACGTACAAAGGATGAGCTCTTCTACTAAGCAATTGGATTTGCTTCTTCTTATACATGTGAGCTACATGCTCCACTGCTGCCAGGAGTAATGAAAAAAAATAAAATAAAACTAGAGAACAAATTTTGCACAATTATTCTTATTAACTATATGTCCTTCTGGAACATCATTCCCCCAGAGATTAGACTGGCCCCAACTCTGATTCTCTTCCAGAAGGTGCTGAGGACCTGGTTCTGCCAGCGGGACTGGGGAACCCAGAGTGGAATGAAGCCCATTAAATGTCTCAGGTAATCTGCTGTCGCTGGTGGGGAGGGAGTGGGGGGTGATCTTACTATATTAATTTATTTGATTTTATTAGTTTTATTGTTTTTAAATTGTGGTTTTATATGTTGTAAGCTGTCCTAAGTTGCCATGGTGAATAGGTGGCAATACAAATCCAATAAATAAATAAAATAAATAAACTTTCATCTTCCTTTGAATTCTTGGCTGCATGAAAAATCATATTGTGTTATCTGGTTTAATCATGTTCAGTGACTTTCTGTGTTCCCATATACGGAATCTATTCTTCCTTCTCATCGTTGAACTTATTCTCCATTCCCAGTCTTCAAAAATGTGTTCCGTCTTCTCATTAGTGCATTCAGAAGGGGAGAAAAATAGAAGCCTTTAACCATACAGCAACTAGTGCAATTGCCTGTAATGATATTTACTGTCAGCTCTGTTGTGCCTCATGCATGATTATCCAGGGGATTAAGCTCTTTGTCACCCTGGAATCAAGACAAGGATATCTGAACAATGGTCTCATTTCAGTACTCACACTTTGACAGTAATCGACTGACCTTTACAGCCTCTACAGCATGGCAAAAGAAGCCTTCTTTCGAATCAGCAAAGGGTTGTCAGCCATTATTGCTACTGCTTGTCGTTTCCTGCACTTGTCATTTTTAACATGCAAAGGAGCTGATGGCTCTCCTTTTACAACTGGGGAAACGAAGGATGCCAAAGCTATTTGATAAGTGCTAAGGGGAAAAAGCCAGGTTCTGCAATCCTTACAAGTTCTCCTGCATTTTTTCCCCATCAATTCCTATTCAGTTTGATGAATTTGCTTCTGATTTTTTAAAGAAAAAAAAAAGAATTGAATAATTTTAGTTGAGTTTGATTCTGACTAGCTCAAAGTTGACTCAGCCTTCCATCCTTCTGATGTTGGTAAAATGAGGATCCAGATTGTTGGGGGCAACATGCTGATTCTGTAAACTGCTTTTAAAGAAGGCTGTAAAGGCACTGTGAAGCCAGTGGGGGATGCAAATATTTTTACTACCAGTTCTGTGGGCATGGCTAGGTGGGCATGGCCATGTGACTGGGTGGGTGTGGCTTCTTCTTTTTTTGCAGCAAACCCCCCCCCCCACATTTTTGCTCCCAGGAGGCTTCCCTGAGGCCCAGGAAGGCAAAAAACAGAGCGCTGGGGGGGGGGGCACAGCTCCCCCACCACCCACGAGCCCCTTTTTTTATTCCTGGGCCTCAGGGAAGCCTCTTGGGCAAAGCAGTAAGACAGCGAGGGGGATCCTGGCACAGCTGATCGTTGGAAGGGGGTGAAAGAAATACCTTAAGGAGTGACTGAGAATGCAGTCAGAAATGCCAGGCATGTGCGCAATTGGGTGGAGAGGGGTGGGGCCAGCTGATTTGCCAGTTCTCTGAACTGCGCAGAATTGTAATAACCAGTTCTATAGAACCAGTCTGAACCAGTAGAATCCCACCCCTGTGTGAAGCAGTATGTAAGTCTAAATGCTATGGCTATTGAAGGTGTTCCTCAAGCACGATAGGGAAGTATATGTAAGTGCTATTGCTACTACTATTGTAATTGCTATCTTTACCGTCATGTTACTATTACAGAATCTTGCAAATCTGAATGCATTTCTCTCTTATTTGAATTTTACTTTTCGGGAAATAGGATGAGTTCCTTTTCAAGACGCTTCTCACAGCCCCTTTATCTATCTGGGCTGAGATACCTTTACATGACAGTCATCTAGTTTGCAGTTCTTTCTCCTGTTTCCCATAATCATTCCCACATAACATTACATTCATCCAAGGAAGCTTTGAATGACAGAAATTTTTGAGTGATAACAAAGCAAAATAAACAGCACAAGACCCACCCCCTACTCCCAATGATCAGCTCTGCTCAAAAAGCCATCAATAGAAAACAGAAATCAGAAAAGTTTAAAACAGTGGTACAATACGGTAGAAAAACTGTAAGCTCTTTTGCAGGGGAGGAAAATTACAAGACAGATTTTAGCACAGGAAGAGAAAAACAACATTTACACACCATTCAAGAGACAATTGAAAAGCTGAAAAGGAAACAAAAAGACCCAAACACATTCTCGCCAATAATTAACACCCATATAAGAAAAGATTGACATCAGGATTAATACCAGACCAACAATCCAGCAGTAAACAACACCCCAATCAAGAAGAAAACAGCACTCCTACCAATATTAACAGGAGAAGTCATTGTATATAAACAGAGAGCAAACCCCACTCCCTTCTAGCACTGAAGATATTACCCGCTTGAGTAATGAAATGTCTGCAAGGAAACCACAAGCTCATAGAGACCAAGGACTCCACAGTTCAATCCAGAGGAAGAACCTTAAAGATGAATGGAGAACTTGCAGCTGCCACTTACCTCCCTCGAGGAAGTTCTCCTTCCTCTTTTCGCCACCGAGATGTTGGCACTGGATCTCCTTGCACCTCACAGTGGAAATTCACAGTGTCTTCGGCCAGGACCACCTGGTTGATGGGCCTCTTGATGAAAGTGGGCCGTTCTGTCAGGATCATAAAGTGTTTCAAAAGCAAAGATATAGGATATAGGATACAGGATATAGAGACACATATTATTTTGGATCTTGTGCTGAGATCTCAGTTTAGCCTTCTCTGTCATAATGAAAGGAGATGCGATTGAGACTAGGGGAAAGAAAGAGAGATGACTAAAGCATGTTTTCAGTCCTGGGAAAAAGAATTTGAGTAGGAGAGAGTGAATGACTAATGGGCCTGGGGCTACTTTAATTTCCTAATCCTCATGCAAGCAATCCATAGGGGTATGTGAATCACCCAAGACTGGTTTTCAAATGGGATGAGTTGAGTCAATTCAATTCAAACCATCCCTTCAAGGCACTGAATCAAATTGATTTCAGTCATTAATTCAATTTGGGGGGGACAAAAAGATGGACTTGGAGTTGCACAAATGTGCATCCAATCGATCTCAAAGAACCCGATTCAACTGATCAACCAGATTTGCTGATTTGATCAAGAAGGTGATTTGAGTGAATCTCTGCATAATCCCAGTAATCTTGTAAATCTGACTCCACTCCTGTGGCCCAATAGATTTAAAAAAAGGGAATCCAGGAAAATAAGAAATTTGAAAAAAGATTGAAAAAATGGCTCAACCCAATTTTAGTGATAGCCCCATCAATTAATCTTACACATGTAAAAAGAATTATCCTCTTTGATTTCCCTCATTTCAATTCCTACAACCTCTAAACTTCTTTTTAAATATAATTTTCCATGGTCTCATCTAGTTGAACCCAAGGAAATTAACTTTCTTCCACTTCTCCAGTAGAGTCCACCAGAACCCTGCTTCTACGTACCAAACACCACCAGTTCTGCAGGTTCGCTATCCCGTTCGCCTACCATATTGGTGGCCACACAGATGTACATTCCAGCATCACTCTTTCTGGTGTTGGACATCATCAGCTTCCCACCTCGGATCTAAGGAGAAGGTCAAGAAAAGGCTCTAAGGTCTCCAGCCACAGACTGTTTCTAGGCCTACATGTTGATGGAAAATGGCACTCTGGCCTTGCTTCCATGTCATGAGTGACTTAGTCAATCCTTCTACTAGTGATCAGACTCAACTTTTGATGCCATAGTCACATAATATTGGACAATTCATTTATATATTCTGGGTGTCCTACAGAGATGAAAACAAAACCCACAACATGAAACACCCAAGGATAAAACGGTTAATTCCCCTCATAAGAAAACGTTATTGATTCAAATGCTAGGGATACAGCCAGGTCTTTGAAGTGCTTCAAAAGCCCAACAGTATTGGGGTCACCAGGATTTCCTGAGGGATACTCTTCTAGAGGGCAGGCACTGCCACCAAGAAGCCACAACTCTGGTATCCAATAAGATAGCACTGCTTGATGGAAAGGACCAGAACATGCTAACTGGGAAAGAGGTAGTCATTTTGTGGGCTCCCAGTTGCCACAAAGCAGACTGGAAAGTAGTGACTTCCTTTCCATGTTTATTATTTTTCCACCTAAAGGGCAGAAGAACTTGGTACAACTAGGATGGCACAACTTGGATTAATACATCCAGAGACAAGTTGAGGCTACCTGTCCCTTTATTCCTCATTTACCCTTCCCTGTGAGAAAAAGAGGATGAAAGATAACATAGCAAGAGCCTAGAAAAACATTGTCTTCATGGGACCCGTTTCTTCATCCCATATGAAGGGGGAAAAACTATTAATCCTCCAGTGAGCAGTTTACATACTACTGTGGTGGGAATTTAATTGATTAGGAAGAATTATAGCTCAGGTATGGTGTCCTGGACCAGAAAATGAACATGTCAACGTGGCCTATTGACTAGAAGCTGTTTATCCTTGCCTAGAAGTTCCAGCCCAAGGCATTTTCTAAGTTATTCAATCTTGGCATGCAATGTGTGCACAAAAAGTAGAGATGCTCAATCTCACCGTGATGCGCTCCTCCTTATCACTGATGCGGATGCTGTTCTTCTTCCAGGATATGGTGGGCTCTGGGTGGCCTCTTGGTGGGATGCACTCCATCACTGCTGGCTCACCAGCTGCTACTACCACATCACTGGGTGCCTGCCGGAAGTCATCTCTTAAGACTGTAAGAAAAAGGAAGGCTGTAAATGCCCTTCAGAAGTATCTATGGAGATTCTCAGTCATCCAGGTCATGATTGTCCTAAAGGTGCTTTTTCAAAAGGCAACTGGCAACTGGACTTTTCTTTGGTTGTTTTTTCTCTTGGAGACGTTTCACTTCTCATCCAAGAGGCATTCCCCACCATTCAATCAGAACTTAAGGTGCTTCTTGGATAAGAAGCAAAACGTCTTCAAGAGAAAAAAACATGGAAAGTCTAGTTGCCTTTTGAAAAAGCACCTTTGGATCCCTTCAGAAGGGATAAGACAAGCAGCAGAGAGACTGGGAGCCAGGGAAACACATGAAGATAATCCTCCTTTGTGTCCTTCAAAAAGTTCTTTTTTTCAAATAACACAGCATGAAGCATCCTTTAAAAAGTACTGCATGGTGGTGGTGGGGATCTATAGGCATCTCCAATAATCCCAAAAGCCGGAAAATTATAAATTTTGAGAAAGCAAGATGTGGATCTCCTTGAAAGACCTATTTTCCAAATCTCCTCACCAAAACAGGCCTTCCTGTCTTATTGCAAAGAGCTGAGCCCAATGTTTTCCATCGCTGTGGTGTTTCATACCACCTCATTTCCTCACTGCCTTCCGGACTCAGCTTTAAGGGCATCAGGAACTAACAACTCCCACGCCGGAAACAACACTCGACTTTACAGCTGCTCCCTCTGCTATCTGCTGTATGCTCCAATAGGGCCAGCTTTGCCATATGGCCTAAAGGGATGCACAAGAGTTTGCAAGCAAAATACATCTCACCTTTGCCAAGTGCGATATGGCAATTTTCCTAAGCAAGCGTAATCTCTTTGGACATTTTTTCTAAAGCAAAAGCGGTTTGCAAAAAAATCTGAATAGAGCCTGACAATTGCCTTCCCCAGGGCAAACATGCCTGAGGAAAGGAGCTGTTTGGCATGTAAAGCATCAAAGCAGCAGAAGTGTTCCAAACTTTAATTGCTGCCCAATAGGTACATGGGAAAGAGAGAAGGAATTATCTGCACTGGTTATAACTCAATGAACTCAAGGCACACATTTCATTATGGAAAGGAAAGTAAGGAGGGATATGGGATTAAATGGTCCTCATGGACTACAATGATCATTTAGAGGTGAGAGTAATGTAATTTACTGGATTCCTTGCATGGGTTGCCCCCCTGTGACTATGGAGGAGAGATGGGGAGGTTAACTACCAGATTATAAGAACATGAGCAAATGGTTAGGCATAGAGACCTGATCTCATTGTAAGCTTCACATGCAATGAACAAGGATGTGCATTCAATTTCACAGCTACCAAGATTGTTGGATGAGCAGGGACAAAAATAGCCAGAGAAATGACTAAAGTCTGGGAAACAGGTCCCTTGTCAGTCAACAGGAGGGCTGATTTACCACCAGCTTACCAAGTACTTAGGAGCCAAGGACGCAGCAGCACAAGGAAACAACTAATGACTTAATAGCTGGACATCAACACCCTAATTGACAACTAAAAGCCACACACAATCAGGCTCCATATAAATATCATGTGTAACCACCATATAAATGTCCAGTGCTGGAGAGAGAATATTCCTGATGAGCCAAAAAGCTTGGAAGAATAAACTTTTGGTCCCGGTGACCGACTCAAATTGGATCCTGCAATCCAATGGTCTATTTGAGAATATGCATAGGCTCCAAACATTATCCTTTCAACCTTGCCATCTAATGATGTCAAACAATTCAAGAAGAAAAAGAAATTATTTCCTGATTGCCAAACTCTTTGGAAGCAGAGATAAGGACATCTACACCCTTCCCAATCTCTAGTCTCAATCTCTCGTCTAGTTTCATCAGACTGATTTCAGGAGGAGCCCATCTTAATTTCTTTTAGTCTGTTTCAATCTTATCAATGGCCATTCTCCTTCTTATTTAAGTAGCGTGCATCTTACCTTAGCAACATTTCACGCTTGAAGTTGCAAATACCATCACTTTGGAACACACTATGTTTGGCAGTCCACAAAGGAAGGGGTTGAAAAATCACATATTACAAAAGGGATAATAGTACCAGTGGGCCCAATCAGAATGTATATTTCAAGAATGGGATAGTGAATACATAGATGGAATATAGTGCCCATGCAGATTAATTTTATTATTAATGCAATGTTTATAAAATAGTGGTGTCTAAATTAAGGGCAAGAATACTAGATTGGTGGTTCTTAGACCAAAGGAATGGGAGTCCCAAAGGTGCTTTTTCAAGAGACAACTGGACTTTCTGGTTTTTCTTAGAAGATGTTTTGCTTCTCATGGAAGAAGCTTCTTCAGCTAAAAGGAATGGGAGATGCTGTGTTATTTTCTCCCAAAAATTAAAAAACAATCTCCATTCTTATTTTTTTCCTGGTGTGTGTGTGTGTGTGTGCATGTGTGTGTGTGTGTATAGATGGGAGGGATCTGCAAAGCAAGAGAAGTTTCCTATTTTGCAGAAGGGGTTCATTTGAAGGTTTCTCATGCATGCATGTGTGTGCGCACAGTCATGCATGCATGTGTGTGCGCACAATCATGCATGCATGAGAGCACATACACTATTGTTGGTTGGATAAAAAGCATATATGGTTGTAAGAGTCTTAGCTCCCTAGCAGTGGTGAGAGATGAAAAAATGTGTGTGTGTGTGTGTGGGGGGGTTCTTTTGAGATGGTCACCAAGCCTCTTCATAAACTGAGGATGTGGGGCCAGCATCTTTGCTCTAAATCAGAGGTGGCATTCAGCAGGTTCTGAACAGTTCTGGAGAACCGGTAGTGGAAATTTTGAATAGTTCTGAGAAATGGGAAATCCCACCTCTGACTGGAGATTTTACAGTATCCTACCCCTGCCACGCCCACCAAGCCCACGGAACCGGTAGTAAAAAGAAATTTGAATCCCACCACTGCTCTAAATCTGTTCCCAAAACAGAATCTCAAAACTGTATTGTGAGTGGATTAATTTGGAAGCAATGAAATAAATATGGAAGACATTGAAAAAGGACGCACCATCATCAAGATTTAGAAGGACCAACATCTCATAACAATCTACAGATGAAACAAAGGCAGGCTTTTCACAGATGAAGTCTGGGCCTTTTTCCTCAGTCTCTTTCTGCTTCATCTGAATTATTAAGCACCCCACAAATTCACTGCCCCTTAGGCTGCCTCATGTATTTACCACTGCACAACTAATTATTCCTTCTCTCAGTTATTTCTTAATCAGCCACTGCTTGCCAAAATAATTCAGCATTTTATAACCATTACAGGGAAATGTCAAGGCTTTATTGCACAACTGCCTGTCAGAGGCTATTTATGGCGTTGCAGAGATTTCCTGGACTTGTAAAACACACCAAAGTAGCTGCAGCCAGCAAAAGAGCAATGGCAAAAACAACATTTCATTTTGCCTGACTTTATGATTCCGGAGGGTTTGCTTTGGACATGCACATGACTATTCATCCATGTACTAATCCCCAAGCCACCAGGGATATGATCCCCTGAAAATAGGAACCGAGAGGAGGCCAAGCCACTTGGCTGAAATTAGCAGCAAGTGTCTAAAGCAATCTTTTTCAACCTCAGCAACTTTACGCTGTGTGGACTCCCAGAATTTCCCAGCCAGCTTGGTCAAGTTGAGAAAAGGAATGGACTCAATAACAACAGAGGTGAGTCCATCATTGGAAGATATGAAGAATCAGGTAGGGGACAGGATCCTCTTTGGGAAACTCTTGCCATATGGTTGCTAAGAGTTGCCACCAAGCTTGATGTTATACAATCAAACAAATTGTCTAAAGAGTCAATAACCAATTAGAAAACTGAAATGTGAAAGATTCCATTGTACCAGGCAGTTGAAGTATACTCTCACCTTAATTATCAGATGCAAAGAAAGGAACTACTTATTTTTAAAGAGTCTCCCAAGCTTTGTTATTATTTAGCCCTCTCTGAAACTGTTATTGGGTGCCACTTACAACTCCTTTTTCCCTTACTGTCATTTGACCTGAGATATTATCACATTGCAACATTTCCTTGGCTAAATAATGTGGTAGGAACACCAAGCTGATAAGCTGAGCATTGCAGAGCTGGGCTAACACAAAAGGCAGGGATGCAGCTAATATTTTTCCCTGGGTCACAAAAAAAAGATGAAGTAAGAAAGGTTTCAAGAAAAGGCAGAAGAAATTTTCCTCTTGGAGTTTGGGAAGTTTATCTGTAATCTCAACAAACAAAACCTCAGTTGATCTGAAGACAACTTCTAATATTTGGGTTTGTAGATCACCCAAGGAATGGTAGGCTGAAGATTTAGAATCAATGAAAGAAAGTATATTTTAAGCCTTTCTCTGCAACAAGATGTGTGGTGGGATTCATACTTTAGACAAAGAGAGCTAAATAAATTCATTGAGGATTTATTGTTGTTCAGTCATTAAGTCTGGTCCAACTCTTCACAATCCCATGGATCAGCCCCCCAACCCCATTTTAGATTAGATTAGATTCAACTTTATTGTCATTGCCACAGGCAACAAAATACAGTTAGCATCTAACCAGAAGTGCAAAACAGCAATAAAGTGTGTGTGTGTGTGTGTGTGTGTGTGTGTGTGTGTGAACATTGTAGTTGTGCTTTTAAAGTTATAGCAATGTTTCAGCAGAATCTCATCTGCCATCATCAGGCTTCTGTATTGTGTTCATGTGTGAGTCAGACTTTTACAGTTGTTTCAGTTTTAAATCTGGGGCTGGCCTATTGCTGTGCCAGAATGGTTTTTTCTTCATCCTGATTGGTTGGGAGTCTTGGTCTGTGTTTATTGGTCTTGGAGTTGCTGTGTTCTACTTGATTGGTGTTTCTAATATCTTCTATCTGTTTTGTGGCTTTTTTTGTCTTGATTGGCTGGGAACATTGTGTTCCTGTATTGGAGGCTTTTAGTGTGGCTTGGCTCCGAGTAAATGGACGGCTATCATTTATTAGGAAGCTTGGTTACATCTGGGTGCCTGGTTGGGGTGTGTTTGAGCTGGAGGTATCAGGGGGGATCTGTTTGTGCCCAGATGTCTGCCTGGCTTGTGGTGTAGATATTTTTTTGTTTGAGAGTGCAGGCTTCCAAATGATTGACAGTCTGGTGGAATCATCTCTTCTATTCATGCTTTCAGGTTTTTTTTCAATATCTATGGCTTCTCTGATAATTCTGTGGCTGGGGTTTTGTATAGTGGCTAGGGTTTTGGTGCCATTGAAGTTGATGTTGTGACCTGTGGCTTTCATGTGTTGGATGAGTGAGGAAGTGTGTTCCAGCTTTTTTACTGTATTTTTGTGTTCATCCAGGTGGGTACTCATTCTTCTATTGGTCTGTCCAATGTATGTGGCCAGGCATGATGCACAGGGGACTTTGTATATGCCTTGGTTTTCCAGGTGAATTTTATCTTTGGGGTTTCTTAGGATGGCTGCTATTTTTCTGTCTGTTTTGAAGGCAGTCTTGATGTGATGCCTGTGTAGTATCTTACTGATTTTGTCTGTAGTACCTCTTATGTAGGGCAGGACAGCTGTACCAGAGGTCTGTTCATCTTCTAGGTCTCCATTATGTCTCAGTGTGTTTTTGTGGATCAAGCTGGTGATTTTGTTTTTGTGGAAGCTGTTGGCTGTCAGTACTTTAGTCAGGGTGCATGGTTCAGTCTTTATGTGTGTCTTGTCTGCCAGGCATTTGGTTCTGGTGATTAGTGTTTTGGCCACAAAGTTTATCTGTGCTGGGTGGTGGTGGGATTGGGCGTTGAGATAGCAGTTGGTGTGTGTTTTCTTCTGGTATACGGTGTGCCCTAGTGTGCCATCTGTGCCCTACATAAGAGGTACTACAGACAAAATCAGTAAGATACTACACAGGCATCACATCAAGACTGCCTTCAAAACAGACAGAAAAATAGCAGCCATCCTTAGAAACCCCAAAGATAAAATAAATCTGGAAAACCAAGTCATATATGAAGTCCCCTGTGCATCATGCCCGGCCACATACATTGGATAGACCAATGTTCTTATTGTCCAGATGTGTTAAGAGTGCTATGTAATGCTATGGAAACAGCATTCTCAGTGCTCCTGATTTTGCTGTAGGCAAACTGATAGGGGTCCAGTGTGATTGGGAGACAAGTTTTGAGTCGTGCCAGGGCAAACTGCTCAAAGCACTTCATGATTGTAGATGTAAGTGCTATAGGGCATTAGTCATTCAAACACTCTGGCTTGGAGTGTTTAGGCACTGGCATGATGGAAGTGGTCTTGAAACAAGTTGGCACAGTTGTTTGGGAAAGAGACAAATGAAAGATGTCAGTCAAAACCACAGACAGTCTGGTTTTGGTGGCTGTTTCCTGGTTGTCTCATTCAAAACAAGCATAAAAAACATTCAGCTCATCGAGAAATGAGACATAAACGGATGAGGGAGTAGGGTGGGCAGGCTTGTAGTCGGTGATATTCTGAATGCCCTGCCACATATGCCAGGGATTGGAATTAGCAAAGTGATCCTCAATACTTAACTTGTAGCAACACATCGCTTTCTTGATGCCCTTTCTCAAATCAGCCCTGGATGCACTGTAGGCCTGTCTGTCACCAGATATAAAGGCAGCATCTCAGGTCCTGAGCAGGAGACAGACCTCCCTATTCATCCATGGCTTCTGATTGGGGTATATGGTAATCTTTTTTTCAATTGTGACACTGTTAATCGTGAAGTTAATATGATCCAAAATGGAGGAGGTATATTTATCAATGTCCATGTGAGAGTCAGAGGTAGCTTGAGAAGCAAATATACTCCAGTCCGTGTGTTGAAATCAGTCCTGCAGTATATTATCTGATTCTTCCCGCCAAACTTTGAGTGTAGTCACAGAGGGTTTCACATGTTGGATGAGCGGTGTGTATTTAGGGAGTAGGAACAATGGGAGGTAATCAGGCTGTCCCAAGTGGGGGAGAGAGAAAACTCTGTATGCATCTTCAACATTAGTGTAGACCTGATCCAGTGTTTTATTCCCTCTTGTATGACATAAAATATTCTGATGAAATTTAGGGAGTACTGTTCTCAAGTTAGAGTGGTTAAAGTCACCCCCAACAATGAAAGCTGCCTCAGGATGCAATGCTAATTGTTTTCTAATGGCTGCATATACACTGCTCAAAAAAAGAAAGGGAACACAAAAAAATAAGACATCCTAGATCTGAATGAATGAAATATTCTTATTAAATACTTTGTTCATTACATAGTTGAATGTGCTGACAACAAAATCACACAAAAATCATCAATGGAAATCAAATTTAGCAACCCATGGAGGTCTGGATTTGGAGTTACACTCAAAATTAAAGTGGAAAAAAAACACTACAGACTGATCCAACTTTCATGTAATGTCCTTAAAACAAGTCAAAATGAAGCTCAGTAGTGTATGTGGCCTCCACGTGCCTGTATGATCTCCCTACATTGCCTGGGCATGCTCCTGATGAGGTGGCAGATGGTCTCCTGAGGGATTTTCTCTCACACCTGGTCTAAAGCATCCCCTAACTCCTGCAGTCTGTGGTGCAACATGGCATTGGTGGATGGAGTGAGACATGATGTCCCAGATGTGCTCAATTGGATTCAAGTCTGGGGAACAGGCGGACCAGTCCATAGCATCAATGCCTTCGTCTTGCAGGAACTGCTGACACACTCCAGCCACATGAGTCTAGCATTGTTTTGCATTAGGAGGAACCCAGGGCCAACTGCACCAGCATATGGTCTCACAAGGGGTCTGAGGATCTCATCTCGGTACCTAATGGCAGTCAGGTTACCTCTGGCAAGCATATGGAGGGCTGTGCGGCCCCCTAAAGAAATGCCACCCCACACCATTACACCCCACACCCACTGCCAAACCAGTCATGCTGGAGGATATTGCAGGCAGCAGAATGTTCTCCACGGCATCTCCAGACCCTGTCACGTCTGTCACATGTCCTCAGTGTGAACCTGCTTTCATCTGTGAAGAGCACAGGGCACCAGTGGTGAGTTTGCCAATCTTGGTGTTCTCTGGCAAATGCCAAACGTCCTGCACGGTGTTGGGCTGTAAGCACAACCCTCACCTGTGGACATTGGGCCCTCATACCACCTTCATGGATTCTGTTTCTGACCATTTGAGCAGCCACATGCACATTTGTGGCCCGCTGGAGGTCATTTTGCAGGGCTCTGGCAGTGGTCCTCCTGTCCCTCCTTGCACAAAAGTGGAGGTAACAGTCCTGATGCAGGGTGGTTGCCCTCCTACGGCCTCCTCCACGTCTCCTGATGTACTGGCCTGTCTCCTGGTAGTGCCTCCATGCTCTGGATATTACGCTGACAGACACAGCAAACCTTGCCACAGCTTGCATTGATATGCCATCCTGGATGAGCTGAACTACCTGAGCCACTTATGTGGGTTCTAGACTCCGTCTCGTGCTACCACTAGAGTGAAAGCATTGCCAGCATTCAAAAGTGACCAAACCATCAGCCAGAAAGCATGGCAACTGAAAAGTGGTCTATGGTCACCACTTGCAGAACCACTCCTTTATTGGGGATGTCTTGCTAACTGCCTCTGCTTTGCACCTGTTGTCTATTCCATTTGCACAACAGCATGTGGAATTGATTGTCAATCAGTGTTGCTTCCTAAGTGGACAGTTTGATTTTGCAGAAGTGTGATTGACTTGGAGTTATATTGTGTTTTTTAAGTGTTCCCTTTATTTTTTTGAGCAGTGTAGTTCTTTCACTGCTCGCTTTGCATTAGCGTCTGGTGGAATGTATGCAGCAGTTATTATCAAAGAAGTTAACTCCTTCAATAGATAAAAAGGTCTACACTTGATCATGAGGAATTCTCCACTGTCTCACAGGTCTGTGTGGAGAGACCTAGCAACAACTGTTAGCCAAATAAGTAGATGAAACTTCCATATTCAATGGCACTGTGCCAACAAATACTGGTTTTTATACATTAAGTCCTTGGTTTTCAGGCTACAATGATAGATTTTCTGAAAGCCTTGGATTTAGTTAGTTTGAGAAGCAAATTTTTGGCCTCTCTTTGTAACTTTAGGAATATCAATTTGCCTTCTATTCAACACCATTGAGGTTGAAAAAGACATAGTCATGTCTGCTAACAGTAACCTGGGCTGTTTAACCTGAACATTTGAGAAAAATCTCTTTCAGCTAAATGCCCTGTATTGTCCTTTGCTTCATTCCTATTCTTCAACCAGAGAGGGTTGAAGAAAGAGAGAAAAGTATTAGGATTTTGTCTACTTTTTGAAATATTTGTTTCGTCCTTCAACACTTTAGAAGAAGGGAGGAGGAAGGGAGGAAGGAGGAGGAGGAAAAAGAATCTGCTTACTAGGCATTAGTAGAGTGTCAATAAGCCATTTAACTTTGCACCAAGTAATACATCATAAATATTCATACCTAAGTGTAATATACTGAAATAATCTTGCTGGTAATGAGCAATAAAATACAGATATATTGCTTATTAAATATTTATGCCTACAACCCAAGAGCTTTGTCAAAATGGATGCCTTTGGAGGGAACTGGACGCAGCAACGTAGTAAAATGCTTCCAATATTAGTTAAGCAACACGTCCCTTGAGATTGCGGTTCCCAGATCTTGCATAGCAGCAGAAGCACCATGTGCCAGCAATCAGTTATTACTTATGTTCTATATGTAAAGTGGATGACTCCAAATCTACAAACCTGATTGGTTAATAAAATGAACAAAACAAAACAACTTACATTGCCATCATGACCACTAAGTGGTCTTTAGAATAGGAATGGTCCAATCTTTGGTCAACTTTCTTTCCTAGCAGCAAATGGTGCTGGAAAATTGTTCAGAAGAGAAAAAGTGCAAATTCTCAGTGAAGTCAAAACTGACACGAAGAACTAGAGATGGACTTAAGAATTCAGCCAAGATGCTGAATTGATCAACTATACTACACTCAATCAGATTTACATCTTCTTTTCTCCAGGATATGGAACTCAATGCTTTCCTAAAAATTTCAGAATTGAAGTTCACAAAACCCTGGCCATGTTGACCAGGACTGATGTCTATTAACCTCCTGTAATATGTCAGGTGCTTGCTAATGATTTACTTTAACTGGCAAAAAACTCCTTCAAGGTCTTTCCTGCCACTTTTGATCCTTTTAATCAGAGAGATAACTTACGGGATCAATCATGCTCTGAATGCAATACACGTGCTGTAGCGTTCCACTCCCTTTCATATGATAGACCAGAAAACTAATTTCCATTCTGGTTGACGAAACTGAGTTAGAAGGAGATGCACTGCAGCTGTCCAATAAACTGCAGGTATTATCATAATTTTCAGTAGGAAAGGATGCTGCCAAAGGAATGATCAGATAAGATCAGTGTAGCCTGCAGGATGGGTGGGGGAGCAAGAGAATCAGAAAGGATCCTCCTAGTTTCTTGGGCTGTAAAGGAGATGCAAAGAGAATTGTGCAAAAGGTGCTTTTTCAAAAGGCAACTGGACATTCTGTGTTTTTCCTTGAAGACGTTCCACTTCTCATCCAAGAAGCTTCTTCAGTTCAACAAGTTGTTCCTTTGGAAGAACCATGATCTGGATGACTGAGAAGAACCTTTGTTCCTTTGGAAGGAAAGTTGTTCCTTTGGAAGAACCATGATCTGAATGACAAGAGAATTGTACTTACAATTTTCAGATTTGAAGGATTGTGTTAATTTTGCTTTACAATAAAGCAGAATTAGATAATCTGCTTATTTTTATTGTCTGGTCTATCTGGTAAGGCTGACACCAGTTTAGATGACCTCTGTCTCCCCTCCCATATCGGAGTGAGATTAAAGAAAGAAGAGGAGGAGATGTGGCTTTCGTGAACCTTATCACAGATTGTTGTGGTTAGCCGGCAGCAGGTGCGGACAGTGGAAGAGAGCAAGGACTCAGATGAGGGGCCAGAATCATTAGGGAGTGGACTGCTGCCTTCAGAGATTGTAGAGGCTGGCAGCAGTGATGAGGAGGTTTGCCATGCCAAGCTGATGCCAAGTGCGCATGCTCACAGGATTGCTCGTAGGAGAGAGCAGTTACAGCAGCACGGGCGACTCAGGAGTAAGGCTACAAGGTAATGGCCTCTCCTTCAAGAGGATAAAAGCCAGATTTGAAGAAGCATTCTTTGCAGAAGGCAAAGACGCCCTGAAACTTAGCCTTGTGGACATTCTACTTAGTCTTTGAAAACTCTTGTAAACTATTTCTTATTGTGGGTTTTTGGCAGCCTTGCAAAACAACTTGGCAAGGCTCTTTCTTGTCGGAGCTAATTAGTTGGAAGCAGCCTTTTATCTGTGAAGAAACAGAATTCGTAGACCTCAAAAGGTGGGGGCTGCTGCCTTTGTCTTGTGTTTGCTCTCTTGGAACCAGGTTGGGTCAGAACACAGATAGAGGAATTATCGTCAGAAGTAGAAGCCACGACTGTTCTAGGTGTGTCCAGCCTACGGTTACAAGTACTCCCAATTAGAATGACCATTCCAATTATTCCTCTGAGGGGCATACATTGGGCAGGGAAATTAAATAAGAAGGGTGGCATATAACACACATCTAATATAATATACAGGTAATCCTCAACTTACAACAGTTTGTTTATAGTGTCTATTCAAAGTTGCAATGGCACTGAAAAAAGTGACTAATGACTGTTTTTCACACTTACGACTGTTGCAGGACCCCAGTGATCATGTGATCAAAATTTCGATGCTTGGCAACTGACTCATATTTATGATGGTTACACTGCCCTGGGGTCATGGGATTACCTTATGCAAACTTCTGACAAGCAAAATCAATGGGGAAGCCAGATTCACTTCCCAACCGTGTTACTAACTTAACAACTACAGTGATTCACTTAACAACTGAGGCTAGCAAGATCATTAAAAGGGGCAAAATTCACTTAACAAATGTTTCACTTAGAGACAGAAATAGCAATCACATATCGACTGATATACTGCATTCACAGTGCTTCACAGGCCCCTCTAAGCAGTTTACAGAGTCAGCCTCTTGCCCCCAACAATCTGGGTGCTCATTTTACCAACCTTGGAAGGATGGAAGGCTGAGTCAACCTTGACCCTGTTGAGATCTGAGCTGCCGGCAACTGGCCGTCAGCAGAAGTAGCCTGATGTACTGCATTCTAATCACTGCATTATTATGGCTCCAATGTTGGACTCAACTGTGGTTATAAGTTGAGGTCTACCTGAAACATAATAGCCATAAAGCACACATCTCATCAAATCACAGCACCTGGATGATCTTTTCTAAATTTGAAGCTAAGCAAGGTTGGACCTGATCAGGATTTGGATAGAATTCAACCAGCAATTTCCAGGGCTACGGGCTAGATGGGACAATTAAAGTGTATTCTGGAAGAAAGAATGGCAAATTATTTACATATTGAAGCTATAAAAAATTACATTGATGTATTCATGGGGTGAGAATGAGTTGAGTCTGACTTGGAGGCATTATCTATTTACGACAGCTAACATTCCCTCCCTCCTTCCCTATTTGGCTTTACTTAAGCACAGAGAAATAAAACATGTTTATTTGATACTAGAAATTAACTTCTTTTTCAAAAATTTCAGATTCTGAATAATAAGTTCATGAAAGTTGTACAACTGGAAGGTCACCAATTTCTTGCTTTTTGTCCTTCCATTTCTCTCACAGCCTGCTTTCCCTTTTATGAGATGGACAGCTTTAAGCCTCAGTTTCAGAGAAGAATTCTAATTTTAAAGAGAGATGATTTAACTTCCTTGGTTTTCACATCTTTTTATTCTGGTCATACCACCTTTTCTTTAAAAGTATTTTACAGGAGACCTGCAAGATTTAGGTGACCTCAACACAGTAGCAAAAAGTTGCCTGGAATTTCCCAGAGCTCAAAGATAAGCAAATGAAATGGCTTTGCTTCTTCTCCGAAAATCTTTCAGCAGATTCTCTTCTTTTCATTGCTCAGTCCCTGCTTTATACCTTCATCCACATTCTATAGAGCTTCTGTTGGAGGGGGGGGAGGGGCTGGATCACATCAATTTTAGAATGGTTCCTGTCAAATCTAAATGTTAAACCTTGAAACAGTAGTAAATGGTGGAACAACCGCTTAGCCCTAACAGATTCAAACATTTCAAGAGATTGAGAATCGGGATGTAGTAAAATTGCTTATAGGTTTTTTTTCTCCGAATGTCTGAATAGGGAACTTCATAATGGAACAGTTGCAATGCACAAGGCGACTTTTGAAAAGTTTTCAAAAACTCCAGCTGACTGAAAATACAACAGTCAAACTATTGATTTGGGCAGGTTTTAGGAGACTAGTCAGTTTCCTTGTTAGAGAAAAGAAGGACTAGGGATGACATGATAGCAGTATCCCAGTATTTGAAAAGTTGCCACAAAGGGGTGTGTGTGTCAACTTGTTTCACAAAGCACCAGAAGGCAGGACAAGAAACGATGGGTGGAAACTAAATAAGGAAAGAAACAACCTAGAACTAAGGAGAAGCTTCTTAACAGTGAGAACAATTAATCATGATGGCTTGCCTTCAGAAGTTGTAGGTGCTTCATCACTGGAGGTTTTTAAGAAGAGACTGGATAGTCACTTGTCTGAAATGGTATAGAGTCTTTCTGGCTGAGCAGAGGATTGGACTAGAAGATCTCCAAGATTCCTTCCAGCTCTATTCTAACTGATTGATTGACATAATTCAAAGTGCTAGTTTGGACTGTCAATGCAAGGATGACCTTTGATAAGAAAGGCTTTCCTTCCTTCCCTCCTTCCTTCCTTCCTTCCTTCCTTCCTTCCTTCCTTCCTTCCTTCCTTCCTTCCTTCC
>BLBF01000059.1:13056506-13115231 GCA_015471245.1 Laticauda colubrina | reverse complement strand
TCCTTCCTTCCTTCCTTCCTTCCTTCCTTCCTTCCTTCCTTCCTTCCCTCCCTCGCTCCCTCAATGCAGGAAGATCATTGTGGTACAATGATACCTTCAGAATAAGCATGGAAAATGTTTCAGAATTGGGACTGCTTTTCTTTTGTATTTTAGGGTTTGATATGTGGGGGAGACATTTAATATATTGAGATTTCCTGCCAATTTTTCTGTTGTTTTGTTTTCTATTAAACAACAGCAAAAATATAATGCAACTATTTGTCAGTAGCTTATTGCTATGCTTTCTTGAACAGCAAATGAGAGCCACTTTATTGTAGTGGTTAAGGTACCAGGATAGAAAGTGGGAGACTGAATTCTAGTCCTGTCTCGTTACAAAGCCAGTTGGGTGACTTTGGGCCAATTGCTCCCTCTCACATCGAGGAAGAGGAGGGGGAAAAAATCACTTCCAAAATCTTGTCAAAACCAACTGCAGTGACTTGTCCAGGAAATTGCCACCTGTCTACACTGACTAAATGGCACAAACACCAATACAAAAGTGGAGTTTTCTTAATGGTTAACTCTTGTTTAAAAGAAAAAAAAAACTCTGGAAAAGTTAGTGGTTAATCCAACACCAATAACTACTTTGTTCCATAATTAGATCCCCATGGGAGATTTTTCTAAATATAGCAGCCAGTCACGGAGCATCTCTCTCTGGCTCTCCAAATATAATTAATAAGTATAGGAAGATGCAATTAACTGGCAGTAACCCTCATAATCTAGATCAATGGCTGGCAAATTCTTAATGAAGTGTTAAATTGGGTCTGTCTCCCTGTAGCACCCGTCTCCTGAAGGCTGTTTGGTGATAGATTTAGTCCCCCTCCTGTCCCAGACTGGGATAAGATTATTCAGGGAGACTGATGAGCCTGGCGTAGAAGCAGCCAGAAGGAAGACAGATGAATGGACCATCTGGGCTAGAGGAATACCCCCATTCAAAATGGGACCCCCTTTCGCACATCAACCCAGGAGCAAACAAAGTCATCCGGGATTTCTTTTATTTACAATCCCATTCATTTCTATTTATATATTCAATTTCTAAGGCCACTGGCTTGCTAAATGATCCTGGGCAGCTTACAGAGAGTTCAAAACAAGAGATAGTGACAAATAGAAATATCACCATTGTAAAAATAAGTCACCCCGGGGAAAGAGACAGAGTCAAAATACACAACACAGAGCAGGTTCACACATCATCTCAGCCTCATGCCTAAGGCAGCATTTCTCAACCTCGACAACTTTAAAATGCGGGAATATGGGTGGCTGGGGAATTCTGGGAGTTGAAGTCTATGCATCTTCAAGCTGTCAGAGTTGAGAAACATTAGCCTAAGGGAGGAACAAGACTCTCCTAAAGACAGCAGAACCGGAGCCCTAGGGATCTTGCTGTACCAAAAGGCATACACATTCACTGGGAAGACAGGCTGCATATTCCTGCCACTCAGGAATACAATACAAAATATTTTCTCTGTTCAATGCAAGGACGCAGCATCATTTACTTCTCTGTAAACAGGACCACAAAGAACTTTTAACTATTCTGATATGGTCTCTCTTGCATTCCAAGCCCAGTGCCAGCCTTCGGGACAAGCCTCAGGATTATTGTTTTCCATTGTTATTAATGTTTCACAAAAGTGGAAATTACAAAATTCCTCAAGGAAAGGATAGAGATGAAGAAACACCACCTGAAATATAAATTCAAAAGAGTTTTAAAAGATTGCTCAATGCATCCCTGTTATGTTCAGTTATAGTCTACTTGATTAAACAAGGAGATTGTGATTTCATCATCGCTAATGAAATAAGTTGCATCTATTCCTGGAGTGTAAGTTGATTCAGAACAGACCAAAGAGATTGGTTCCCAACAGTCCTACACCAGAACTGTGTGCATTTTTGCTTAAAACTAGAGATTTAGCAAGCCAAATTCAGTTTTTGATGATGGGTCTTCCAATATAATGCATACACACATAGACTTTCATATTTGTAGTGCCACAAACAAGCCTAGATATGTTTGTGAAATAGAAAAACAAATTTTGTTCAATAAAGTTCCTCCTAAGGTGTTGTTTTCCCATGAAACCAACATCTTGGGACTACTTCACTGAATAAAAGTAGGAATGTTTGCTTATGAAATATTTATTCAGGCTTTGATGTTAAGAACCAAATAATTTGATTTTGGTGAGCCCTGTCAGAATTAATGGACAAATAAATCCCATACACAATACCAGATTATTCTGGTATAAAATATGTTTGATTTCTTGCCATGACCATGAAGAAGAATGCAACAACTCTTCTCCATGTTATTGCACAGATTGGTAAGGAAACACCCATAGATTTGAGGGTGCCAGAGACCAACCACCGGGCCCCGGACTGGTACCGGGCCACAAAGAATGAATAATCGTGATTAAATATATATGTAAAAAAAATTTTTTTAGTAAAGAAATAGTAAAGAAGCCCTTTACTATTGGGGAAGAATTGATTTTGCAGGTCCTTGAAAAAGTGTTTCTGCATGAAACTGTTCCCTGGTACAAAAAAGGTTGGAGACCACTGATCTAGAAGGCATTTCAATATCTTCCAAATGAAATTTTAAAAAGTTACAAAGTGGAAATCTCAAAATCCTGCAAAACTGATGCAATTTCAGGCAAGACAACCTGAGATCTCAAGGCTGAGAAATTGCCAAAATGTGATAGAAATTGGTGATTTTTTAGAAGTTCATTCATACTTTCATTCTTGAAACTTGAAAATGTTTACAATCCCTTCTTTGCCTTTTTCCATAAGTGAATGATTCAAAGTACACACAACTTCCAAGATGCTCCTTTAAAACAAACTGTGTTTGGCTTCAACTTGTTTGAAGTCTTGACTTTCAAAGAAAACCATGTAGCAACTTTCAAACAACAAAAGGAAAGAAGAAATTGTCCTTGGTTAGATGAAACTCTATGTCCAGCACGCATCTCTTGTATAAAACGAGCTAACCCAGCACTTATAAACTGCTCTAAAGCCCATGTCACACTGCCCAACACATGCAAAAAGCACACAGCGGACGAGCAAAATGTTCCATCCGTTGTTATCCGCTCTCAAAAGGGGCAAAAATTTACATAACCAGAGCGGATAACACGGACGTGGGGAGGACGCAGGGCGGATGCAAAGCGGATGCAGAACGGAAGCCTAGCGGATGGAAGCAGATGGCACATCTGCAGGGCTTCCGGGGGGCCTCAGAGAAGCGGATGCAGAATGGATACAGTGGATGCAGAATGGACGCCAAGCGGATGAAGCGGATGCACAGCGGAAGCCTAGCGGATGCCTGACGTTAATTGTGCATGCGGGGAGGATGCATTGCGTCAGCCCCGTGGATATAACGAAAGCAGCTCGGAAGCAGGTAGCCATTCAGAGGAAAGACCTGCTGCCGGACGGATTGGCTGCCTTGCCTGCCCTGCCTGCATGTCTGCCTGCCAGCCTTGCTGCCAGCCTTGCTACCAGCATTGCTGCCAGCCTTGCTGCCAGCCTCGCTGCCAGCCTGCCTGCAAGCCTTGCTGCCAGCCAGTCTGCCTGCCAGCCTTGGTGTCTGCCTGCCTGCCAGCCTTCCTGCCAGCCTTGGTGCCTGCTTCCTTGCCAGCCTTCCTGCCAGCCTTGGTGCAAGCCTTCCTGCCAGCCTTGGTGCCTGCCTGCCAGCCAGCCTTCCTGCCAGGCTTCCTGCCAGCCTTGGTGCCTGCCTGCCAGGCTTCCTGCCAGGCTTCCTGCCAGCCTTAGTGCCAGCCTCCCTGCCAGCCTTGGTTCCTGCCAGCCTCCCTGCCAGCCAGCAACCCCACAACCATGCGGAAGCACAGCAAGCCTCAGCCATCTGCTGTCAGCCCTGGCAAGAGGGACAGGGCTACCATCCCACCCCCTGGCCCTCACTCTGGTTCTGCTGGGGCTTCTGCAGCACGGGCTCGCTCTTCTGGGGCTGGGGCTTCTGCTGCTTCTGCTTCTGGAGGAGCTGATGACAAGCACTCCAGCACCAGCCACCTCCACAGCACCTGGACCCTTCACCCCTGAGACTGAGCGACCAAGAGGAGTGCCAGAGACTCTTTTTTGTCTTATAGCTTGTTGTTAATAAAGTCTATTTATGATTCACACACTTGCTTCATTTCTTTTTTTTTATAAAGTCTTGGTGGAAACTTTTACAAATGGTTTAAGCCTTTGCATGCTTGTGGGATGGGTAAGGATAGCTTTGGGATGGGTTAGGATACCTGTGGGATGGGTAATAGCTGTAGGATGGGTTAGGATACCTGTGGGATAGATAAACCTCCAGTGCAAGCATAGTGGGACTGTATGGTCCACCCTCCCAGGTGCCACACTTTTGGCCCTTTATTATCAATAACAATGTAATCATTGATCCACACATTTCAACATAAACACAACTCTTTATTAAATGCCCTGTTCATTGTAGGCCAACCAAACATACATGGCCCAATCTCATCCATGTGATGAGACAGGCTGAAGGAAGCATCCATTAAGCATCTACCATCCTGTCTTGCCACTCCACTGCTCCAGCTGGGGAGTTGCACCATTGTCTCAGGAGGTTGCGCTGCTTCTTCGCTTCATGTGAGGCTCTGTTGGGGCCTTGCAAATCCTCAGTGTCGATCAGGTTTCACCCTTGCCTCCATTCCCCAGGCTCCATGTCCCCATTGCCTTGTTGGAGGTCCACGAGCCTGTTCTGCAAGACTGGGTAGCGGGTGTGCATGAGCTTGTGCAGGATGCAGCAAGCTTCCATGATCCTCCTCACGGTCTCTGGGCAATGCTGCATGGTGGTGAGAAGTACCTGGAACCTGTTGGCCAGGATGCCAAAGGCGTTCTCCACCACCCGCCTTGCACTGGACAGCCTGTAGTTGAAGATCCTCTCTTCACGGGTGAGGAGTCTGGAAGTGTAGGGCTTCATGAGGTAGGTTGTGAGGGAGAAGGCGTCATCCCCCACGATGAAGTAGGGCACATCTTGCGTGTCGTTGGGCAGGGGGTCTGGATCTGGGAAGCCCACCATGAGGTTTCCTTCCAGCTCCTCCTTGAGGTGACTGGCGTTGTATACCTGGGCATCTGAAGATGAGACGTTGCCTGAAGCATCGATGTACATGAACTTGTAGTCAGCATCGACCATGGCAAAGAGGATGATGCTGAAGAACCCCTTGTAGTTGTGATAAGTGGACCCCGACTTGGCTGGCGCTTTGCAGGCCACGTGCTTGCCATCGATGACTCAAACGGTGTGTGGGAAGTTCCACTTCTGATACCACTGCTCTGCAACTTTCTTCCATCCTTCTTCAGTGGAGGGGTACTGGAGAAGCTCCTCCTTGTATTCTTCGATGATGGCCTGCACCACTTCTCTGACCACAATGCTGATGGTGTTGTGTGGCACCCTCCAGCCGTATTGCATACTCCTGTAGGAGGTCCCTGAGGCCAGGTGGTGCAGAGTGAGTGCCACCTTGAGCCCAGGTTCCAGGCTGGGCTGGAAGCTGGTGTTTGCCTTGGTCAATCTGGGTGTCAGGCGCTGCACAACTTCATCAAACATGGCTGGAGGCATCCTCATGAAGTTCTGGAATGCCCGAGTGTCTTCGCTCCTGAGCTCCACCATCAGCTTGTTGTACAGTCCGTCCTCTGCTCTTCTGGCGTACCATCTTCGGATCCAGACTCTTTTTGGGTGGCTCCTTTTCTTCTCGCAGTAGAGTTCACAGAGCCTGCAGATGGCTTCGCACTGTTGCAGAACGATGGTGGCTGCCGAAAGGACTTTGTTACAATCCACGGTGGACATGACTGGATGCTGTGGAAGAGGAAGAGCCAGATGAAGGCTGCAGAGGTCTGCACCGCTGGGCTGCTGTTCTGAAAATGAGATGCAGGTGAGTTGCTCCCCCTTTTTATAGGCAGTATAGGTTTTCCGCTAGGCATCCTCTAGGCATCCTCTAGACACCCTTAATATCTGAGATAGGTCCCCTCTGCGAACGTTTTTTCCGTTTTAAATGCTTTGTTTCCATTCTGCATCTGCTAGGCATCCGTTCTGCATCCGTTCTGCTTCCTCCCTGCGTCCGGGCGGATGGAGTTCCGCGGATGCATAGCGGATGCCTAGCGGATATAGCGGATGCATAACGGATGCCTAGCGGATGCCTAGCGGATGCAGAACGGACGAACTGGATACATTTTCCACGCAAAAGTTTTGGGCAGCCCAAAACTTTTGGAGCGGATGAAACGTCCATAAACGGATGCTGGACGGATAGAGAGGAAGCCAAACGGAGGCAGTGAGTATATCGCGTTTTCGAATGGCTGGCAAGGTTTTTTGTCCGTTTTACATCCTCTTTGCATCCGTTGGTTCAGTGTGACATGGGCTTTACATCACCAGCCTGCACAGGGGAGAAAATTCAGAACTACATTTTTTTCTTGAATACATCCCTGGGTGCTTTAGCAAGTGGACAGCATGAGAGAAGTGACCT
Organism: Laticauda colubrina; assembly: GCA_015471245.1. Taxonomy (NCBI): domain Eukaryota; kingdom Metazoa; phylum Chordata; class Lepidosauria; order Squamata; family Elapidae; genus Laticauda; species Laticauda colubrina. Next base: position 13,108,767 of record BLBF01000059.1, on the reverse strand, counting down.
CTGTGAATCTTAAGGGCCTGTCACATTGGCTGACGGATGCAAAATGTTTGTAAAAAGGACACAGCGGATGAAAAAATGTTCCATCGGTTGTTATCCGCTCTCAAAAGTGCCCCGAATTTGCATAAGCAGAGCGGAAAACAACGGAAAGGAACGGACGGGGGGAGGATGTAGCCAGGATGGAAAGCGGATGCTCCACGGAAGCCTAACGGATGGAAGCAGATGGAAGCGGATGGCACATCTGCAGGGCTTCCGGTGAGCACAGCGAAGCGGATGCGCAACGGAAAGAGCGGATGCCGAGCGGATGCCGAGTGGATGAGGAGCGTTCACTGCGCATGTGGGGAGGATGCATTGCGTCAGCCCCGCGGATATAAAGGGAAGCAGCTCGCAAGCATGTCACCATTCAGAGGAAAGACCTGCTGCCAGACACAGCTCCAACCAGCCAGCCAGCCAGCCAATAACCATGGGGAAGAAGAGAAACCCTCTGCCATCTGCTGCCAGCCCTGGCAAGAGGGACAGGGCCACCATCCCACCCCTTGGCCCTGACTCTGCTTCTGCTGGGGCTTCTACTGCTGGGGCTGACTCTTCTGGTGCTGGGGCTTCTGCTGGGGCTTACTCTGCTGGTGCTGCTCCTGGTGCTGGGGCTTCTGCTGGGGCTTACTCTGCTGGCGCTGCTGCTGGTGCTAGGGCTTCTGCTGGTGCTTACTCTGCTGGCGCTGCTCCTGGTCCTGCTGGTCCTGCTGGTGCTGCTGGTGCTCTTGGTCCTGCTGGTGCTGCTGGTGCTGCTGGTGCTCCTGGTGCTTACTCTGCTGCTGCTGATCTGGTCCTGTTGGTGCTGCTGGCGCTGCTGGTGCTTACTCTGCTGCTGCTGATCCTGGTCCTGCTGGTGCTGGTGCTGCTGCTGGTGGTGGTGTGGAGGAGCAGCCCCTACAACCTTGAAGCCCCTCTAATGAGGGCCCAGATGGCCCTGCCAGAGGGAGGAAGAGGCATATGTGAAAATGAGAATGGGAGAGGAGGCAGTACTCCATCGAAGAGGAACATGAGGATGAGGTGCTGGAATGGCTGAGGGAGAACGAGTATCTTTGACGGAAATGACACAGGCTCTATTGAGACACCAAAAGGAAGCAGGCTGCTTGGAGAGAGAAGGCGGAGAGCCTGGGCTACACTTCGGAGGTGCTCCTCGGCTGGTGGAAGCACATGCACACCTGGTACGGGAAGCTGCACCTCAAGAAATCTGGCCAGGCCACGGTCAAGCTGACGGACCGAGAGACCTAAGTGATGGCCAAGTGCAGCTTCTTGGAGGGTGAGATCCGCTACCGAGGAGCAGCCCTTCTGACAACACTCTCTCTCAGGCAGCCTGCTGAGAGCCTGTCCTCTTCTGGCCAAGAGTCAGCTTCTGTGTCCAGGCAGGTATCTGTGGAGCGTGCCACAACGGAGACCCCCCCGACAGCTGCACTCCCTGTGGCGGAGCGTGTGGAGGACCCCCTGATGCAGTGGGAGCAAGGAGAGGGCGCTGACACCAGAGACCAACCCGCACCCACCCCCAGCTCCACCTCCACAGAAAGCAGGCAGAGAGGCAGACCGGAGGGACAGAGCCACACTGTCCTGCTGGAGATCAGGGACACCATCAAAAGCAGTGTAGATCTCCTCTCTCCACTCTCCTCTCCTCTCTCGGTACACACCGATGTCCCATCCTCCAACCGCAAGTCCTTCCTCACCTACGTCAACCAGACCCTCATGAACATGTTCGAATCACAGTACCAGGTGATCAAGGACAGGATCACCGGTCTTCTTCACAACCCTCCAGACCCAGCTGAACCTGCTCCCACCCAGTCCAGGCCTGCTCCTCCACCCCAGGTGATGTCACTGCCCTTCCAAGGCTTTCCACAGGCCCTCACCTACCAAGGCTATGGCTACCAGGAGTTCCAGCAGCACAGGCAGCCCTTCCCAGTCCAGGCACAGGTTCATCAAATGCCACCGGTACCACCGATGCCACTGACGCCACCGATGCCAGCCACGCCACATATGCCAGCCATGCCACAGATGCCACCCACACCACATATTCCACCCACACCTCACCTCGCTCAGCTGCAGACCAGACATCCCCACTACACTGCTCCTTCCTCCACCCCACAGCCAAGCCCAGCCTCAGAACATCTGTCATCAGTATTGGGGCTCACACCCCATGTCCTGGAGGAAGAGGCTCTCAACATCACAGGACTGAGCCAGATCTCTGAGAACTTCCTCCACACACCGTCCCCTGTTATCCTCTCGGGGCTAGGCACCCCAATGATGCCTCAGACCAGCACTCCAGCAGCAGCCACCACCACAGCACCTGGACCCTTCACCCCTGAGACTATGGGCACACCTCAGAGTGACTGAGAAGAATGCCAGAGACTGAGTGGTTACCTGTTGACTTTATCTTTGCTTGGGACACTTGGGTCATTTTGCTTTTACAGCTCTTTATTAATAAAGATTATCTTTGCTTCACACACTTGCTTCATTTATTTTATTAAATAAAGTCTTCGTGGAAACTTTTAGAAATGGTTTAAGCCTTTGCATGCTTGTGGGATGGGTAAGGACAGCAGAGGGATGGGCAGGGATACCTTTGGGATGGGTAATAGCTGTGGGATGGGCAGGGATACCTGTGGGATGGGCAGGGATACCTGTGGGATGGGCAGGGATACCTTTGGGATGGGATAGCTGTGGAATGGGTTAGGATACCTGTGGGATGGGTAATAGCTGTGGGATGGGTAATAGCTGTGGGATAGATAAACCTCCAGTGCAAGCATAGTGGGACTGTATGGTCCACCCTCCCAGGTGCCACACCTTTGGCCCTTTATTATCAATAACAATGTAATCATTGATCCACACATTTCAACATAAACACAACTCTTTATTAAATGCCCTGTTCATTGTAGGGCCACTCAACATACATGGCCCAATCTCATCCGTGTGATGAGACAGGCTGAAGGAAGCATCCATTAAGCATCTATCATCCTGTCTTGCCACTCCACTGCTCCAGCTGGGGAGCTGCACCAGTGTTTCAGGAGGTTGCGCTGCTTCTTCCCTTCACGTGAAGCTCTGTTGGGGCATTGCACATTCACAGTGCACATCCACAGTGTCTATCAGGTTTCGCCATTGCCTTGTTGGAGGTCCACGAGCCTGTTCTGCAACACTGGGTAGCGGGCGCGCATGAGATTGTGCAGGATGCAGCAAGCTTCCACGATCCTCCTCACGGTCTGTGGGCGACGCTGCATGGTGGTGAGAAGTACCTGGAACCTGTTGGCCAGGATGCCAAAGGCGTTCTCCACCACCCACCTTGCACTGGACAGCCTGTAGTTGAAGATCCTCTCTTCACGGGTGAAGCATCTGGAAGTGTAGGGCTTCATGAGGTAGGTTCTGAGGGAGAAGGCGTCATCCCCCACGATGAAGTAGGGCACATTTTGCGTGTCGTTGGGTAGGGGGTCTGGATCTGGGAAGCCCATGATGAGGTTGCGTTCCAGCCCCTCCTTGAGGTGACTGGCGTTGTATACCTGGGCATCTGAAGATGAGACGTTGCCTGAAGCATCGATGTACATGAACTTGTAGTCAGCATCGACCATGGCAAAGAGGATGATGCTGAAGAAGCCCTTGTAGTTGAAATAAGTGGACCCTGACTTGGCTGGAGCTTTGCAGGCCACGTGCTTCCCATCTATGGCTCCAACGGTGTGGGGGAAGTTCCACTTCTGATACCACTGCTCTGCAACTTTCTTCCAGCCTTCTTCAGTGGAGGGGCACTGGAGGAGCTCCTCCAGGTATTCTTCAATGATGGCCTGCACCACTTCTCTGACCACAATGCTGGTAGTGTTGTGTGGCACCCTCCAGCCGTACTGCATGCTCCTGTAGGTGGTCCCTGAGGCCTGGTGGCGCAGAGTGAGTGCCACCTTGAGCCCAGGGTCCAGGCTTGCCCAGAAGTTGGTGCTCTGCTTGGTTACCCTGGGTCTCAGCCGCTCCACAACTTTGTCAAACATGGCTGGAGGCATCCTCATGAAGTTCTGGAATGCACGAGGGTCTTCGTTCCTCAGCTCCACCATCAGCTTGTTATACAGTCCGTACTCTGCTCTTCTGGTGATGCATCTTCGGACCCAGACGCTTCTTGGATGCCTCCTTTTCTTCCCGTAGAACAGTTGAAAGAGCCTGTAGATGGCTTAGCACTGTTGTAGAATGATGGTGGCTACCAAAAGGAATGTGTGACGATCCATGGTGGAGATGACTGGATGCTGTGGAAGAGCAAGAGCCAGATGAAGGCTGAAGAGGTCTGCACCGCAGGGCTGATGGACTGAAAGTGAGATCCAGGTGAGTTCCTCCCCCTTTTTATAGGAAATATAGGTTTTCCACTCGGTGTCCTTTTGCATCCTCTAGGCATCCTGCAGACATCCTAAATATCTGAGATATGTCCCCTCTGCGAACGTTTTTTCCGTTTTAATGCTTTGTATGAGAGCTGCATCTGCTTTCATCCTTTCTCCGTCCGTGCTACTAATGCTTTGTGTCCATTCCATGTCCATTTTGCTTCCTCCCTGTGTCCATTTTCTGCTGGAGCGAATGCGAGTTGCGCAGATGCGCAGCGGATGCCTAGCCGATAGAGCAGACGTGTAACGGATGACGACGGATGTAGAACGGATGTTCCCCGTATGAGTTGCGGATGCAGAACGGACGCGTTGGATACATTTTCTGCTCAAAAAGTTTTGTGCAGCTCAAAACTTTTTGAGCGGATGAAATGTCAGTAGACGGATGCTGGACGGATAGAGAGGATGAAAATCGGAGGCAGTGAATACAGAATGGATGAATCACGTTAACCAACGGATGGCAAGTGTTTCTCTCCATTTTACATCCTCTTTCCATCCGTTGATGCTGTGTGACAGCACAGGGCTTTACAAACTACAATAGGACCAGAGGTGGTAGTCAGCAGGTTCTGACCAGTTCTGGAGAACTGCTAGCAGAAATTTTGAATAGCTCAGAGAATCGGCAAACTCCACCTCTGACTGGAGATTGTGTAGTATCCTTCCCCTGCCATGTCTATCAAGCCACACCCACAGAACCGGTAGTAAAAAAAATTGAATAGGACTGAATAGGACGCAAAGGAGGAACAGATCTGTTAACGAGGTGTGGGAAGGAAATCCAAGTCCTTCTACCATGCAGCCTTTCTGTAAGCAGGAAAAAAACTTCAAAATCATATATTAGAATAGGTTCTAGAGGAAAGGTGTCCAACCTTGGCAACTTTATTTTTATTTATTTTATATTGCTGCCTACTTGCACATGGTGACTCAGGGTGGCTTACACCAGGAGTGGGATTCTACCAGTTTGCACCTATTTGCTGGAACCGGTTGTTAACATTCTAAGCAGTTCGGAGAACCGGATGTTAGAAGAAATTACTGGGCTAATCCTGTAAGGAAGGCAGGAAGGAAACATTCTGGTGTTGCTTACAGAAACTGCCTCTCCGTTAACTCTTATTACATTCTTGGGAGGACTAGACTTCCTGTCTCAGGAACTTCTCTGGAGTTTTTTCCCCCTCCTTTGCTGGTACTTTGCTTGTGTGGAGTGACCATTCAAAGTTACAATGGCACTGAAAAAAATGACTTATGACCATTTTTCACACATGACTGTTGCAGCATCCCCACAGTCATGAGAGGCCAGGCGAGGAGATGAGTGCCTTGATGTGAGTGATGTTGAGTTGGCCATGTCCAGCAAATAGCATGACCACCAAGCCACACCCACTACCTAAATCACACCCACAGAACCGGTTGTTAAAAATTTTGAGTCCCACCCCTGGCTTACATGGATATAAAGTCATATAAAAGAAATGAAAAGAATAAAAAGGAGAATAAAATAATAAATTAGTAAAATAATAACTGCAATCACACACATTCATACAAACCATTTAATGGGCTCCACCCCGCTCCGGGTTCCCCAGGCCCGCTGGCAGAACCAGGTCTTCAGCACCTTCCGAAAGAGTGTTAGAGAGATCAATCTAATCTCTGGAGGTATGATGTTCCAGAGAGAGGGAGCGACCACGGAGAAAGCCGGGTCCCACCAGATGTCAGTGATGGCTAACCTTTTCAGCACCGAGTGCCCACAGCATGCATGTGTGAATGTGTGTGCACAACCCCCCCCAAAGTTCAATGCATGTGTGTCCCCTGTTCATGTGCCCCACCGCTGTGCATGCAAGCACACATATCCCCCTGCATGTATGCCACCCCCCCACAAGCACGTGCATCCCTCACATACACCTCACCCCCCCCCCCATGCATGCACGGCAGAGACCCGAAGACCAGCTGCCCAATAGGAGGTATGCGCACATGCATGGCGGAGCTGAGCTGGGGCGACAGCTTGCAGGCCCACAGAGAGGGCTCTGCATGCCACCTCTGGCAGACATGCCATAGGTTCACTATCACGGCTCTAGGGGATGGCTGGGGAATTCTGGGAGTTGAAACCCAAAATTCTACATTGTTTACTTTGAAAGTCAACACTTCAAACAAGTCAAAGCCAAACACAATTTCCTTTAAGGGAGCATCATGGAGTTTGTGTGAAGTTTGAATCGTTCAGTTATGGAAAATAGCTGGGGAATTCTTTGAGTTGACACCCACAAATCTTTAGGTTGCCAAAGTTGGACAACCTTTCTCTAAATATGGATGGAAATGCAATGGGCAACTCCACCATAATTGGGGATCTATTCCTCCCAGTTTGAGCTTAATCTAAGATCCCTTTGAGCAAATAAGAAAAAAGGTCCTTTCTATCATTTCAATCAATCAATTCTAAAAAATAAAAAGTGAAAAAGTGCAACTCAGCAGGTTGCCTATCTGCAGAGGGCTGCCTTTTGCAACATCAGCTAAGTGCACTTCCTTGGAATACCCAAGTCACTTGCTTTCATGCACTTGGGAGGAACAAAAGAACGGTTTTCCTACATAAAAGACTTTGGGAGCAGGGCTGAGTGTGGCCACCTCTGACAGTTGACTCTATATGAGCTCTCTGAAATAAATATCATCTTTGGTTCCAGCAACTACCTGCATATTTTATTCCTGTCTCGGAACGAACTAGGTAAAATTTCTTTCTAACAGAGGGCAAGCCCATAACTACCTCACTGCACTAGCAATGGTTTTAATTTTGTGCATGAAACCCATGTTAGATTTAGAGCATCCTTTGCATTAAGGAGAGGGAGGGAGAGGGAGAAAGAGAGGGAGGGAAGAAGAGAGAGAAGGCTTTTTTTTCCTGATCAAACAGCCTTGGCTTTTTTCATTGCATCTTAACTATCCCATCCTTAAAAACTATTTTTTTCTGCATAGATTGTGTTAGTTCATTTTCTTGAGGCATTCTTTAAAACAACAACTAATTCATACAAAAAGCTCACCTCGCCAATGGGATATCAAAACTGAAATCCTAAACTGCATTCAGCAATCTGAAGATAAGTCGGTATCTCTAAACTAAATCCCAAACTGAAGACCACCCCTGACAGATCGAGAGATATTAAGTGGAGAGAATAATGTGGGAGAGGAATTTGTGTGGTTTCCTTAAGTTTTGTGGAGAAGTGTGAGCTGCCTTTGTTTCTTTTAACTATGGCAAGCCTCTCTGAGGACTTACATTAATGTTGTGTCTCTTTTAACCTCACCATTGATAGGAAACCTGCCCCAGATCTTCATCAATGTCAAGAGGTTGCTGTGATTGTGTAGTTGAAGCCCATCCCTTCTTGTGTGACACACATAAGAAGGGGATGGGGCTCTACAAGGCTACCAGGGTGACTTTTTTCTTAAACTTCCCCTGTGGACACCCATGACAGTAGAGGCCATAAAAAGGACACTGGGACTTGGGTGCCTCAAGTTATTGACCTCTGTGGCAATTGCTGCTTGTGTCCCTTTTTTAGCAGTGCAATTGATTAGCCAATGAATTAGATTATATATATCCAAACCTGAAGCAAACTGGCTTCTTATGCACACTTCCCCAGTTTACCTCCCTCCTTCCTTCTGAATATATTAGATTAGGACTTCCATAATCCCCAGGTACCACAGGTGTTTCAATTCGAACCCACTGAAGAATGCCAGGCAGGGGAAGACCGATCTAACACCTTAATAGCAGTGATGGCAAAAGCTTCTTTTACTTTGCTCGCATCTGCCCCACTGAATTTCTTTGAAAGCTCCGTTTTCAAAAAAGAAAATGAGGGGCTCTCTTGGGAACATAACAGTCTTTCAAAACCAGCCAATTTGGCTACTAACAAACTTAATGTGGCCACCAGGTTATATATTTGTCATTAAGCAAGGGAAGATGATATTCTACCTACAAAGCCAACAGGTAATCCTTCTTAACACGCATCACACATTTGCATCCATTTATCTCTTTTTTTGTTTCAGTTTGAAAGCACATTTTTTTCCCTTGGATAATTAAAACTTTTAAACTATGGTTCCTAAGCAGTTAGACTTCGGAAGGTTTCTCAACCGCACATCAGCATGCACAAAAACTGCATTTTGAAATTATTTTAATATTAGTGAAATAAAATTGCCTTTAACACATCTGATTATATGTTAAGACGAAGAGCTAAATCCAGAGGTAGTAATTAAGGAAAAAGCTTTTGTGCCAGCAGCAATTCTAAAAAGCTTTTGACAGTTGGGAAGAAAGAAGTGAATGCTAACATTCAAATTCATGGCGAAAAAGGGAGGAAATTAAAGCAGAAATTGCACAGCTGAATCTTTCACTCACTGTCATCAATAACCCCTTGCCAATTTCCCTGAAGAGCTGTAGAGTCATTGATACTTGGAGAGGCAATCAAATGCAGAGTGACCCAGCATTTATTTTATTTTACCACCAGATTTACATCTCACCTTGTAAAGTACAATCCTCTCTTCAAGACTGTAAATTTTTTTTAGAAAATGCCACTGCACTAATGAAATGAACAATGTGAAATGAAAACCATCTTAAAAGCATACCTTTTATAAAAAAAAAGGTATAAAGGAGTCCCTGTCGTTTTTACTCTGCTAGCCATTGCCGAGTCTAGGGGGCAGCACTCATCTCCATTTCAAGGCCATAGAGCCAGCGCTGTCCAGAGACGTTTCCCCACTCATGGGGCCAGAATGACATCACGGAGCGCTGTTCCCCTCCCACCAAAGTGGTACCTATTTATCCATTCGCATTTGCATGCTTTCGAACTGCTAGGTTGTCAGAAGCTGGGACGACAATGGGAGCTCACCCCATCACGTGTATACACATACACACACACATTGTTAAGAAATTGGACTTGTTGGTTGAAAGCCAGTAGCCCAGGTTCAAGACTGCGATATGAGCATCATGCAAAGGGGCTCCCATTTTCATTCCAGCACCTGCCAAATAGTTCAAAAGTTTATGTTTATGTGTGTGTGTATGTGTGTATATGTTTATGTACACATACATACACACACACACACACACATTGTCACTTTAAAAAAGTGTCTTTAACATTTTCACAGAGGAGAATGTCACTAGTTTATTTTACATAATTATTAAACAGAAGACTGCAGGATGATGACCTAGATAATAGATTATGATGTTTTGGAAAAAACAGGGGGAGCAGCTAGTCTAGTGGACTCCAGAGAGGTGTGAGAAAGCCATGGGCTACAATACAGATGTTTATTGCCTCTGGCTTCCTCCCAATGATGTTGCTCTGTAGCACAGGAAGGAAGGATCACCCGGCAGATGGGAGTGATGTGAGCTCCACCTGGACTTCTGTGTGAGAGCAATGTCCACATGGATAAGAATGTGTGTGGAAATGCATAGGCAGACTCTTTGCTGGCTCACACTGGAAAAGATTGTTCCCATTAACACCAAGAGAACATGATGAACCTTTTCTGTCCTCTCTATCTTTTCTATTGCTGAATTAAATTCAGTTCTGTTCTGTATAGAATGGTATACTCCAAACTATGCAATCTGATTGGCTAAAAGACTAAGCATTGGATTGGTTCATTAGGAACCAATCCAAAAGAGCCGCTGAAAGGCAGCAAAGTCAAATAGCTGCCATTGGCTACAAGCCGGCAGGCAAGCCTGTATAAAAAGGCTGCCGCGGCTTCAGCCAAACCGTTCTGTTACTGTTACTTGCTTTAATAAAGACTTTGTTTGTTGGAACCCGGTCTACCTTGCGTTTTTCTGGACGAACACTGGCGCCGAGGATGGGATTGTCCTAAACACGAGACCAAGCACGCAGCAGAAAGAATTCCAGACCGAAAGTGATGGCTGGGAATAACACACCACCCGCACCCTTCAATCCCAACAAAGAGGATTGGGAATCTTATGTAGACTGTTTCCTGATGTTTTTAGAGAGCAACGAAATGGAAGAGATCTCAGACCAGAGGAAGAGGGCTGTATTCCTAATGTATTGTGGACCAACCGTATTCAAAATGGCCAAAGCATTGGCAAAGCCCAGAGACGTGAAACAAATGACCTGGTCTGAGCTTCACCGAATGTTAAAGGCCCACTATGCACCGGTAGTGTCAAATCTCATCAAACGGCATGAATTCTACAAAAGGGATCAGAAGGAAGGTGAAACCATCGCTGACTTCGTGGCAGCTCTCCGAAAACTGGGGGGAGCTTGCGAGTTCCTGAACTTGGATGAAACCATGCGAGATCGAGTTGTCCTAGGTCTGAGAGACTCTAACTTACAAAGTAAACTACTAAATAAACCCAATATCACAGTAGCTAAAGCGATCACAGAAGCCACAGCAGCAGAAGCCGCGAAAAAGTCAGCGGCCACTATGAAGCAAATGAACTCAAATAATGATGCGATGACCCTATCCAGAGGAAAGAAGCAAGCTCCCACCACAACTCATCACGAAGAATTCGGCAGTCCATCAGAAACGGAAGATGAGGACGATGAGGTCCATCGCCTGTACACAAACAAAAAAAGGCGCAAAAAAAGAAATTGGCGGGAATGCGCTGGCTGCGGGGAAACCACCCTTGAGCCAATTGCAGATTCCTTGATGCCATCTGCCGAGCTTGCAAGAAAAGGGGACACATCGAAAAAGTCTGCAGGAATTGAAAAAATAACAGCCCAAACAGACGCAGTAACTCCCCACTACCAGCTGAAGCAAAGCAAGCCGAAAAGAAATGGGAGTACAACAAACGAACCAGCAACCGAGAAAAGACCCATCAAACTGTCACTATTGGAAGTGCCCAGACAGAAAGCGGGAGAAAGGTCAAAATTGTTGTAAAAATTGAAGGAAGCCCCTGCGAGATGGAAGTTGACTCTGGATGCTTCCTGTCAATGGTGTCTTGGAACACAATCAGACGGCTGGTTCCAAACATCAAATTAAAAGAACTCCAGAAACAAAAATTAACTTTAAAAGACTACCAAGGAAACTGAATCCCTGTGGTAGGTCTAGGATATTTCCGAGTCACATATAAGCAGCACGCTGAAGTCCTGCCTCTAACAATAGTCGACCGGGACCGCCCCAGCCTCCTGGGCATCGAATGGTTCGCACCATTGGGCATCGGAATGACCAGGGTGAGCCGAGTAGCCGCAACCGACTGGGAAGAGAGCTTGATACACGAATTCCAGGATGACTTCAACGGCACCTTAGGCAGGTACCGGGGAACCCCAATTTCCTTTAGTTTAGACCCCGGGGTAGCACCTAGAAGATTAAAAGCCAGACGAGTCCCCTTTGCTTTAAAGGCCAAAATTGAGGAACAGTTAAATAAATTAATTGAGCAAGTGGTCATAGAACCAATTGACCACACTAGATGGGAGACACCAATAGTAACACCTGTTAAACCTGATGGGTCGGTACGCATCTGCGGAGACTACAAGGCTACCCTGAACCATGCATTGCAGCAAAGCGCATACCCGGTACCAGTCGTGCAGCACTTACTGCACTCACTTGAGGGAGGAAAATTTTTTGCCAAGCTCGATTTAGCCCAAGCATATCAACAACTTCCAGCAGACCCAATAACGGCCGAGGCACAGACAATAGTAACTCACAGAGGGGCATTCAAATGTAACAGACTTCAATTTGGAGTGAGCGTTGCCCCAGGCGTTTTCCAAAGCCTCATGGAACGCCTATTAAATGGAATTAAAGGGGTCATTCCATACTTTGATGACGTCCTAATTTCAGCAAAAAACACAACCCAATTAGAAGCAAGACTAAGAGAAGTGCTAACAAAATTTAGAGAATCGGGTCTGAAAGTTAAAAAGGAAAAATGCTGTCTAGTTACTGATCGCGTCAAATTTTTAGGGTATTGCATTGACGGAGAAGGTATACACCCTACAGAAAAAAAAGTCAAAGCAATTAAAGACGCACCCAGACCTAGAAACAAAACAGATTTACAAGCATTTTTTGGTCTAATAAACTTTTATAACATATTCCTCCCCCACAAAGCAACGATAGCAGAACCATTGCATCGTTTACTGGATAAAAAAACTAATTGGACTTCGGGTCACAAGGAACAAAAAGCTTTCCAAAGCATAAAAGACTTATTAACCTCAGACACCGTTCTTATTCAGTTTAGTAACACACTCCCATTGATGGTCACCTGTGACGCCTCACCGTTTGGAGTCGGTGCCATCCTGAGCCACCAATTGCCTGACGGGAGACAGGCACCCGTCGCCTTTTACTCGACAACACTTTCTGAAGCAGAACACAACTCTAGTCAACTAGACAGAGAAACCCTGGCAATTGTCGCCGGAGTTAAACATTTTCACGAGTACCTCTATGGGAGAACATTTTCAATCGTGACTGACCATAAATCATTACTAGGAATTTTGGTGGGAAACAAACCCACACCGAACATTTTATCTCCACGAATGACTAGATGGTCAGAATTCCTAGCAGCGTACTCCTACATTTTGATACATCGACCCGGGAAACAGATCTCCCATGCAGACGCATTAAGTCGAACACCGCTGCCAATGATGGTAGGGCTGAGAGAATGGTCAGGTTTACCAAGGAGGGTTTGGAAAAAATGGACCCAGGGGATGTCCAGGATAAAGTGGACCATTTACTCACCCTCCAACATATCACCCCCAGCACCGTAACTAACAAAAGCCCAGAAGGCAGAATTGTTAATGGGGAGGAAACTTAGATCACATTTGGATAGGTTACATCCAAATTACACCTTTGAGGAAACCCCCCGACTCATCCAGCCATTTCCGCATGTTTGAAATCGGCGACCTAGTCTACACAAAGAACTTTACCGGGGACCCTCTATGGCTGCCAGCCACAATCACACAAATAACAGGTCCCCGGTCCTACCGTCTGACCGTAGATGATGGCAGGGAATGGAAGCGGCACATAGACGAGCTTCGTTCCCGAAATGTTGAGCGAAATACAACCGCGCAACCTCCAACAATAAAAATTTACGAAAACAAAACCAAAGGGGGGGGGGAAATACAAGAAAATAATACTGAAGAAAAAAACGAACTGTTTAAAATAAACCCAGAACATCTAACTAATCAAAAAGAGCAAAAAGAACACTTACGGTTAGATGAAACTGGCCGAAATAATCCACAGGAAGAGGAACCCGTCCTGGAAGGGGCCAGCAAAGCCAGATCGACCTGCCTGGGAAAACCAGGAGGGAGCGGCAAAACCACTGGCCTGAGCAACTCAAGTGGTAGCAACCTTGCTGACTCATCCTTCCAGGCAGTTTCATGGAGAAGAGCCGGAGAGACAGCGATCCCGTCCGAACTGCTCGAAGTCTCCAGCAAGAATGAACCGCGCAAGTCAAGTAGAGTCAGAAGAAGCCCCACCTACCTGCATGACTACATCACCCACGTAGGACTAAACTAAGGGGGGAGGGGTGTTTTGTATAGAATGGTATACTCCAAACTATGCAATCTGATTGGCTAAAAGACTAAGCATTGGATTGGTTCATTAGGAACCAATCCAAAAGAGCCGCTGAAAGGCGGCAAAGTCAAATAGCTGCCATTGGCTACAAGCCGGCAGGCAAGCCTGTATAAAAAGGCTGCCGCAGCTTCACCAAACTATTCCGTTACTGTTGCTGACTTCAATAAAGACTTTGTTTGTTGGAACCCGGTCTTCCGCGCGTTTTTCCGGATGGAACAAGTTCCATCTTCTGGGCTGGCATTTCCCAACCTTGGCCACTTTAAGATGTATGTATGTCAATTCCCAGAATTCCTCAACCATAAGGCTGCTAGCTGGGGTATTCTGAGAATTGAAATCCAGACATCTTAAGCTAGCAAAAATTGAGAAACACTGTTCCATGAAAACAATGTAGATTGTCCATGAACAATCAATGTAGTTCATACCAGCACATTTCTTCTGCATTAACACATTACAAATGCACCACTACTCAAGTGAGATTCTCCAACTAGATACCACCAAGAGCAAGTTCCCTTCCAAGTTTCCCCTATCTACATTTTGCACAGCCTTCTTTCTGCAGCAGTAAGCAAATTTCCTCAAAGCAACAGGGTGTGATTAAGCCATTGGATGCCTTTTGCCATAGATCAGCCATCATCTCCTGTCACAGTCCCAGACTTCTGCCTACCTTTTAGCCTGTCAAAATTGATTGCTGGCATTTAGAAGGCAAAACCCTGTAGGGCAAACGTGCCATTATATCAGTCAGTAAAGCAATGTGGAGCTACATAAATAACATGCCCGTTATTTAAGGCCTGCGTGCTTAGAGGAAAGTGTGAAAAATATCAAGGTGAATTATCCAAATAACCTCCATATTTATGAGACAATCCATTCAACTGTTGCACTTATGCTGCCCAAGTCTTCAGCTTCTGCTTCAGGTGGGGATTCTGCAAACTTAAGATCCTGGAATAAATCTAAATCTGAGCATTTGTTGTGGACATTTATATAAATCTCAGCAAGAGTTCAACAACTATCTGTTGCTGTGTTCTCTCGTACTTTGCCATAGGCACCAGGCTTTGGGGAAAATCTGAAAGCATCACCTGTCCAGTCTGCCTCTTTGCCCTAATTCTACTCATGGGTACAATATTGACAGAGGCAGGCAGAGAGACAGGAAGACAACAGTAAGGAAAGACAAATCCCTCCCTTTTTTTAAAGCAACAGAAGCTTGTGCGACTGGTTTCGGGCTCCTCCAGGCTATTAGACCTGCTGCATAGGGAATGGGCTTTGAGGTCAGCTTGAAGGCTCTCTAGATGAGGCTCTCAAAGTTGCATTCAATATCTAGCCATTAATAGAGGGAAGGGCAGAATGGGAAATGTCAATTCCTCTTTTATTGTGGCTGTCTTATGTATCAAGAAAACGAGGCACTCCTCCAAAAGGGAACGTTTACTTTGCAATTCAGTTGATCCAAGTTGTTTTTTTTTGCAAAGCTCAAATAGTCTTTGCTCCAAACTTTATAACTTAATTGGGAAGGTCAACCAATCAAAGCTTGAGCAGGGCTCTGAATTCAGAACACAGTCTCCATTTTTCTTGAGATATGGGTACATTCCAAGATACGGCTTTTCATTCCGCAGAGCTACCATAATCAGTTTTCTCAAAACCCTCTGAAAAGGCTCATCCCCACCCCCACCCCACTCTTTTTGTAGTAATGTCCTCCTCCAGTGCAAGCCAGCCATGCATATTCCTCCCTTCCTTCCTTTCTCTGTTCTTTGGCTGCTCCTCGCCCTCACCTCTTCCTCACCCCTTACCGCCTGTTCACCCTTCATCTTACATTGAAAGAAATCAGGCATGTTTTGTCAGGCATACAGCGTTTTGAATTCTACCGCACATGGAAAATTCACAGTTTAGAAGTGCTGACAAGTTAATGATGAGATCCAGAGTGTTGCAGTGGAGAAGGAGTGGGTGACACTTGGGAGCAATTAATTGCCTGCATTTCAACTCGTATTTTGACTTTGCATTTTTTTTTTTTAAAGCAGATTGAGCTCTTTGGAAAGCATGGCGGCTGAATGGCTTGGATCTCCGCCTCCATCTCCATGGGCTATTTTACAGCTTCTCCTTCTCCGCAGAGGTTAGGGGCCTCATGTGGACCTTGCGACATCTGCCATAGGCTACTAGAGGTGAGTCTTTGTTCTACTCAGGGGACTGACCTCAGTAAAGAGGCGCCATTAGCCTTTTTTTTTTTTCAAACAACTGCTTTGCATGGAATACAAAAGGATCCACTTGCCACCCAGGGAGGGATTCTGGGTGAAGGGGTAATTACCGCAAATGATTGTACTGAAGACCCCTGGATGAAAGGAATGATGAGGGAAACCAACCATTGGTATTCCTACTATAATAGTAACAGACGAGGCACTAAAGGGCTTGATTGTACAGATTCAGGCTGCAGGTGGGTGTCCCCTCCTTCCCACTCCCTGACAGGATAAGATGAATTGCACATGAAAAAAAATGGAATTAGGCTGAAGCCTGGCCTAGTATCCATGTCCCTCTGTACACATGGGACAGATGTACTGCGTATGGTTGGAAAATCTTCGGTCCCACTGAATCATATATGCAATCCAGAAAAGATGGGGGCTGAACCAGGTATAGTACTGGCAAGCTATTTGGGAGAAAGTGGTGATGAAACCTTTCCTTAAATCAAAGCAGGCTAAGCAGTGGGTACACAATCCTTTTAGGCTAAGGGTTACATTCCAACAAATAGGTGGTGGCAGAACAAAATATAAAAATGAGAGCCAATTTGATCTGGTGGTTAAGGAACCAGGCTTGGAACCAAGAGGCTACATGTTCAAGGCCTGCTTAAGCCATAGAAATCAGCTGGGTGACTTTGGACCAAATTCTCTCTCCCTTAGCCTGACTCACTTCACAGAGTTGTCATTGTAGGGAAAATGGGGGGAGGTTTAGACACTTAAGTTATGTGTAAAAATAATAAGGGCAGAAATGATTGATAAATAGGTACAGATGGATACCATAGATAGTTAGATAGATAGGTTGATAGATAGATAGATAGATAGATAGATAGATAGATAGATAGATAGATAGATAGATAGATAGATAGATGGATGGATATATAGACAGACCAAATGTGACTTTCATGGAAAATATCTATGTGGTTGCTAAGAGTCAAAAATGACTTAATGGCACATAAACCATCACCAATCAATCAAGTGTGATATAATTAATAAAATAGATTTGGGGAACTATCATACTCTTTGTTTTTTGATTTTTAAAAATGTTCTGTCAAATTGATTTGTGTCAATTTGGTGGTGACTTTTGGAGGGCCTTGGGGAGCATAGTTAAGGATTTGAGTATGGCTTATGGTCATGAGGTCATGAGCTAAGCATCCATGATATAAACTTTTTATCTTTCTGTCTCATAGCCTTTGAATTATCCTACCTGTGGTATATCTGGTTCTGTTGTAGCAGTCCTTCTATATTTTAGTTCTCTAAGGGATCCTATTTGGAATTGGACAATTATTTTGTATGATACATTAAAATCCACAAAAGTTTTTATTTGAAGAAGCAGGATATGAAGTGTATTGATACTTTGAAGTTTGGTATTGGAAACTTGAAAATATTGTGGACAGCCATGAAAACAAACCAATGGATCATTGACCAAACCAATCCAGAGGTCTCATCCGAGGCACAAATGAAAGTTCAAATGAGGCCTAGCTCTCTAAAGAAGTCTCTAATGCTGGGATAAAAGAGGAGGATAATCATCAGAAAGCTGAATGGATTAAGTTACAGTGGACTATATGAGTGAACTGTTGGAAGACCAGGTTAGAGATAGGTTGTCATGGAGAAAATCCACCTATGTGATCTCTAAGAGTTGAAAATGACTTGATGGCACCTATCAACCAACCAACCAAACTAGGTAGATACAAGTTGGAGTCAGAAGATGTCTATGGAAATTCTCAGTCATCCAGGCCATGGCTGTTCCAAAGGTACTTTTTCAAAAAGCAACTGGACTTTCTTTGTTTTGTTTGAAGATGTTTCACTTCTCATCCAAGAAGTTTCTTCAGAAGTATTGAATAAGTTTCTTGGATGAGATGCAAAACATCTTTAAGCAAAACAAAGAAAACAAAACAAAAACAGTTGCCGTTTAAGCACCTTTGGTACGAGAACTGGAAAAGGCAATTTAGGCCTTGAGTTAAAGTCAATGCAGATACTTTCAGGTAGCCTAAATCCAGGTGACAAAACCTTTCAACACTATTGTCTCCGCTGTACTGCATTCTAGTAGATGATATGACTTTTCACACGTTCTACAAAAGGATTTTTTTTCTTCTTTTCAATATCTTACATTCAGGAAAAATGATTTGGAATAGAAATTACACGAATGGCTTTTCTGGAAACTCCATCTTAGTTTAAATTTAGGCAAATGACAGCTGAGCCTATTAATTCTGAAATAACCCTTCTGGATTATGCACAGAAGCACTGACATTGCTTGAAAGTCTCCAGTGGTCATAATCAGGAGCTCGGATTTCATCAAGAGAGTTCTTCTCCAGTTAATCAAGAATCAGCACAGCAGCATGGGTGTCAACATAGACTTACAAATTAGGAAACATATATGATGGTGTGAGTGCATGGGCTGCTGCAGGCTTTGTTAATGATGAGAGTCTTCTTGGGTGAAGACAGGATATTTGGGGGGGTGCCCATTCAGAATTATGAGGGATGCATCTAACTCCATCTGCTCATGATCAGCATTTGCCAATTATATTCAAGCCAGGAAGAATGAAGATTGATGGTGCTGCAGTGTCCTCCACAAAGGGCAGTCATCCATAGAAGGCTTGATTCATGAATCCACTCCCCCCTCCAGAATGGCCCCACTGGTGCCAAGGGAAGTCATCTACATACTACTAAAACACTTGTACCTGTAGCCTTTAGTTAGGCGAGATGGTACTTTATAAAGAACAACTTTTTGAACCAAGGTACCTCTACCTTGTAGAATGCATCCAAAATCTGGAATGCATGACTCCCACAGAATTAAAATTTGGCAAATTTTATAAAACATTTTATGGCATAAAAATTAGCATTACACATTTTATGACATAATATAAAGTGTCATAAAACATTTCCTCTGGCCAGCTGCTAGTGTTTGATTGTGCTATGAAGTTCAACATGGACTGTTTTCAAGGCAGATACAATTCTGAATATTCTCTAAATATTTAATAACTTTTGCAGTACATTAGAAGCTGTGCCATAATTAAAAGCATTGAGGAATCTAATAAGGAGGCATCTCTAAAAGAAGGACATATTTTTCTACTCAGTACAAAACATCTCATTTTAACTTGGATCTGCTCAGAGCAAATATCATTCCCAATTCTACAGATTTGATCCCATATAACAGGCTAGACTGATGGACCATGTGCAACACTCAGGTCCTTTTATTGTCCCTCCAAATAACACAACTAATGTTTAGTAACTGATGAAGAAGATGAAGATAAGATGTGTCCTTGAGTCCACTGAAAATATCCACGTTTTCAACTGCAGTTCCATAATGCCTTGACTGGAACTGATAAGATTAGCAATCTAAAACATCTGGTAGATTCCACGTGGACAGAAAGACAATGTAGTGCAGGGGTGTTGTTCTGTATAAAATAGTTTACTCCAAATCCTTGATTGTGATTGGCTAGAAAAGACAGCATAGGGATTGGTTCACTAGGAACCAATCCAAAAGAGCTGCCAAAAGGCGGCAAAACCAAGTAACCGTCATTGGCTACAAGCCGGCAGGCAAGCCGTATATAAAGGCTCCCGCGGCAAGAGCCAAACTCTTCCGTTTTCACTTAACTGTTGAAATAAAGACTTTTACTGTTGGAATCCGGTCTACCTCGCATTTTTCCGGACGGAACACTGGCGACGAGGGGGGCCTCTATCCTAAAGAAAATTAAAAAATCAAAAGAAGCATAAAAATATATATAAGAAAAAATTCAATCTGGTTACCTACAAAGTCACATTAAAGTCCTCAGAAAAGAGAAAAAAAAATAGTAAGGAAAGAATCCAAGCCTCAATTTGACATCACTTAAAAAACGCCGCTCAACCAGATTCCAGTCAGACAAAAATAAAGCCACAGGTTTCTTCTTTGTTCAGGATATCCTTTCAGGTCTCAGCCAATTTGCAATACAAAAGAAGTTTCTCACCCAGCCGACACACCCTCGCTCCAGCCACTTTCTTTTCGGAGCTGTCCCGACTTCAGCAGCTTTGGAGGCTGCCTTTCCACCGCCAGCAAAAGGGCTTCTCCCGGATCAAACCAGAGATTTGCGATATCTCTGGGATCCTGGGACTGTGCCCTTCACAATCCCCATCTCTACGGGATGGTTTAGGTCCGTTAGGACTGACCAGGGGTGAAAATATCAGCTGAGATCTCAGAGCCCCGAGATCTCAGCTGTAGCACCGAGACGAAGCTCCGCCTTCCGGGCTGTCTTCTTAACGCATTGCGGACCAACAGTATTCAAAATGGCCAAGGCATTGGCGAAGCCCAGAGACGTAAAACAAATGACCTGGCCCGAACTCCAGCGAATGTTGAAGGCTCATTACGCACCAGTGGTGTCAAATCTCATAAAACGGCACAAATTCTTCTGAAGGGACCAAAAAGAAGGCAAGACCATCGCTAATTTTGTGGCAGCCCTCCGACAACTGGGAGGAGCATGTGAGTTCCCGAACTTAGATGAAGCCATGTGAGATCGAGTAGTATTGGGTTTAAAAGACTCTAATTTACAAAGTAAATGGCTAAATAAACCCAACATAACTGTGGCTGAAGCAATCGCAGAAGCCACAGCCGCAGAAGCCGCAAAAAAGTCAGCGGCCACCATGAAACAAATGAATGCGAACAACGACGAAACGAGCCTGACCAGAGGAAAGAAGCAATTTCCCGCCACCACACACCATGAAGATTTTGATGAGACATCAGAATCCAGAGGGGAAGACGATGAGGTCCACCGCCTACACACCAACAAAAAAAGGCGCAAAAAAAGAAACTGGCGGGAATGCGCCGGTTGCGGAGGAAACCAACCTCAAGCCGATTGCAGATTCCTTGATGCCATCTGCAGAGCTTGTAAGAAAAGGGGACACATCGAGAAGGTCTGTAGGAATTAAAAAGTTAACAGCCCTAACAGACGCAGTAGCTCTCCCCCACAAGCTGAATCGAAACAAGCCGAGAGAAAGTGGGAGCGCAACAAATGAGCCAGTAACCGAGAAAAGACCCATCAAACTGTCACTATCGGAAGCGCTCAGACGGAAAGCGGAAAAAAAGTTAAAATCATCGTAAAAATCGAAGGCAGCCCCTGTGAGATGGAGGTCGATTCAGGGTCTTTCCTGTCAATGGTGTCATGGGACACAATCAGACAACTGGTCCCAAATATTAAACTAAAAGAGCTCCAGAAACAAAAATTAACTCTGAAGGACTATCAAGGGAATCGAATCCCTGTGGTAGGTCAAGGACATTTCCGAGTCGCTTACAAGCAGCATGTCGAAGTCCTGCCTCTGACAATAGTCGACCGAGACCAACCCAGCCTCCTGGGCATCGAATGGTTCGCACCATTGGGCATCGGAATGACTGGAGTAGACTGAGTGGCCGCAACTGACTGGGAAGAAAACCTGATCCATGAGTTCCAGGATGTTTTTGATGGCTCCCTAGGCAGGTATCAGGGGACCCCAATTTCCTTTAGCTTAGACCCCCAGGTGGCCCCTAGAAGATTAAAGGCCAGACGAGTTCCCTTTGCATTAAAAGCAAAAATAGAGGAACAATTGAATAAATTAATTGACCAAGGGTTTTTGGAACCTGTTGACCAGGCTAAATGGGAGATGCCAATCGTAACACCGGTTAAACCTGACGGGTCGGTACGCATCTGCGGAGACTACAAGGCTACCCTGAACCATGCGCTGCAACAAAGCGCATACCCGGTGCCAGTCATACAACATTTGCTACACTCACTCGGGGGAGGAAAATTTTTTGCTAAACTAGATCTAGCACAAGCTTACCAACAGCTTCCAGTAGACCCCTTAACGGCCGAGGCACAGACAATAGTGACTCACAAAGGGGCATTCAAGTGTAACAGACTTCAGTTTGGAGTGAGTGTTGCCCCAAGCGTTTTCAAAAGCCTCATGGAACACCTAATAAATGGAATAAAAGGGATCGTACCATATTTTGACGATGTCCTGATTTCGGCTAAAGATACGACCCAACTAGAAAAAAGACTAAGAAATGTACTAACAAAATTTAGAGAATCCGTTCTGAAAGTTAAAAAAGAAAAACGCTGCTTAATGACTGATCGCGTCAAATTTCTGGGCTACTTAATTGACGGAGAGGGTATACACCCTACTGAAAAAAAAGTCAAAGCCATTAAAGACGCACCACAGCCAAAAAACAAAACGGAATTGCAGGCATTTTTGGGTCTAATAAATTTCTATAACGTATTCCTCCCCACAAAGCAACAATAGCAGAACATTACACCGTTTGCTGGATAAGAAAACTAATTGGACTTGGGGTCATAGAGAGCAAAAAGCATTCCAGAAAATAAAAAATTCATTAACTTCAAACACCGTTCTTATCCAGTTTAGTAACACACTTCCATTGATGGTAACCTGCGACGCCTCACCGTTTGGAGTCAGTGCCATCCTGAGCCACCAATTGCCAGATGGGAGAGAGGCACCCGTCGCTTATTACTCAAAGACTCTGTCTAAAACAGAACGTAACTATAGTCAACTAGACAGAGAAGCCCTGGCAATCGTTGCCGGAGTGAAACGTTTTCACGAATACCTTTATGGAAGAACATTTTTGATTGTAACGGACCATAAACCGTTGCTAGGAATTCTGGTGGGAAACAACCCTACACCGAACATTTTATCCCCGCGGATGACTAGATGGTCAGAATTCCTTGCAGCATACTCTTACACATTGACACATCGACCCGGGAAGCAAATCTCCCATGCAGACGCATTAAGTAGAGCACCGCTGCCGACGACGGAGGAAGACCCGGTGCCAACAATGACAACCCTGTAAATAGAAACATGCCCCGAACTACCAATATCTGCAAACGATGTCGCCAGAACCACCGCAAAGGACCCAGTGACTGCCCGCATATTAAACTGGGTAGGTAAAGGCTGGCCGGAAAACCAAAAAACTGAAAACTTTAAACCTTTCTGGACCAGACAAACCGAACTCTCAATTCAAAAACGTTGTTTATTGTGGGGTGATCGGGTAGTAATCCCTCCTAAACTACAGACTAGGCTGTTGGGTATGCTTCACGTAGGCCACCCTGGTATTGTAAAAATGAAAAGCCTCGCTAGAAGCTATTTCTGGTGGCCTGGTTTAGATAAAGATATCGAATATTGGGTTGCCACTTGCACTAAATGTCAGAAAACCAGGCCTTCCCCACCACAAGCACCCATAAGGGACTGGGAGACCCCACGAGGCCCCTGGTCTCGGATCCACATTGATTTCACGGGTCCTACTAGGGGGCATACCTTTTTAATTGTCGTAGATGCATACTCAAATTGGCTGGAGGTTGTAGTAATATCATCTACAACAACCGAGGCGGTCATTAAACAACTTAAACTTTTTGCAACCCATGGATTGCTGGACGTCCTAGTGTCCGACAACGGGCCACAATTAACTGCCATCCAATTTGAACAATACCTAGCCTCCCTAGGTATATGCCATGCACTGACCGCGCCGGCCCACCCGGCAGCAAATGGTAGGACGGAGAGAATGGTCAGGTTGACCAAAGAGGGTTTAGAGAAAATGGACCTTGGGGATGTCCAGGATAAAATCAACTGTCTACTCACCCTCCAACATATCACACCCAGCACCGTAACCAACAAAAGCCCAGCGGAGTTATTAATGGGAAGAAAACTTAGGTCGCAATTAGACAGGTTGCACCCAAATTACACATTGGAGAGACCCCCCGACTCCTCCAGCCGTTGCCGAACATTTGAAATCAGTGACCTAGTCTACGCAGAAACTTTTACCGGGGACCCCCTATGGCTTCCAGCCACAATCACACAACTCACAGGCCCCCGGTCCTACCGACTAACCGTAGACGATGGCAGGGAATGGAAGCGGCACATAGACCAGCTTCGTTCCCGAAACATTGAAAGAAATACAAACGCACAACCACAAAAAATAAAAATCGACGAAAACAAAACCAAAGAAGGGGGGGAAATACAAGAAAATAATAAAGAACTTTTAAAAATAAACCCAGAACATCTAACCAATCAAAAAGAGCAAAAAAGAAACTTACGGTTAGATGAGACTTGCGAAAATAATCCAGACGAAGGGGCCAGCCAAGCCAGCTCGACCTGCCCGGAGAAACCAGGAGGGAGCGGCAAAACCACCGGCCTGAGAAACTCAAGCGGTAGCAAAATGGCCGACTCACCCTTCCAGGCGGTTCCATGGAAAAAAGCCGGAGAGACAGCAACCCCATCCGAACTGGTTGAAGTCTCCAGCGAAAATGATCCGCGCAAGTCCAGTAGAATCAGAAGAAGCCCCACCTACCTGCGCAACTACGTCACCACGTAGGACTAAACCAAGGGGGGAGGGGTGTTCTGTATAAAATAGTTTACTCCAAATCCTCGATTGTGATTGGCTAGAAAAGACAGCATAGGGATTGGTTCACTAGGAACCAATCCAAAAGAGCTGCCAAAAGGCGGCAAAACCAAGTAACCGTCATTAGCTACAAGCCGGCAGGCAAGCCGTATATAAAGGCTGCCGCGGCAAGAGCCAAACTGTTCCATTTTCACTTAACTGTTGAAATAAAGACTTTTACTGTTGGAATCCGGTCTACCTCGCGTTTTTCCAGACAGAACAGGTGTCAAACTCACGTTGTCACAGCAGCATCATGTAATGTGTCAGGACTTTCCCCCAATCGCTAAACCAGGCATGAGCATGGCCAACACGTGACACATCCAGCCCGTAGGCTGTGAGTTTGACAGCCCTGATGTAGTGCATCATCCTACAGTGTGTAAGGGTCACAAAAAGGCTTCCAAAAAGAACATGAACAGTGCAAGAAAGTAGTAGCGATCCTGTACTGTCACTATTCTGTCACATGTTCTATTGCATTTCATGGGATAGAATTCCTAACTGATCTCCATGAAATTGCTCTACAGATCAGTGGTTTAAAAATTGAAAATCACTGTAAGTGCACCATAAAATAGGGTTTCTATGTAACCATCTTGGCTAATATCCACTTAACAGATTTCAAATTTATATAATTCTTGGTAGATTAATGATGCAAGACAAATCTATTTTTCATGCTACGAGAATGTATAATTTTTTCTATTACCAAAGACCAGGCTAGAGATTGATTGATTGATTGACTGATTGATTGTAGTGGTTGCAATACTTAGAGACACCTTCTAGTTACTATTTCTCTGACTGAGGTCTTTTTAGGCAACCTTGGTCCATTAGAAATCTTGAGTTTGGGAGAAACATCTCAATTTTGCTTGCATTTAGGATTGTATTGCTAAGTATTTTGTTCTTGCCATGGCCGATACACATTTTTTAAACCACTGATCTGTAGAGCAATTTCATGAAGATCAGTTAGGAATTCTATCCTATGAAATGCAATAGAACATAATTTTAGATAAGGTGTACACAAATGCAGGCTTCTGCTATTTTCCTTGTGAGTGGCATGATACAAAGTTCTTCTTTATTTATGGATTTACACCCTCAGCTTTTTGTAGAATGGCAATTACCTTAGCATTATAATATCAAATTTTGCAAATGACAGAATCTGCCTAGGATACATGCAAGAGAATAAAACATGACCTCTATCATCCAACAAGGATTATGAAGTTCTGAAAAGCAGAGATTCACACCCTTACACTTTGAATATTGAAGGTCAACATTTCTGGCCTATTAAAAATTAATGCCCATGCTACTTTGAAATAATAATAAAAAATGAATCTGTGAGTGACCTCTTTAACAATAGTACATTGCTCTAGCTTCAGTCTAATTAAATTACATTTTGCTGGTAGATCCCCAAACTGCTGCCTGCACATTTTGTTCCTATCTTTGAAACAAGATAAGCTGAAGTAGGAAATATACAGTATGTTCCTTGATCTTCTGATATAGCCACTGGTTCAGACACTTACAAGTGAATAAGCAGCAGAGTAACTCCAGAATCTTCCCATTAACCTGTGATCACAAACAGGAGAATGAGAATTTTTAGAAAGATCCATCCATTTATCATGTGCATGGACTCTTGTTTGACTTCCTTGAACATCCCGCTAAATTGCCATTCCTTCTAGCTTTGTGGTGAACTAGAATGACAGTAGTATTATTCAAAATGTGAGCAATCCATACAGTTACCCTATGACAGTTAAATCTTCCCTGTCAAATTATAATGGTTCATTATCTCAAATTATCAATGATCTCCAGGGCTAGAATCACTTCAATGTCACTGCAAAAAGCAAGACCTTTCCACCATGATTAATGCTCATTTAGTTTCTGCTGAATGAATCAAAAAACCCCTGAGAACACTGTAGAATAGGATGTGGAGCAATATATCGAGAGATGGTGTGTGTTACATTTATTTTCCTGCCCATTGGTCTTCCATGATTTGACTATGTGGCTTGATTGAAAGCTGAATTAAGATTCAAAGGAAAAAATCAGCAACCTGAATCCAAAGATAAACTCTTTCAAAACAAGGTGTCATATGACTGTAAGGAATCGGTCTTCTACTCCAACCACCTGGATCAGACAAAAAATATTCCTGCTTCATAAAGATTCCTTGATTAGGGACAATTTGGATGTTAAGTGACTTGATCCATACCCCCAACTCCAACCCCACCATGGACCAGAAGATTAGAAGACTGTGGGATAATTGCCCTTTCAAAAATTTCATAAAACAGTTATGTCACCAACATTTCATGAATGTGGGCATGTGTGATATACATATGTACATATGACACACACATATATCTACACACAAATCCACATATAGGTAAAATACATTTATGAATGCTTATGAACAAGTTAACTACCATATTTACGCAACTGCTAAAAATTATATGCTGATGAAGTAATAGGGCAGGCAAAATAGATGTGGGAAGGAACACAGCTGACCTGGCTAGAGAGAGATAAGCCCATTTAGATGCCTACACTAAATGCTGAATTATGTCATAGAACTAGTAATATTTCCTTCCCTAAAATTCTGCTTTATAATCTGGAAGTCCTATTTTACAATTATGCCAGATAAATCATGATAGAGTATGCTGCCAGATTTTAGCCCACTTCAGGTATTTTGGCGAATACTTGATGGTTCCAAATAAGGAACAGACCCCACTTACACATTAGCTGGGTTTGTGAGGGAAAGGGCTAGGGAAAGTTTACAGAAGAGCCTCTTGTCTTTTAAGACAGTAATGGGAGGGATTCAAGATCACTGCATTGCACCATTGCAGTTTCTCATATTCCTTTCTCTTCTGTTTTTAAATTACTCAAGCTTGTCACCACTGCTAAGCCTCGTGAACAAGATTTTAATTATAACTTTAATGAGAAATAATCTCATAAGAAACAGAGGAAAAATAGGAAGGAAGGAAGGAAAGAAGGAAGGATGGAGGGAAGGAAGGAAGGAAGGAAGGAAGAAGGAAGGATGGATGGATGGATGGAAGGAAAGGTTCCTAAGATTGACTGTCCAACACAATTTTAAAAAGTGTTATTTGGTCTATGTCAGAAGGTGCTTCTAAAGAATTTGGGGGGAATAATTCTTTGAAACTGAAGTGAAGCCCAATACTATAAAAAAGCAGTTAAGTAATTAGAAATACCCACATTCTTTTGAAACAATCACCTGGAGGTTTATTTCTCCTTGTAATTTTCCCCAGACAGTTCAACTATTATGGGACATACTCTAGTCTGAAAGGAGAGGATACAGAGTAGGACAAAATAAATTAAATAGTCAATTTAGCATATATTTATTGTTGTCAGCCTTTCTGATGCTTTATACCAGGGATCTTCAAACTTGACAGCTTTAAGACTTGTGGACTTCAACTCCCAGAATTCTTCCTCCAGTCATGTTAGCTCAGAAATTCTGGGAGTTGAAGTCTACAAGTCTTGAACTTGCCAAGTTTGAAGACCTTTGCTTTATATGTTTCCTTTTCTTGCAAGCTGCTCAATAATCTTCTAAGTTTTATGATGATCATCCCAATTCAGAAGTGCAGTGTGAGATTGGGAAGTGAGGTTGAGAGATTAGGAAAACAGATCAAAGTTACCTAATGAATTCATGGCAATCAAGAGATTAAACCTGAAAAACAAGATGTGTTGCTCCATTGCCTAATTCAGCTAGGGCCTTGGCTTGGCTTTGGCCTTAGAAGTGTGAGCAGAACCGAAGCCATGTTGGATGGCCCATTGAATTGAATAAGGAAGTGTGTCTCAAAACTCAGTAGTTCTGCTAAATAAGAAAGTGTTCCAGTTTGTGCACAAGAGGAAAAAACCAAGATAAGGCTAGAACAATGGGGAACTGTAGTAAAGTGCTGCGATGTCAGAAACCATAGAACTACTTTTGCTAGATAAGGAGCTAGTATGGACCTTCGAAATACATGTATCAATTTGAAAACAGAAAGAATGTGAGCCAAGGGCTCGTAAGAGGGGATAAAAATGCTGCCTGAATTTTGCTCTGTGTTCCTTCTATGCCTGAGGGAACCCGTCTCTGCAGACACGTGAATAAAACCTTGTTTTCCTTGGATCAACGAATCTTTTGGTGGTTTTTTAATCTGCTTCCACCTCACAGAAGGATGTGGAAATCCTATCACTACAGCTGATAAACCATGATTTATGGTTCAGCATTATTGGACCTATAGCTTATTCAACATATATTATTTTAGGACACTACTCAAAACACAGCCACTGTCTCTCAGACTCGCTGACCTGACAGGGTGGATATTAGAGCAAAATCACAGCAGAGAAGGTTATAAATGTTTAAATTTCTCAGAGAAAGAGTCAGGAAAGCATACAATATCATGATCTATGTTTGCAATCTGCTAGGTTCAAGCTTTCTCCAGAGGTATTTTCTTATGAAATTACTTACTTTTTCAGATATAGATTTTAAGACATGAAGATTCAACATATCTGTTTCCCACCTCCCCCTCTCAATCTGATGAATCAGGATGCTATTGTTCAGAGATCTGACTGGCAGTGATAAGCAGAAAAAAAATCTCACACAAAGCTGCTATCCCCTTAATGATAGGGTATATGAAAGGAAGTACTTTTCTTCATTTGTAATAGGGTCAATTATGTGAAGTACTAATCAAATTTCCTAACAAGGCACCCCAAGTGATTAGCATAAGCTTGCTAATTGGCTGTTGAAGTAGACCCTGCTCTAAATCAATGGGATGATCTAATGGGGGTGGGTGGGAGTTGATGATTGGGGGGTCTCATAGCATTTGCAATATGCCCAAGCTTTGCTATGAGCCCAACTTGCAACTAGGAAGTGAATTGAGCAGAGAAAGCAACATTTAACTAACTGATTGTTGTGGTCTTCAGAATTCTACCTGCACACTTGGTTGCTGAAAGGACAAGAGAACCTCAAAAGGCAAAACAGGTGTCCACATGTGTGTATGCACCCTACTAACTGAAAAGGTTAAACTAATAAAACTTGTCTCCTTTACATGTCATATTCAATATATGATTAAAGGAATTTACTGAACTTCATTACTGATTTAGCACTCAAGGTCACATGGTTTTCCCTGGGCCATCTTTAAGTGTTATCATTCTCCCCCTACAGACATCAATAACTCAGATTTATTTTTGAGGTCCAACTTTCTAAGATATTATATTTTTATATCAGAAGACCCTTTAGAGACAGCACCAAAATTGTTGGAAAAGATAGAGACATATGGCAAAGTGGCTGGTTTGAAAATAAACAAAGACAAGACAAAGATTTTGACAAAAAATATGTTATTAAGACAAAGGAAGAATTGACAGACCTATTGAAACTTCAAGTTACGAACAAGATTAAGTATTTGGGGATATATTTGACAGCAAGATGCAGTATGTTAAAAGAGAATAACTACATTAAACTTAAACAGCAGATAGCATTAGATTTGGCGAAATGGGAAAATTTGCAACTGTCACTAATAGGGAGAATTTCAACAATCAAGATGAATATACTCCCCAGAATTTTATACTTGTTTCAAACAATTCCAATTAGACTTGGAAAAGACTATTTTGAAAAACTAAATAAAATTGTGGTGAAATGTATATGGCAAGGTAAGAAAGCAAGAATAAAGTTGAAGCTGTTGCAAGATGCTAGAATTAGAGCAGGTTTTGGCTTGCCTAATTGGGAGTTGTATTACCAAGCAACAAATTTGATGTGGGTTAAAGAATGGATAACATTAAGAAATTATAGATTGTTGACACTAGAAGGACATGATTTGCTGTTGGGGTGGCATGCCTTTTTATGGTATAAAGGAACTGAAACACAAGGATATTTTAGAAGACATTATATACGGGAGTCTTTGTGGTTAAATTGGGAGAAGATTAAAAGACAATGTTACCTGAAAATACCGGTCTGGTTATAGACTACTGAAGCATTTTATTGTATAATATATAAAAAGGAACAAACAGTTAGATATGGTGAAATACTGAATGAAAAGGGTGAACTTAAATCTATTCAAAAACTAGAGGAACAAAGTATAAAGATGAATTGGTTTTCATATGCGCAAATACACTCAAGGTATGTTGAAGATTCTAAAACAGAAGGTTTTTATGATAAATTGACTGATCTAGATAAGATTTTGACAGGTACTGATGAAAAGATGATTAAAAAATTGTATGGATATTTACTAGCAATTAAATTAGAAGAACAAGTTAAAGAAATTATGATTGCTTGGGGGAAGAATTTTGGATATGGGATTTAGAGAAATGGCAAAAGTTGTGGTCTCAAAATTATAAAATGACAATGTCAGTAGCATATAAAGAAAATGTGTATAAGATGTTTTACAGGTGGCACTTTCCCCGACAAGAATAACTCCCTAGTTTCTTTAATGAACTTTCTATTGCCTATTAATGGTCTGCTATGTTGATCTCTGGTCACAAATTTGCAGCATTAGCAAGTCACCCATAAGTCATAAATACAGCTGCCCTAATAAAACACTTTGCTGAAATTTAAGTGGGTCTGTGACTGGATATCCAATCTATACTGCTCTGAATTCTCATCATGAAAAAACAGCAAGATAAAAATGCATGAAATGAATGGGTCAATGAAGGGTACAAAGGAGATGGTGGTTGTTAAATGACAAGTGTCTAGGTGCTCTTCCCTAGTCGTCAAGAAGATTCCAATCTTAAAGAAACAAAATGTTCAGAGTATTGCAACGTAAATTCAGCACCAGAGAAGTAAACATAGATGGCTGAGGAACTTCTTTATAAACACAAGTAAACTTTACAATATCAGTTGTAGATTTCTTCAACATGGAGCAAACTCAAACAGAAGCAGACATGTTACAGGTTCAGAGCTTAGCAGTAATTCAGGAACCCAGAAACAGACATCAGTTTCACTTTAGTACAGCAGGCAAGCAAGCAAGCAAGCTAGTTTCTCTTTCACTTTAGAGCTGAGCACACAACAGAGATAAACCAAGCTCAGATTCTCTCTTTAAGTTTCAATTCTCAATTGAGCTCTCATTGGCTGACCTTGTCACTAAGCTCTGTTCCAGTTCATGAATATATTCTGACACAAAACAGTTATTCTAGGAGTCCATGTACAGGGGCTGCTCAGGAACACACTGATTATAGGAAAGAACAAGTGTTAGAAAGATGGAGGAGAACATGTTATGCAAGAGCAACCCAATAGGCCTACACAGACTCACTCGGTGTCTATATTGGGGCAAAAGGGGAATTGAATTGGCATGGCATTGTTGGCATGCTTAGTCCATGTTACCAAGCTCTTCAAGCATGCACAAAAGCTCTTTGAAGCGAAGATGTCAGATACAGGAGAGTCACAGCATGGATCGCTGTGCTGTAGTAAAATGCATGTAAAATATCGATTAGCCTTGTTGGGCTTTGTGGTAATGACATCCTTTGTTTCATTTCGTTTTGTTTTGCTTGTTTTAGAGAAGGGGAAAATGCTTCTTGGCTCTTGTAATCAAGCTCATTCAGAGTCTCTTTTCAGAAAGTGATTGGCCAGCTGGCCTTTCAGGGAAGGGGTGATTTTGTTGCTCATGTTTTTTTGATGACAGAATGCTCAGGAGGGGGAATGGGAGTAGAAGGAGGAGGGAAGGAGTACATTGGCACCTTCTAGGAACCAAAACAAACTCTAATTTTTTAAAAAAAGAATAAGAAGAGGATGCTCTCAATCACAGTGGATATGAATCCAGGGTGGACAATCCATGGTGTCAGGATTGAGGTTGCCCAACTCCCTTTTTGTAGCCCTTGGAGTCTCCTCCAATCATGAGTACTGAAGACAATATAAAATCAAAGCATCACAGAGTTGGAAGGGAATATGGAGATTCCAGAGTCCAACTCCTTACCTATCAAATTTAAAGCATCCCTAATTGATTAATCTGAAGTTCTACTTGAATAATCCGATCAAGAAAAACTCATAATTTCTTTCAATTTTGAATTTCTGTGTCAACTTGCTCCCATAACTAGGGAGTTTTTGGTAACTTTTAACCAGAATTTATCTGTAATCATGATTAGAATAGGACCAATGTAGGACAAAACAACAACAACACTATTCCTTGTCCTACACTGTGGGACAAGAGAGATAGATCCCCCATTAAAAGTACTTTCTTAAACATTGACATGTTTTCCTCAAGACCTAGTTCCTTCAATGTCTCCTTATAGGATACAATTTTTTGTTTCTGGGAAAATTCTGGGAAGATAAGATGGCTGCCTTCTTGTAACTACTAGGTATTGAGTGCAGTGGGAGGGCATCTTTACCTATTAAATTTCCTTCTCTTAATTTTGCTCACCCATCAAGTTCATTCTGAATTTTGTACAATTTTCTGCAGTGGTAGGTGCCAACTATGTCTCATCTCCAAATCTGATAAGCATTTCCTCCACCCCCTCCATCTAAGACATTCACAAAAATGTTGGAAAATGCTGGACCCAGGATCAAATTCTGAGATGCCCCACTTGATATTTTATTCTATTTTTGAGAACCAATGGCTAAACATTCTGAGTATATCTCTTAATACCATTCTGAGATGGAGAAACTGATGGAACTATACACTAAGTCCTAACATGTATTAAATAGAAGAGAACTCTCCAATTCTCCCCCCAAAACCAGCCAACTCACATTGCCATTCTCAGTCGCCACCGTCTCAAGTTCAACTCTTAATGCAGAAAGTTTCCCTATCTATGCTGGCTGGGGAACTCTGGGAGTCGAAGTCCAGATGTTTTAAAGTTGCCAGGGGTGGGCACCCCTGCTCTCAGCCATAAAAGCTTGTCTGCAAAGATTTGGTTCATATATGTTGTATAAATCAAAACCAATCCACATTAAGGTTTATTTCCAGCATCTAAAAGTAATTCCTGCATGGAACTTTAGAAATGGATTCAAATGGCAATTTCAAAGAATAATAAATAATAATAAAGCTTATTATCACAGTAAACATGCTGAAGACCGTCTTATAAATCAGTGGCTGCTGGGAGAAAAGTTGAACTATCTCCAGTGTATTCTACATAATTCACAATACATAGTATGTGCTGTCCCAGCCAATCTATGGGAATTGGAGAGTTACTTAGGAATTATGAGCTATCCACTTAAGGGAATGCATCATGGTAAATGTAGTTAAAGGTATCCTGGGAAATGTAGTTCATGTCACCTGCCCACATCTGTAATCCTGACTGGTCACTAAATTGACCCTGGAGGGGTTGGGGGAGGTTTCCCTGCATTCTTGCCTGGACTCATGAACTGATAGTAGCTTTTTCTACCGCTATGAGTTGGGTTAGGAGATAACCATCTTTTACCTGCAAAGTTGATATACAAAGGATTGGTCATTATAGAAGAACTTCATCACAAATGTGAGTTAGGAAGATACCTGATGTACCAATAAATGTACTTTGTTATGGATGTTTTGTGAAATTTATCTATCTGCATCTGCACAGCTACAAATCCAGCTCTGTGCAAGAGACAGAAAATAGCATTTTGAATGTTGGGTTTTGCCTAGTCTTCAGGAAATGCATCAGGCAGGAGAGATCACTTCCTTCAGTATCACCTTTGCTCTTCCCATTAAAAATGCATTTACCCTTGTTCCTAATTGAGCTCAGCTAATTATCCACAAGGCTTTTCTACTCTGGGTGCATCCAGGTGATTCTAACCACTCATGACACGGATCCTGATAAATACAAAAATAGAAAAAGGGGAGGTAGTTAAACACATGGGATCCCTTGGTAAACAGGTCAGAGGAGCCAGAGGAGGAAGGGATACATGGAGAATGTATTTCTTTGCATTGCTAAAGTTTTAGGGAGATTCTCAGTCATCCATGGTTGTCTCAAAGGTGCTTTTTCAAAAGGCAGCCAGATTTTGTTTTTCCTTGAAGATGTTTCGCTTCTCATCAGAACTGAAGGAGCTTCTTAGATGAGAGCCTTTCAAAAAAACATCTTTGGGATACTTCTGCGCATTGTTTCTCTAGCCCTTTACCAGATCCATGCCAGCATTATGGCCAGTGGCAGAGCTGGCATTTTGCTAAGACTTTCACTCGGTTTTTGGCGCTGGGGGATGGACCTGGAGGGTTTGTTTACTTTGGGGGAAATGCACTACTGATTTTCGACAACATGGCTTAATTTTTGACTACAGGTAAGTCCTCCACTTACAATTGGGACATGAACTTATTATTTGTGATGACCCAAAGGGGCATGGCACAAAGGCAACACAGTCAGATAATCAATAAGAGTCCCTTTATTATCTCCAGCTTGCCCCCCAATGTCCAGCTTACCTTCTGGCTGGAGAAAAACTCTCAAGAACAGCCTTTGACTGCAGAAAATTACATCCAAAACATGGTCAACACAAACTGTAACTTAGTCCAAACAAGCCAAACTGAAGTAATTCATTTGGCAGGGCAGGGGCAGGAATTTCAAACTTGCCAGGATGCCAGGAACACAGATAAGACAAGACAGCACAGGATAAAGTCATGTTTGCTCCCAGCAGCCTGGCACATGCAGCCTGCCTTTCTTATCAACTGTCTTCCCAGCTGTGGCCCTTTCCTCACTCATAAGCCATGACACCCATGTTGATCTCTTCTCCATTCTTCCCTGTGTGCCTTAGGATAAAGAGGGGGGTGGTCCTGGTTCTTCCTCTGATTTCCCTCTCCCTTGTTCTACCTCTCCCCTGCTCTGTCCAGCCAGACTTTGCCCTTCCCCAGTTTCTTCCACAGCCAATGGAGCCACACTCCCACTCTGTCAGCTGTCTGGTTTCCTCCTCGGATTCAGACTCTGACAGGGGCATGACAGGGGCATTGCTGAATCATGTGGTTGGTAAGTGAGTGATCCCCAATTTTATGAGGTTTTTTTTTTTGCCATGGTCATGAAGCAAATCACCCTAAATGCAAATATGGCTTCCCACATTGACTTTGCTAGTCAAAGCCTCTCCAGACGGTTATAAATGACCAACATGTGGCCCTGAGAGATTGCAATAAATACATGATTTTTCCTTATGTTACTATATGAATATTTCATTAGGACTAGTAATGAGCCACTTTTTTTCAACACCACTGTAACTTCAAACAGTAATTAAACAAATGGTTGTAAGTCAAGGATTACCTGTACATTTTAGAGTTTAGGAGCTCCAAATTACCCACCATTAATATAGCCAATGACTGACAGCAGCATTTCAGGATCCCTGACCTTCCACATCTAGCATGGTTAGACAGACCCTGAGACTAACTGGGGTTGAACCCAGGACTGAACTTCTACATACAATTTAAGGACCAAGACCTCTGAGAAGAAGCTCTTACATAGAGTGGCTACAGCTACCATCACAACTCCCCTCCCTAAATATATTGTCCCAAGGTAGCAACTGAGAACACAGAGACAGAAGATAGCATCTGCGATCAACCCTTTTTCCCTTTTGCAGTGACCATTATTTTTTCACCGAAGACATCTGGTGTCCCTTTGTTGTTGTGGTCCCCAGCCTTTTTTGTACCAGGGACTGGTTTCACGATTATTCATTCTTCCACGGACCGGTACCTGAGTAATGCGAGACTCCACGGCCATCGGGACGGCTCTTCGTTCGAAGCCCCCCCCCCTTTGTCAAAACTAAGGTGCGAGGATTCCTTCAGCATCCAAATGCCGCTTTCCAACCGAAAACCCGGAAGCGCCGTCAAAACAAGATGGCGGCGCCCAAGCTTTGCGGCCAGGTAAAAAATGATCCACGGACCGGTACCGGTCCGGGGACTGGTGGTTGGGGACCCCTGGGAAGATCTGATTCAGCTGGGCTACACCAAGAATAGGTGTACATGTAAATCCCCACTCCTCAGAAAACTCAGTACAAATTCTTTTGGGAACAAAGTAAGGGAATGGTTGACACGTTCTTCATATATTGAATAAGAATTTAGACCAGTACATCAACAGATTCATTCCTGGCACAGCTCATAAACTGATTTCCCTTCTATCTTTCTTGAAAGTCTGACTGCATTCTTGCAAGTCTCTCTCTCTCTTTTCCTCTCTCCCTCCAACAATTATTTTCTCTTAAATGAGTCTCTATGATCTTCCTTGCTTCCCTCCCCCACTGTGGAGGATATGACCCCAGTGCTAATGATTTCCAGTTTCACCTTTGATGTTTCACAAAGTGATCCCTGTGGACAGACATGTCGACAAATGTCTATCTCTAGCTATCGTAGCAGGCTGGCTTCACTCAGCAGGCTTCCTCTGCCTCGTAGTTCCATTTAATCGCTTCAAACCTGACTGAGTGCCAGGTGTCTTCCTCAATGGACACTAGCTTCCAATTATGGGATGCACCACTGAACTGATTGCAGAAAAAAGGAAAGCCACTGGCACACTCTAGGGGAGTGGAATGGAGCAGAGGAAGGAGAAGCCTAACCCTACTCTTCCTGATGTTTTTTTTTAAAGATTTACAACAAATGGGGGTCATCAGAAGTATAAGCTAAATGAGGTAGGGCAATTTCCATGAGTATCTAACAAGCACAGCTGGAGAACTAATGAAAAATAATGAACATTTCTTTATTTGTATTCAACATCCTGCCCAAGACTTATCAGACTGCAGCCAAGGCTTGGTCCCTATACTGTATCTATAAAGCTGCTGATGAATCAGGAGAATAAGGCAGAGATGGCTTCTCTTGAAGGTCCATCATTTAGGGAGAGAAGAGAGTAAGTGGAGCAACTCTTGAACGCTCTTGTACCATCAATATGCTGGAGAATTGAGGGCAAAAATGTGCCTCATTTAGCCCACGATTCAGCAAAAGTTTCAGTATCAGAGAAGGATTTTCTGTCTTCTCTAATATTGTAGAAATCTGTCAACTCCATGCCAACAATTATTGGTTCTGATCCAGATGCAGATTATTCTTGACTTGGATTCAGAATTATATCTGAGAAACACAATTAAACAAGGATCATTGGTTATCTTAGCACTAAACTGGATAAATAACTGTGCCAGAGTTTCAAGATTTGCTGGGCAATCCATAACTGCCACTTCCCCCCCACCCCCAAATCATAAGTCCTTTGGAAATATATGGAGAGTTTCTCAGAGGTGCTTTTCCAAAAGGCAACTGGACTTGGGGTTTTTTCCCCCTTGAATATGTTTCACTTCTAATCCTAAAAGCTTCTTCAGTTTTGAAGAACTGAAGAAGCTTCTTGCATGAGAAGCAAAATGTTTTCAAGGAAAAAAACCTCAAGAAAGTCCAGTTGTTTTTGGAAATGCACCTTTGGGATAGTCTTCTGGAAGTTAAACATTTGAGGATTTGAATAGCTGGTCGGAGAAGAATGCTCATTTGGTGTTTGCCTTTTCTCTGCAGAAGCCCAAAGTCCACTTCTCAGAGTCAAAGGCAATGCAATTTATGTGACAGCCCAAGTGCAGAGCTTAAATTGAGAGACTATTTATCAGACCAACTCGGAAGAGCTATTTCTGAATTCATGATCTGGGACTAGCATATTCTCCTGGCTCTGCAAATGTCATATGAATTACAGAACACCAATGCATGTGCATATGTCAATAGAGATCATGTTTTCAACTCAATATTTTTTGCTATAGATCATGGAATTTTCATGATAATAAATAATAATGAATATTTCCATTTTGAGATGTTACTTGTTTTATGTCTATATACATATACTGTTGCTTGACTGATTGAGTAGCCAATGCTAAGGGAGACAAACAGTAATCTAATGAGATACATCCATTTCTGTGCACCCTTGTTTCAATTAGAGGAGCTTAGATCTGGTTATAAGTTTAAGTATGGTGGCAGATAGAAGAACCTCTGGCTTTCCAGCTATAATTCCCTGCAGACCTAACCAGTGACAAATAGGTTGCTCCTCAACATTTAGAAGGACTCACATTTTGTTATTGCAACAAGTAACAAGGTAGACTTGGAAGGAGGCAACAGAACTAGCTCTCCAATAGAAAGAGGAAAATCATATCTTATTCTGCTCCTGCAACCTGTTTCATTCCCAACTATTCTTGGTCAAAAGTGGTGCCACAAAGAAGAGGGGATCAACCTATTCTCCAGAGTACCCAAAAGCAGGACAAGATGGAAACTAATCAAGGAGAAAAGCAACCTAGAAATAAGGGGAAATTTCCTGACAATGAGAACAATTAATCAGTGGAAAGATTTGCTTTCAGAAGTTGTGGGTTCTCCATCAGTGGAGGTTTTCAAGACATTGGGCAACCATTTGTCTGAATT
Organism: Laticauda colubrina; assembly: GCA_015471245.1. Classification (NCBI taxonomy): domain Eukaryota; kingdom Metazoa; phylum Chordata; class Lepidosauria; order Squamata; family Elapidae; genus Laticauda; species Laticauda colubrina. The sequence goes on along the minus strand of BLBF01000059.1, from coordinate 13,070,135 downwards.
GGTATAGGGTTTCTTGCCTGAGCAAGGGCTTGGACTAGAACAGACGTCTCCAAACTTGTCAAATTCAAGATTTCTGAACTTCAACTCAGGGGGTGGGATTCTACAGGTTCGCACCTATTTGCTAGTACCAGTTGTTAACATTCTCAGCAGTTCGGAGAACCGGTAGTTAGAAGAAATTACTGGCCTAATCCTGTAAGGAAGGCAGGAAGGAAACATTCTGGTGTTGCTTATAGAAACTGCCTCTCCATTAACATTTATTACATTCTTGGCAGGACTAGACTTCCAGTCTCAGGAACTTCTCTGGAGTTTTTTTCCCTCCTTTGCTGGCACTTTACTTGTGTGGAGTGACCATTCAAAGTTACAATGGCACTGAAAAAAGTGACATGACCATTTTTCACACTTACAACTGTTGCAGCATTCCCACAGTCATAAGAGGCCAGGCGAGGAGATGTGTGCTTCAATGTGAATGATACTGAACTGGCCACGCCCAGCCAATAACATGACCACCAAGCCACATCCACCCAGTCATATGACCACCAAGTCACGCACACCTACTAAGCCACGCCTACAGAACCAGTTGTTAAAAAATTTGAATTCCACCCCTACTTCAACTCCCAGGCTGGAGAATTCTGGGAGTTGAGGTCCACAAGTCTAAAAGTTGCCAAGTTTGGGGACCTCTGGACTGGAAGACCTCCAAAGTCCCTTCCAATTTAGTTACTGTGGACTGGACTGGAAGACCTCCAAGGTCCCTTCCAATTTAGTTACTTCCAATAAGTTACTGTGTTATTTTATGTTTTTCTGCACATACTCAGGAGATTCTAGTCACAGTTCAACTTTGAAACAACACGCAGCTAACTAGTTCTTCAATACAATGGCTTTTCATGATGATATCTCTTTGGTCATCAAACTCCAGCTGCAAAGAGATAGCTTCAGTGTTTGCACAGCAGAGTGCCTTGAAGGGATATCTAGAAGCATGATGTCCCAATACTGTCCTTGCCCAGTCAATGGCATTTCCCTCCTGCCTAGGGCCAACACTCATGCTTATGTCTGAAATGTGTTTTGCCTGCCTAGAAAGAACCCTTTGTAAGTAGGTTGCTGCTGGGGCAGGCAGAAGGTAAGCTGTCAAACAAAGGTCACCTGATGCGCTGATATTGCATACAGATCAATACGTAATATTGTTACAGAAATAGGGCTTCATTAGTGTGGAGTTTCAGCAGATGGAACCTCTGGCCCGAGGGAACTCCGCATGCCTTTGCTAAAAAAAGACAGAAATTCTGCTCACTTCCTTGAGGGAAGCAACCCTTTAATTAGCAGCCATGGCCATCAATACACTGCACACAAATGGTGGCATTCCTTTAGAGCTAACAAATTGGAGAACAAGATGCTGGATTCAGTCGAGGGTGCTCAGAACACAAAGGATGCTTGAAATCTACTGAAATCTGTCAGCAGCAGCACAGTGGAGAGGATGTGTGCAACCAAAAGCTACTGCCACATCGGGCAAGTTCCCCTTAGTCTGTTCAGCACAGAAAAGAGCTTTAATGTGGAGAGCCAGTTTGGTGCAGTGGTTAAGGTGTTGGTCTAGAAACCGGGAGACTGTGAGTTCTCAACATAGCCTTAGGTATAAAAGCCAGTGGGGTGACCTTGGGCCAATCACCAGGAGACTGTGAATTCTAGCCTCTCCTTAGGTGTGTAGAGGTCAGCATGGTGGCTCAGTGGTTAAGATGCTGGGCTTCTCAGCTGGAAAAGTCCATAGTCCAGGTTTGAAACATGAGTGCCATGCGACGGGGTGAGCTCCCATCCCTGCCCTGGCTCCTGCCAACCAAGCAGTTCGAAAGCAGGCAAATGGAAATAGTTAAATAGGCACCACTAGTGGGAAGCTAACAGCATTCTGTGGCATCATGCTGGCCACATGATCGCAGAAATGTTTTCAGACTGTATTGATTCAATGGCTTTGAAATGGAGATGAGCACCATGCCCTATAGCCCAGGGGTGGGATTCAAAAAATTTTCTGTGGGCATGGTTTGGTGGGCATGGCAGGGGAAGGTTACTGTTAAAGCTCCAGTCAGAGGTGGTAATTGCCTGTTCTCCAAACTACTCAAAATTTCCACTACTGGTTCTCCAGAATTGGTCAGAACCTGCTGAATGCCATCTCTACTATAGTCGGTATTTACTAGCAAAGTAAAAACCTTAAGCATGAAATCCAGCTGGATGGCTTTCACTGTCTCCCAGCTCAACCCACCTTACAAAACTGTAACTGTGGAGAACATATGGGTAGGAAGAAGCATTTTATATGTTTGATACCTTGAGTTACTTATAGTAATAAAAGTAGGATAAATATCTAATAATGTTTGAGAGATGAAAATACCGACTTTGATTAATGAGCCATTAGACCAGAGATGAGGCCCTGCAGATTGCCATTTACCCAAATTCAAGTTTTCCATTGGGCCTGCGAAGATTGGGGTAGATTTTTTTTTTGATCTCCCCATCAGAAAAAAACTGGAGATATGTTATCCACCCCTTTCCATTCCTCAATCAAGGTTACCCATTTTTCTTGCCTTTCCATGGTGACAACTCCTGATTGCACAGCCACAAATCTGTGGCAAACTTCTCTTTTCAGCTGCTCACTCCCCCAATCCCTTTCTAGAAAAGAATGGAGCAAAAGTTTCAGTCCCTTCTGTCCTTGAAGCCATAATCATTTCATCGCCACCAACAAAATCTCTGCAGATTTGCTCTGAAGTCTACATTTCCGCTCAGCGGAAAAAAACCCTATTGCTTAGTCAAAACTGAGGAAATATTTTTTATTTCTTTATGCATTTATTTATATAACTAGCTAGTAACTTCTGTGGGCTTCCTGACTAGGCTGGATTCTACCAGTTCCTCCAGGCATATGCCCCGTGATATTATTAGCTTCAAAATGGCCACAATTACTTTGCCAGAAGTGTGGGAGGCAACCCAAGCTTTTGAAAGAGGAAGGACTGCTGATGTTGCAGAAGCAAAGGCTTTCTTTCTGTACAGATTTCAAGACAAAGGCTTTGCTGTGTCTCCCATGTGCTCCTGTCAGGCTTTTGGATCTGAGCACTCCCCTGTCTTCAAGCACCAAATGTGATTAAATTCTCAGGATTAGCAAGAGTCATTTTTCAGAGTGGAAGGAAGAAAAATCAATATCCCAATTAACCAGAGACAGGAACAGACCTGAATGTTTTGAGGAGCAAATATTAGAAATACTTGGGAAAATCCAGCCCACCTGATGCCTTGAAGGACAATGCTTCAATTAGCTGTATTTTTCTTCTTTCCAAAGTAAAGTTAGGGGAGGAATCCACCTGCTGTTTTAATGCAAGCCAACCTCCGGCTCTGCCGAAATGTTCGAATTACAGTGCCAGGATTACAACCCAGTGAGTCTTAATGGAGCCCTAGTGAAAACCAGACTGGATGAGCCATTCATCTCATCTGCTGAATGAAGGACTTCTACACCATGAATGTGCAACTTGCAGATGATCAGGCTTTTCGGAGGTCCTGGAACTTCCACTGATTGTGATTGATAAATACTAGAGGCACAACAGTTGACACAAAATGATGGGATTGTCATTTTGAGGCAAGGGACATGGTGTACAAGTCCATAAAAAAAAAACCTAACAGATTTGGGGGGAAGATCTCTCTTCAAAAAGGTCTATGACAACTCACCATGGCGAATTTGGCATGGCCAACTTGCAGCAGGACAACTTGCCCCAGGACAAGACTTACACTAATACCGAAGAAATAGTGGAACAGAATAATTAAAGGATGCCAAAAGAGGGACAAAATGAAATGTGAATGACAAAAATTAAAATAATGTTTAAATTATTTTATATAATTAAAACTTAATTGTTGTGTTGGAAGAAATATCAATCTGGTTCAGTTCCAAGCTGGGAGAGAGACACTGGAAACATGGAGGCTAATTGGAAAGATGGTTTAATGATGAACAGAACGTCCAGCGTTTATGGTTCTGGTGCAGCTGATAAAATGGAGTGGAGAGTGGGAGAGTTTTATTTATTTCTTTGGACTTTGTATTTGAGCTTCCTGTCCCTGTGCAAGAACATGTATTCTATTGGTTGTTGTCAGATTCCTATGGGGTCATGTTGAGGTTATGTAGGGGGTCATAGCTGGCTCTATAGGCAAAAGAGGAAATGCAAAACCTAGGTGTTTGTCTGAACTTCCAGGTTTGAAGTTTGGACTGCTCTAGGATGGTGCAGTGAAGGGGCTTTGGACTGCTCTCAGCTGCTTCTAATCCTATCATTCTGCATTTCTTTCAAAATATCCTGTTTTGAATGGATTACCAAATCTGAGTTTCTAAAAGGTAGCCTCTTCAGTTTCTGCTTGGAGGCAGGGAGACTGGGGCTGTTTTAAAAGCATATTTCTCCCTATCTCCTTCAGGGAAATATAATATTCTACCCTTTCTTGCATTTCCCAAAATTTTTCCTTCTTCTGGAGGGCAGGTGCTGACTTGCTACAGTTGAATTGTCCTGCAGTAAGTTGTAATATGGTGACTTGACCGTAGCAAATCTATACCCACTTGACATTCTTCTATTGCCCATTCAGACTTGTCAGAAATCAAGCACTCTCCTGAAATGGAGCTTTAGAGTTAAGGCAAGCCCCATGAAATTACACCAAACTATACATCTTAATTTTATTAACATTTTTTTAAAAAAACTGAGAACTGATTTAGAAGATGCATGTAAGGAAAATGTTGGTTACCAACATGTATCTTCTCCAATGTCCAGCTCAATAGAGTATACACAAGACATAGCAAATCTTCCTTCGCTGCAGAACACAAGCTATATAAAGCATACAGATGCCCAGGGGAAAACAATAGTTTTGTTTCACCCAGAAAATATACTGATTCCATCTAACCACCCATAAACACACACATGCATGTTCATATAGATGCAATCCTGCTGTCTCAACATCTGGGGACAACTAGCTTACTGGGCTGAATGTCCTTTAATTCACACATTAGGTGTATTAAACAGACTGGCTTGTTTGTTTTTGTTTAATTGGTTTTTGTTAGTTGCAACATTTAGCTAAAACAATAATACATCAATGACACTTTAAATGAGTTTAGCAGCAAGTTAAGCATTAACTTCAATTATTAACTGCAGATACAGATGTTTAGATGGACCCAGAAGGATTTTCATTTATTTGATATTTCATTGCAAATATCAGCATACTCTGGATCAGGGGTGACCAATTTTGGCAACTTTAAGATTTGTGGACTTCAACTTCTGATTGAAGAATTCTGGGAAGCATTAGACAATCCATGTGCCACCAGATTATTTCTAAAGCTACTTCTGCATCCCCAACACAGTTATTGGGAATAATTCAACCAAGGAATTCAGCTCAAGGGGTACGACCTCTCCAAAACCTGTCACAGAATAAGCACCATCAGAAGCAAAGATATTTGTTCTTCATACAAAGAACAGTTACAGGAACTGGGTATGTCTTGTCTAATGAAAACAAGGACTAGGGGAGACATGACAGCAGTGTTCCAATATTTCAGGGGCCCCTACAAAGACAAGGGGGTGAAACTATTTTCCAAAGCACCAAAAGGCAAGACAAGAAACAATGGATGGAAACTAACTAAGGAAAGAAGCAACCTCGAACTTAGGAGAAATTTCCTCATGGTGAGAGCAATCAACCAATGGAACAACTTGCCTTCAGAGGTTGTGAGAGCTCCATCACTGCAGGCTTTCTCCTGCTCAAGCAGGGAGTTGGTCAAAAAAGACATTCAAAATCCCTTCCAGCTCTATTATTCTATGTTCTATGTTTTTGCGACAACCTCCTCGTTGCCTATGGTGTGCTTGGGCTATTGCAATGAAAGAATCTTCCTTCCTCAGCATACAAATAAAATATATAAAAAATGTTTTACAGATGGTATTTAGCTCCAATGAGATTGGCAAAAATTTACCCCAGTACAAGCCTCAAGTGTTGGAAGTGTAAAAAAGTTGACAGTACATTTTACCACATGTGGTGGTTATGCCCCGAGAGCAGGACATACTGGATCCAAATTAAAAACTGGTTACAAGTGGTTACTGGGTATCAGATTGAGCTCAGACCGGAAACCTTCCTCCTACGAATTATTAAAGACAGATTGCCAAAAGAAGTAAAATATCTATTGTTACAGATTACAACAGCTGCCAGAATAGCCTTTGCGCAGGTATGGAAAAGCCCAAATATCCCTAACGAAGAATTAATAATACATAAAGTAACAGAAAGTGCTGAGATGAATATGCTAACAATGAAACTGAAAGAAAGAGATGACTCTGAATTCTTTTTAATTTGGAACAATTGGTATAAATGGTTAACAAACAGAACTAAGAGATAGGACAAGAAATTTAATTGGAATAATCCTTTTGAGAGTAAAATGTAAATTTGTAAATAATACAAAGATATAAGAATAGTAATTATAGTTAAAGTTATTATTTAATATGAGACAAATATAATAATATAATGTATCAGGATATTTAAACTAAAAACTTGTATAGATGCCAAGAACACTGTTGGAACTATGATGTTTTATGATGTAATAAAGAAACTCAATAAAAATATTTCTTTTTTTTAAAAAAAGGAATCTTCCTTCCAAAAAGAGTTGTTCCACGTCCATTTGGTCTGCACATTTCAGAAAAGGATTACTACATCCTGCTAAAAAGGTGGCATCCTTCTGCAGGTGACCTGATAATTTCTGAGCCAGAAGAGAACTGGCAAATGCTACTCGACATCAACCCCCTTTTTAAATTATGGGAGAGATGCTGAAAGAGAAACAGGTCCTCCTGTATATTATGTGCAAATGCTCCTGACAGCTTGCTTCCTAATGACTTTGAGCAGGAGCCTGTGATCTACTATTAAACTGAGATTTGTGCCTCCCTCTGACCTACTTGGGTATGGATTTGGAAAGCAAGTCCGCAAAAAGGCCATAGACAAGAGCGGCTCATTCTGACCAGGTGTTTCTGAGATGCAAAATCCTGCAATTGGCCAGTGGCCTTCATAAGAGGCCAGGAAGACTTCAAGACTTAGATGGAATGGGAAGAATAAGGGATAGATGGATACATGCAGAGCGCATCAAGGACGGATATGTTCGCTGGATGAACAAGAGCAGCTGCCAGCTGCAAAAGGCATTAGCTCTGCATCTGGAAATTTGCCAGACCAAGCTGGCAACAGCTTGCTTGCCATCTCTTAGGCGTAGGTTCTTGGCACCCGATGTGCAAATGCTCCCAAGGGAAGGGAGGGGCCAGGGATTTTCTGGGATTACTCAGCCTGGAAAATCCCTCCATCCAGGACATCCCTTCCCTTGGGCATCATGACATACACTGCTTCCCTCTATTTGGGGATGGCGTGGGGAAGACAACCTGTGACAGCTTTCATTTAGAAAGGAGAGGGCACTCCTTCCTGGTATCCAGGAAAGGACCAAATGCATCCATCACAGCTCCTGGGAACACCACAGTCCATATTGAATTTATGAGTCAACATTTGATCTGGGGAGCAATGGACTGCATTGCTTCTCAGACCTGAGGCCCAAGTTGAACTTTGAGTAGGAAACGACATTGTGAATTACAAACCAGATCACGGCAAAAGGTGAGTTTCATTAAGTTGGTGGCAAGTCTGAAGATACTCTAATAAAGGACATAGGCATCGCTTCTGGAGTTCACAAGTATTACTGAGGCCTTAGGCAATGCTTTTTTATTAGAACACCTCTTTTGTTCCTTAATGTTACAGAACAATTTCCCCTTCATTAGGTATTTAAATTACAAAAAGGACACAGTCTGTGAACTGCAGTGCTGTACCAATAGCAGAAAATGTTTATATCTCAGGGTTGAACTCTATGTCGTTAGTGTTCTCTCAGCTTGGTTGTTTTCTTGCCGATATTTTATTACCCAATTAGGTAACATCATCAGTGGTAGAAGGAAGTGTTGATATACTAGTGGTTGGTTATCAACTCAGACAAACAAGCTAACAACAGCAACCAGCAAGGACACTCCCACCAACCCTGACGGGACAAGCCACTGCTATATAAACAGAGAATAAACCCCACTCCCTTCTAGCACAGTTGGGTAATGAAATGCCTGCAAGAAAACAACCAAGCTGAGACAGCATCGAGGATCACACTACCATGCTGATTTCTTTTCATCTTTCCCCAGCTAACTAATGCTTGGATCAGGGCACACAAATGCAGTATGTCCCCAAACTCAGAAGTTTTCTCAATGAAGATTTTTTCCCCATTTCTCAGAAGGTTTATTAACATAATCAACACTTCCAAAATAAATAAGTTTCTTATCTATTCTATGGGCACTGGGCTTCCTTAATTTTGTGCAATTATCTCCATGTGCATTTAAAAATGGTTGTATATTTTTCTTCCAAAATCATACCAAAAGGTTCAGAAAAAAATCTGGAAACCTCAAAGCTATTGTTCTCTCTTTACACAAAAAGGTGAAAGAGTTCTAAGGCTGTGTATTTTTCAGTGATGTCAACATCTGGGTAATACAACATTTTCTCTGTACATATTATCCATAATTAATTTACCAGGCATTTTGGACTATGCTGCTGAGTTCATCTAATTTACACTTCCTGAATCAAAGCCTAATTATACCATGCTTTCCGTGATGTGAATCTCCATTTAAAAAAAACAAAACAAAACTAGAAAATGCAGAAATTGAGAAAAAGTCGATCTCCAAAGGTATAAATGAACATAATGACAAGAACGGATCTTATCTAAAGAAATTATTTTGGCAAAAAATATTTCTGAGAAGTACATGTATATTAGGTATGTACAGAGAAATGTTGATGTGTTTCTTTTTTAAAAAAGCACAAAAAAGTTGCAAAAGTCACAAAAGGAAGAATAAGTTTCGGCTTGGGAAAATAAGAAACCGAATGAAACTGAAACTAACAAATTTATTCATTTGTAATGAATGGTTGGAAATTCTGAGAACTGAAGTCAGCATATCTACCAACTAACCAGGGGAGACTGTTTTAAAGGATTGTATTAATAGGTCACATTGAGCCAGAGTTTATTGTGACTCTAGTTTGTTGTACAATCCACAATTGGCTGGTCCATACAATATATTAAATCATAATCTAGACCAATAACCGGTTGGTTCACACAAAACAATAAGCAAAAGCAAGTCATATCACATTATGGCTTAGTGTAAAGCATATATTGAACTTAAGACTGTAGATATCTAAGATCAAATCTCCCTTTTGCCTGAAATTCCCTTAGGCCAGTTTAGTTTTAGGCCAGTTTTCGAAATCATGCAAGTGCAAATAGATAAATAGGAACCACTTAGTGGGAACATAACAGCGTTCTGTGTACCTCCTCCGCATATAGTCATGGCGGCCACATGAGCATGGAAGTGTCTCCAGACAACACTGACTCCCTTTGCTAAGAAACAGACATGAGCACTGCCCCCTTAGAGTCAGACAGCGGCAGGGGAAATCTTGACCTTTTAAAACTGTTGCAAAGACTTGTTGGGGAAATTAAAAAAAGGATATTAGGGGCAGCATATCACTCATACTAAGCTGCCTTGCCCTAAGCAGCCTTGAACCAAGATTGCACGAGAAATCAAACACTTGTGTAAGTGGATAGATAGTTTCACCCACCATCATTTTTTGGCACCAGCGAGGGCTGCTGCTGGGACCACTGGTTATTGTTTGCAATATCACTGCCTCCTTTAACTGCAATTACATGCAGAGTTGGCAACAAAGACAAAAAGTTGACGCTGCCTTTTGATGTCAGTTACTGAAGTCCTTCTTGCCAAACACTGTTTCCAAGCTGGACAAAAGCTTTGTAGTTGGGAGTCCCAGCTGCAGCAAACCGGATTCATACCGTTCTGTTTCATTTGTCAGGGAATTAGATGGGAATGTGGAATCTCTCTAGATAATCTCATTGGAAGAATAAGCCAGCAGCAAAGCAGATGCTGGTTTTGCTCCACTAGGCTCAAAAACAAAAAAGACAACATTTCAGCTTAAGTGCTAATGCAGCCACTTCAGATGAAGTCATAAAAATTACGTTCACACTGTTATGGGTAGACCTCAACGTACCGAAATTTTCATTGTTAAGCAAAATGGTTTAGTGAGTCTCGCCTGATTTTTACAACCTGTTTTACCATGGTTGTTAAGTGAATCATGCAGTCATTAAGCAAAACCAGCTTCTCGCACTGACTTTGCTTGTTGGAAGCCATCTAGAAAGGTTGCAAATAGGGATTGCATGTGACTTAGGATGCTGTGACTCTGTAAATACATACTGGTTGTCAACCGCCCGAATTTTGACCATGGGACCATATGGATGCTATAATCATACATCTCTTTTTTCAGTGCCATTGCAAGTTCAAATAGTTACTAAACAAATGCTTGTAAGTTGAGGACTACCTGTAGTGCCATAGTAACAGGCAACAGGCAGAATGCTTGTTTAATGAGTTAAAAGAAGTGTTGCTTTTCCTCTGTAAGATGTTTGCTGCCTCCTCAATTGTGAGAACTACAATACAAATGTTTTCAGCTTATTCAGATTCGTCTCCAACATCTGGATTCAGAGACTGACATGCTTCATAAAATTCTTCTGAAGCAGGATATCGCTGCTAAAAGTTTGTTTCTACGGCCAACTTCCTTGGAATCAGCAACAGCAACCACACAGCATTTTAAACTCAGAGACACATTTGGTTTTGCAGTGGGAACCTCATTCCAAAAAGGAGTGAGTAAGCCAAGTCTGAAGATGGAATTAATTTCAGCTATATTCAAATTTAACTCAACTTGAACATAATTGATGTATTTAAATATTTCCCCTTTCTGACCGGCCAAAGATTACAATTTGATAATTGCTTCTGGAGCCTATGGGAACATAGCAGTAGGGCTTTCAGCAACCATTTATGATTCAGAGCCTTCAGGCTGTGCCCTTCTGATCTAGGGAGTCTTCAGGGGAAGCCTGAATGGTTACAGGATGAGAGTTTCTCTTTTGAGGGCTTTAGTGGTAATCTTGGTTGAAATTTTCATCTTTCCCTCCCCCCTCCCCTCCCTTCCTTCTCTCCTTCCCTCTCATCCTCTCTCTTTTCCTTCCTTCCCTTCCTTCCCTTCCCTTTTCCTTCCTTCCGTTTCCTTTTCCTTCCTTCCCTTCCCTTTTCCTTCCTTCCTTCCTTCCTTCCTTCCTTCCTTCCTTCCTTCCTTCCTTCCTTCCTTCCTTCCTTCCTTTCTAAAACAATCATTCTAGTAAAATAATATTTTAGAAGACTCTGGAACTCATTGCTATTGGCAATGCTGATCCAGCTGTTCTGGGGTGGTCTGACAGGTTCCCAGAAGTTAATCTTCTGAATCAAAAGCAGTCTGTGTTCTGGACATATCCATCTTAAATTGCTTCCAGTTCAGAAATCTAACTTTTGGAAAATTGCCAGACCACCCTAGGAGCAACCAGATCAGCATGGTTCTGGAGAAGACTGGAATGTTCCAGAAACCACTATTATGACCTCTGGCCACAAATCCTTGCTATGGGCAAGAAAGTGAAATGCCACATGAAATGAGTTGAAATCAATAAGATCCCAAGTCTCTTCCAGGGCCATCATTCTATTATTCTCTTTTCAAGAATGCTCTTCACTTTAAAAAATGACCTCGGTGGGATGCCCCCCTCTCCAAAAAAAGGACTCAAGTGTCTCAGAAACAGCCACTCAGAAATGTTCAAACAAAGATGTTGTTTGATTTCCCTAACTCCCTAACATTGTAGACTCACTACAATGAACAATGACATTCAATTTTGCAGCTACTAAGATTGTTGGACCATCAGGCACAAAAACAACCAGGGAAATGGGCCCCTTGTCAGCCAACAGGAGTCACCACCAACTTATCAAGAACTGCACTTAGATGGTGAAGGCTGGGCAGCACAAGCTAATGACAGCCAACAACCTAATACACAGCCAGCAATACCCCAATTAATATCTAAAAAAGTCACACACAACAAGCACTTTATAAATACCACACAGAAAACAGCTCACATTCTGCTAGACAGAAATTCCCTGAAGATGGGCTCCAACATGAGTCCGAAAGCTCAGAAGACTAAACCTCTGGTCCAGTGGTGGGATTCAAAAATTTTTACGACTGGTTCTGTGGGCATGGCTTGGTGGGCATGGCAGGGGAAGGTTACTGCAAAATCCCCATTCCTGTTGTGGTTAGCTGGCAGCAGGTGTGAACGGCTGAGGAGAGCGAGGACTCAGATGAGGGGCCAGGACCATTAGGGAGTGGACTGCTGCCTTCAGAGATTGTGGGGGCTGGCAGCAGCAATGAGGAGGTTCCCGAGGAGCCTGTGCCAAGTGCGTGTGTGCGCAGGATTGCTCATAAGAAAGAGCAGCTGCAGCAGCACAGGCAACTCAGGAGTAAGGCTGCAAGGCAATGGCCCCTCCCTCAAAAAGATAAAAGCCAGCTGTGAATCTGACGTGCTTTGTAGGAAGCAAAGACTTCTTGAAAACTTGAGTTTTGAAACTCAAGCCTCGTGGACATTGCAGTATCTTAGTTGATATTTGAGGACTCTTGCATTGTAAAATATTTCTGGTAACCTTATCTGTTATTCTTGGCAGTTTTGGTGAGGCTCGTGCTTATCAAAGTTAATTAGTTTGCAGTAGCCTTTTAACTTGGTTTCTTAAGAATCATTAAAAGGTTTCTGTTCCCTTTGGTTCATGTTTGTTTTACTGGAAAAGGGTTTGGGTCAGAACAATTCCCTCCCCATCCCATTAACCTGCTTTCCAGTTCCGTTCTCCTGTGCAGGGCAACAAAAGGAGATCCAGCCCATCAACTGGGACTCGGGAAGCAGAGAATAGATGGGAGTGGGGCCAGTCAGAGGTGGGATTTGCCAGTTCTCTGAACTACTTAAAATCTCCACTACCGGTTCTCTAGAACTGGTCAGAACTGGCTGCATATATCACTACTGCTCTGCTCCCGGTGACCAACCCAGATTGGATCCTGCAACAGATATATTGGGACACATATATTTGCCTTCATTCTTGATTTCCCTAGTCTCAGGCCTAGAAATCAATTTCAGCTGCCAATCATGGAGTTTCCTCTCCTTTCCTTGTCCCTTTTGGCACAGAACCTAGGGTTTCCTGAGATGCTACTGCCAAACTTTAACAGCAAGCTGTCAAGCATCCAGTGTAATTTCTGCCTTTTTAAAAAGAAGTCACAAGGAAACAAATCAAACATTTCCCCTGTGGCTCTAAGTAGCCAAAAGGTTGGAAAAAAGGTTGGAAGGTTGGAAAAAAAAAAATCAGCCATGCATCAGCAACCCAAAAGTTGCCCAATCTCAAATAATCTATGGCAGTCTTAGCAAATCCACTTACCGAGAAAAGCACCATTAGGGAAGGATGTTGCTTTTAATCAGAAAAGCTTATCCTTCCAAGGAGCGGATACACTTTTATACAAGCATACGCGCAAGCTTATGGGCCGCCCTGAATAGCACCATGCGCAGCGTTCCTTCTGTTACTTATGACAACTCATTTCTTTAAGCCTCACAGCTCCAAGTGGTCTTAAGGGAATATTTGCCAGTCCAAATTTTAATAATGCACCAGATGAGCCTCTTTCTTTCTTTCTTTCTTTCTTTCTTTCTTTCTTTCTTTCTTTCTTTCTTTCTTTCTT
>BLBF01000059.1:13021402-13056496 GCA_015471245.1 Laticauda colubrina | reverse complement strand
CTTTCTTTCTTTCTTTCTTTCTTTCTTTCTTTCTTTCTTTCTTTCTTCCTTCCTTCCTTCCTTCCTTCCTTCCTTCCTTCCTTCCTTCCTTCCTTCCTTCCTTTCTTTCTTTCTTCTGCCAGTGCAAAGGAAAGTATCAGGCTTGGCACAAGAGCTTAAAGTGCTCTTAGGATAAAAAGGAGGGTGATTTCCTTGACAAACAGAAGATGGGCTTCCTCCTTTTTGCCTGAAACCACAACATTGTTTATTTGATGGAGGCCAAATTTGGAAGGTTTTAGCTGCATTAATTGGATACCGGATGCTACATGAACTCAGTCCAGGAAGGCAAATGCATCTTAACTGGTTTGTATAGACCAATACTCTAATACAGCTCATCAGCCTGGAACTCACATTATGTATCTGATATCAACACAGTTGAGAAAATCCAGAAATATTTCACAAGAAGAGTTCTCCACTCCTCTACTTGTTGCAGAAGACCTTATGCCACCAGACTTGAAATTCTAGACCTAGAAAACCTAGAACTACGCCGCCTTTGGTCCGATCTAAGTATAGTATATAAAATCATACATTGCAATATCCTACCTCAATGAATACTTCAGCTTCAACCACAACAACACAAGAGCAAATAATAGATACAAATTCAAGGTAAACCACATCAAACCTGATTGCAGGAAAATACGACTTCAGCAACCGAGTGGTCAATGTCTGAAATACTCTACCTGACTCTGTGGTTTTTTTCCCCAAAACCAAAAAACTTTAACCTTAGACTGTCTACTATTGACCTTACCCCTTTCCTAAGAGGTCTGTAGCGGGCATGCATAAGCGCACCAACATGCCTACCGCACCTGTCCTATTGTTTCTTTTATTTTTTTTTATTTTTCTTATATGTATCCATGTATTCATAACTATGTTCTCACTTATACCTATTATCTTGTAAGCAACTGACAAATAAAATAAATAAATAAATAAAATAATTTGGGAGCACAGTGACCAGGATTTCTTAACTAAATGGAAGCAAAAGCAAGAAATCTCAGTTGGGTCTGCTCTTAAAGGGACTACAGTGTCACATCGATGTTTTTTTTCTCCCACTTAGCAAGCAAATAACAAGGCTCTCTTGACAGTTACTCCTCAATTTATGACCGGTAGTTTAAGAACCATTCAAAGCTATGATGGATCTCTCCAAAACTACTTACAACACAGTTTTGAAGTTCCAATAGCCTCCCCCCCTCCCATTCACGTGAATGTATTTTACGTGCTTGGCAACCGCCCCAAATTTAAAGCTGCTTGGAGCCTCCTGTGAACATGTGACTATGATTTATGTTTATTTTTTTGCCAGAATCTGGCATTTGGTTCTGGTTTTCTTGCTAAAAAAAAAAAATTGGATACCATGGGTTTGCATAACAACCACATCTGCTGAATGAAATATTAAAATATGAAGATCTAGACAAAACATACATATTAAAACAGAAAGTATGTATGAAAAAACAAGAATCAAAAAAGAAGCATAGATACATTAGATGGGTATAGGAGAGCATAAAGGCTAGAATGTGGAAGACAAATTTGAGAGCAATCTAGTGTGGCAAATTAGATGCTCATTAAGTCTAGTTTATGGCACAGGTCAATATCTGACAAATTTTAAATATGCTGCACAGAACCTGGAGACAGGATTAGTATCTGCAATCAGCAGGGAAGTGTACAATTGTCCTATGAGAACTGGATAGTTACTCAGTAATGATGAGATAAGGTTAGTACAAATATCACGGTATTGGAGACATTGCAGTTTCTGTGTGTCCAGAATCACTGTCACTTTGAGGAAGGAATCTTCCTGCAATGGCCTTGGAGGACAGCTGAGGGCATGGCATCCAAAGGCTCTCTGGGGTTTTATCAAGCCCCTGGTGGAGACTGACTCTGAGGGAGAGGAGGAAACAGCCAACAGTGAGTGAAGGTGTGGCTCCGGAGGTTGTGGAGGAGGCTGGGAAAGGGCAGAGGCTGGCTGGTAGTCAGAGGAGGACCCAGGCCTATCCATCCTAGGCATGCAGGGAGGAGAGGATAAGATGTGGTCTAAGGGGGAGGAGAGGGTCTTGATCCTCTTCATGGGCTGCAGCTGTGACAACTGAATAAGAGCTTGGACCTGCGTACTGGCAATAAATAAATCATGTAAATATCTCTAGTTTATTGTTCCTCTCTGAGTTTGGCGTGTGTGTTATCTGTGGACATCCTCCAGCCCTTATCTTGCCTGGTTTGTGTTGCTTTTTTCCTTCTTCATGTAACTGTATTGGAGTGGTTTTGTCTTCTGTCAAGGATATTCAGAACTTGGAAGTGAACTGAAGGAATAAAAGGGGCTTCACCTGTTTTCTGTGACTGTAGTCCACCCTGGGTCATCACAGGTTTGGGGTCTTTGAGTTAAAGTATGCTAAAGGAGAGGCAGTGGACCTGTTGGATTCATTGGCAATAAAAATTGGGGTTCTTGTTAGATCTGATTGGCACACAATATTTACCCCCCGCCTTTATCCCAATGCTTTGTGCTGCATGTAGCCAAAATCTTTTCCTACAACCTGCCCACGAGGATGACTTTAGAATCAGCAGATATCAAGACTGTGCAGAGATATCATTCATGTGCAGAGATATCAATCATGTGAACTGTGCAGTTCACAACATTCAGCAAAGTAGCTACTCCCCACAAAATCCTAAACTGCATTGCAGGGCTAGTTTCAGATAACAAGCCTGAATTGCTCAGGCATCAATCAATTTTCTGGTTTTCCTTGGTGCACCCCGCTCTAAAGAAACTAGATAGTCTGGGTTTGTACATAAGGTCTAAACCACACCAAATCAGCATTCAACTAACCAAATGTATAGAAGCCACTGAGCCTTTAACTGATGTGTTGTGAGAAACATACATATAGACAAACACAAAGTCGGTTTATAAAGATCAAAGCTTACGCTTTTCTCCTAAGAAAAGATCCAAAGATCTTGTAGCTTAGGAAGGGGAAAGGCTAAATTCCATAACCATCACCTGTTTGAAATTTTTAAGTCTGATTGTTAAACCACATTGCTTTTGGAAAATCCACCTATCCCCAGTCAAAAGTAAGCTGCCATACAACACATCATAGCACTTCCTCCCCAGTGAATACATTCTTCATGGAGAAAATGCTGGAGGAAATCAGTGGGATTTACTTTAGGATTATGCTGTGTATCCACAATTTCCAGATATCCAAAGAAAATTTAATGTTTCTTCTTCCCTTTCCTTGCGAAACAAATTTACCAAGTCTGTGATACTGCACATTATTATTAAGATATTAAGTGTTATATTGCACTTCACTATTAAAATGCTGCCTGCTAACGTGATGGTAACTGCCATCCATGCAATTGTTTTGATCCTCCAGAAGCTTATAGACCTGGAGTTCATAGAAGAAGAGCAGAACAGACAGGAATGTTTACATGCAGAGTCTGGCTTATTTCTTGTTGTACCTCTAAGGGCTTTTGCCAAATGAATCTTTGGTCTTCAGTGAATGTTCTGGAAACTGCATCAGTGAGCTCATTAAACTGATGCTCTAATTGCTTACATAATGGTTGCTCCAGAGCTTGAAGGTCTGTTGGAGAAATAAAGCACACAGAAGACTCATAGATTAGGGATTCACTAGGCTGAGGATTTAAGCAATGACATGTTGGATCAAAGCCAAAACCTATCCAGTCTGGGCATTCCATTCCTATTGTGGGCAACCAAATACTGATAGCAATCTGGAGCAGAACATGATTGCAACTGGACCACTCCGCTGCTTCTGAATCAGAACTTCATATACAGCCATCACAGCCAGTGGAAGTCTTATCCTTCATAAGTTCTTAACAGTTTCCAGGCATCAATTTTATCTGATAGTGGTGGTATATGAATGATTTTTTTTTTTCATCTTCCACCTGCAAGGATTATGCTATCACTATACAGCAGCTTTTTCTTTAGGGCAGAGTCAAGTTATTTGGAGGTGCATCCAAGCCCAGAACGGAGAAGACATGATGAGGTCATAGAGATGGATGCAACCGCAATTATTAGGGAAGTAATTTTTTTAATGTTTTTATGTACGTTTGTTAAATCTTTCCAAAACTGCACCCACTTAATTGTGCTTTGACCCAGATAGCTTGCACCTCTGTTTTGCAGAATTTCAATCAAATTTCAGAGCACAATTTTAGAAGGTTTAGAAGGTTCTGGGGACCACTAAAGGAGAAGGATAGTGGCTTCAAGTGGTCCATGGATTGCCCATCTCTGTTTCAGCAGTTCCCTTTGTAGAAAGTGGAAAGGGAGGAAATCTTTCTTGTTTATATACCGGTAGTCCTCAACTTACAACCATTTATTTATTATTACCTTTATTGTCAGAGCACAACATGTGTACAATGAGATTGGCTGAGCCTCCCTTTGTACACCCCCCCCCCGCCCAACACAACTCACAGTAAGGACAGAAGTACCTAACCTAGATCCAATGTTATTACCCTATGTGACCTTGTTGCACAACGTACCGGCCCGCAAGTCTGTCATACTATGTTGATGTTAAATTATTTTCCATTCAGAAGCCTGATAGCCCACGTGTAGAAACTGTTCTTCAGCCTGTTGGTGTGGCTGGCTATGCTTCTATATCTCCTACCTCATGGTAGGAGATTGAAGAAGTGCTGACCGGGGTGTGAGTTATCCCTGAGAATTTTCCTCACTCTTCTAAGACAGCGAACTATAGCAGTGTGTGATGACCCAGGGTGGGATACAAAATAAACACAGTCACAAAAAACAGGTGAAGCCTCTTTTATTCCTTTACTTTGCTTCCAAGCTTCAAATATCCTTAACTAGAGACAAAAAACTCCCACACAAGCAGTTACAAGAAGGAGGAAATGCCGCTTAAATTATAAAGAGTAAAAAACAACACAAACCAGACAAAATAAGTGCTGGAAGAAGTCCACAGATATCAGAACACATACTGGGAAGGATGCCAAACTCAGAGAGGAACAATAAACTAGAGGTATTTCCAAGCTTTGTTTCCAGCACTGGCCCGTACACATGTCCATCCTTTTATCCAGTTGTCACAGCTGCAGTCCATGAAGAGGATCAAGGCCCTCTCCTCCCCTGTAGACCACATTTCTCCCTTATCTTCTCCTCCCTGCATGACCTAGGATGGAGAGAGGATAGGCCTGGGTCCTCTTCTGACTGCCCAGATGGCCTCTGCCCTTCCCCAGCTTCCTCCACAACCTCTGGAGCCATACTTCTACTCCCTGTCGGCTGTTCCTTCTCTCACTCAGAGTCAGTCTCCACCAGGGGCATGACACAGTGTCTTTTACTGGTATCAGGGAACAGCACACAATGTTTTGTGCTGTGCTCACCACTCTGTAATAATTTAGGGATATGACCAATGCAGCATTCCCATTGGTCATGTGATCAAAGTTCCAACACTTGGCAACTGACATGTACTTATAACAGTTACAGAGTCCCAAAAGCATGTGATCACCATTTACGATCTTCTGACAAGTAAAGTCAATGGAAGAAGCCAAATCATTTAACAACCTGGCTACTAATTTAACAACTACAATAATTCACTTAACAATTGTGGCAAGAAAGGTTGTAGAATGGGGCAAAACTTGCTTCACAACTGCTTAGCAGTAGAAAATGTTGGGCTCCTTGCTTAGCAGTAGAAAATGTTGGGCTCACTTATGGTCATAAGTTGAGGAATTACCTGTAGAACAGGACTTACTTTTTTTCAAAAAAGACCAGATATGTAGACTGTGGTTACCTAAAGTAGAGCAGTTGACACAACACTAGCTATATCTACAACTAAACCCAGAGTAATATGTTTAAATTATGCTGTCACTGACTATATGGTTACTATGTGCTGGTGATGTTTTCTAGAAAGGCAGTTTTTGCTAAATAGTGTGCAACTAGCCCTATGGATAGGAGATATTGATACTACACATAGTGCTATGGAGACAACCATGGAAAGGAGAAGAGATTACCACCATAATATTTCCAGTGATGGACATAGAATACAGAATAACAAAGTTGGAAGGTCTTGTAGTTCAACCCCCTGGCTAACCTTTTCAGCATTGAGTGCCAAAATGGGAACGTGTGTGCGTGCACCGGAAACTGGAAGAGCAGCTCCCTGAAGTGCATGAAGGTGTGCCAGAAACTAGAAGCTGAGCTTCCACTTGTCTTCCAGTTTCTAATGTGCATGTACGTACAAAGAGCAGCTTGCGGCATGTGCATGCACTCTGGGGAGCTGCTCTTCCAGTTTCCGATGCTCCCGTGTGCATGCGCTGGGGAGCTGCTCTTCTGGTTTCTTGCACTCCTGCAATGGAAGAGCAACGGGCGATGGCTGCCATGCCCAGAGAGATGGCTCGGCATGCCATTTCTGGCATGCATGGCATCATGGCCCTCTACCATTCTGAATAAATCGCTGTCCAATCTCTTCTTAAAAATCTCCAGTGTTGGAGCATCCACAACTTCTGAAGGCACGCAGTTCAACTGGTTAATTGTCCTCACTGTACGGAAGTTTCTCTTAATTCTAGGTTACTTCTCTCTAACTCCCAATCCTTCTGTTCATATAAATAAGCATCCATTTGATGAAGGGTATGGAAGAAACTGGATGCCTCAGAGGTCTGATGGGAACAGATAAGCAGTGTTTTCATCTGATATAAGGTTGCCTGGATATTACTAAGAATATCAGAGATAAGCAGCCACAGTGCCTAGAAGGTAAGATGATCCACTCCCATTTGGAAGGTTGAGAGTTCAATCCTAGGCAGCGGCAGATGTTTCTCTATCAGGGAGCAAAGAGAAAATATCTGCTGCAAACTCCACATAGGTGTCAGGGAGGGTATCTGGCCAATAAATACTCAGCTCCTATTAGTCCTCCTGACTCCATCATGAAACAAAGGGATTAAAGGGTCATAAAAAAAAATACTAAGAATAAAAGGGATCCATTTTACAATGTGAATTCCAAAGAAGACAAGTTGCAGACAGAACCATATAACTTCTCTTCTTTGGAATTTGCATTCTAAAATGGATCCCTTGAAACTCTTGCTATCTTATAAGATCACTTGTGATCTAGGAAAAGTAGATTTTTAAAAAATTCTCTTCTCCCGTTTCACATTCTTTGGCATATCACAAATTGCTAGTTTTCTTTTAAATGATCCTTTTCCTCAGCCTCCCATTCAGGAGGCAACGTAATATGTTGACATAACTATTTCCAAACATATCCACCAGTATTAGGGATAAATTGGCTGTGAGGGAAGTATTAATTGCAGAGGGAAGAATGTCTCAGACGGCAAAAAATAGTATGGGGTTGCAGGAGGCCGATTCCCAAAGAGGGAAGAAAAATAATAAAAAGATGAACTTGCCAGGACAGTCAGACAGATTCTGAGGCATGTAAAATGGAAAGTAGAGACGGTGACATAAAGTATCACCTAGGAAATGGGAAAATTATACTGAATGTGAGTGAAAAATTCTTGACAGCAAAGTGCATTAGACTGTGGAATTGTCTCCCAAGGTGAGATAGCGCTTTAACAATGGAAGCCCCAGAGCAGGATGGCTAACACAAAGACGCAGCAGAAGAGAAATCATATAACACCAGCCATCTTCCATCTCGTGGGACAAAGCTGGACCATGCAGACCTCTTTCATCAGTGTCTTGATGATGAAACAGCAATTGGAAGATGTGTCAAGAGCAACACCAGGCCCTGCAAGCTCATATGTCTCGATACAGCTCTCCATTTGGAGCCTGCAGCTTTCATCTGCTGGGTCACAGCTCACTGATTTGGCTGGAATAATGACTATGTAAAAAGGAAAATCCTGCCACTCGGATGCAACAAAGGGAAAGCATCTTCATGCTTACCTTAGAAAACCCTGCCAGCTTTGGAAAGGAGAAGTTAAATGCCCCACCAGAAGTGTCGTCCAGTTGGCATGGGCTGGTGCTCTGTGCTTGGGCCAATAAACACGGTCCCACTGTGTGATCTGTCTCCCCACCTGCCCCACACGGGCCCCAGCTGGGACAAATAATTGAAAATATTACTTCAATGAGGCAGATGTTACCCAACAGTGGTGCAGCTTGATCAGGACTAAATTAAATGTCTGGCTTTTCATTTAGAGGCAGAGGAGGCCATCAGTCCAAGCAGCAGAATGTTGACGTTGCTGCATACTTAAGAAGCCACCTCGATGCTTGAGGAGGGAATCTTCCAAGGCCCTGTGCCTGTACCACAGGCTCTCAACCACCAAAAGAAAACAAAAAGACGACCAAACAGGCCTTGTGCTTGAGTCTAATTAGTAGCACATGTAGGAAGAAGCTGCCTCCATCCCAACCCCCCAAAAAGGTCAGATGGATTTTATTAGTGGCTTTTGTGCCATGCGAGAAGAGAGAAGGGTGTGCTGCAGCCAGAAATTGGAGAAGGTCCCCCCCAACACATCACAAAGTCTGTAGGAGGTGCATCTCAAGCCTAGGAGCATTTCTACCTTGTTAAGAACCGCAGGAGAGCAAGGGCAAGAAGCATCTGGAATCAGAGCGAGTGGTAAGAGGCATGCAATTTGACACAGCACATGGGTGCCCAAGGCAATCTTCTCACTTGGAGAACATGGCATCCGCCAAGCAGGTGGGGGGAATGGAGAACAGCCCACGGCAATGATATCTGCAGGGTGAGATGAAAACTGATACATTTGTTTTATATGCTTAGCTCCCTCACTAGGGTAGAGTGGGAGCCAAAAGCCAACATGCCTATTTGAAGTAGTTTAAAAAGTTTAATGCCTCTACCCATCTGTCTAGCAGGCACATTGTTTTAAGTTTTAGATACTCGAGGGCATTTTTTTTGTTTTTGTTTTAAAAATGTAGCTACAAAGTAGGGATTTTCTGGGATGTGTACATCCCAGCATACATTTGCAACTTTGCAAAAACAACTGCAACAGATATTTCCAATGTACTTCCCAATTAGAAGAATCAAAATTAAATACCATCATTTGTATTCTATTGTAATTGGGTACAGATGTCTAATCAAATTATTTGGGACACTAAATAGGACGGTGTGAATAACTGTTTACTAGCCATATGTCTGCCTGACCTGCCGAGATTTTGTTTGGTCAAATTAGAACCAAACATGATATGCACAACATACAAATCCAATTCCTACTGAAAAGTGGGAAGCCTGTGTGCATGGCCATGGAGCTAGGTGCTGGGTTCATCAAAATATGGAAAATTCCCTGTCATTGTACAAGTAGTCCTCACTTTACTGACCATTCAAAATTACAATGGACCCAAATAGTTACTTATAACCCAGATTTAAAGTTCTAACTCCCTGCGATCACATAATCACAATTTGGTGCTTGGCAACTAAGCTGCATTCATAGCCTTTTGCAGTGCCAACTGATGTTTACTTCTGATTTCCAGCAATAGCGAACAAAGGGTTCACTTAATGACCTCAAGTTAACTGAAGGACCATGATTTGCTTAATGACCACCACATTTGCCTGACAACTGCTGCAGAAAAGGTTGTAATGTCGTAGAGTGATCCATTTATCAACTGTCATGACTTACAATTGAAATTGTAGGCTCAATTACAGTCATAAGTTGAGGACTACCTTTGCTATACAATATATTACATCTAATCTGGATTCCCAGGAATACATCTAAAAAAAGAGACTTAGAAGCATGGAGAGTCCTACTACAATGGAGAACAATGCAGAAATCTACTGCGATCCCCGTTTTAATGTATTTGGGGTTCTTTCAATCAATGATAACCATATTTTGAACGACTATTTCAGTTTACTTTAGGATTTCAAAAGCAAATAGCTCAGTAGATCTAACTAGCAGCTGCCAGTTTCTGAAGAATATTGTATTTTTAGAGTTGATAGGAAACTTTACTTTTAGGGGACTATTCAGGAAGAGAAGGACCAGCTACAAACAATCTTTTAGCAAATAAATAGGAAGGCAAAAAGTTGGTAGTCAGGAAATACAATTAAATCCCTCCTGGATCTTTTTGATGAACCAGATCCTTATCCATGCAAGTTTTCCATTAACATGGGGTTTCAGACTAGAATCATCTGGATGCCAGTCACCAAGTTTGTTTATTCTCCTTTTTAATGGTACCATTAAGCAGATTGTTTCATCCTCCTGCACTCTCTCCCTAGCCGCTGTCCTCCAGATGGAAGAAGGCCCAAAGACCAGGAGTGGTACTAACACTTGCTGGAGAGCTGGTATTTATGATTCTACCATTTCTTGGGCACAACAGATTTGAAAAGACAGAACTGGAAGAAAACATAAAGAAAACCTAGAAGAATGTAGAAAAAATATATAAATCTGTCTCGTGGAAATCAATGAGACTCAAAAATGTTTATTCCAGGAGAGTGCCCCAAAACCAGCAGAGTAGCAGTTCCCAAAATAAGATGGCCTAGATATATTCAGAGAAATTAACTTAGTTGGTTTGCTCAATACCAAATTTACTGCCAATTGCCAGGGCTAAGCTGAAGTTTTTGACTTCTTAAAAAAGAAATATGCAAGACAGAGAAAAATATCCTGTTTTAGTTGTCTCTTCAAAAACAAGGTCATCAGTCTGCCAATCAAAACATCTTAACCTCAACCAAAACACACTCAGCAGAATAACAAAATTAGCATCTCCTTATGTATTTATAAATGGACATGTACCGTACAAAGAGGCACACATAGGCACATATTGAAGCACACCCACTTAAGAAAAGTTAATACTTTTAGGTGACACTTTTAAAAGTATTTTAGGGACAGAGCAATTCCTTTTGAAGCACTTGTGGTTAAAAAAAATGTTCACAGGCTTCTGTGTTTGTTTGAAGAATGATTTTCCAGCACACACTTCCTTTAAATAGAAGAAGTTGTTTTTGTGCTATAAGCAAAAAAAAAAAAAAGAACCACCAATAGGGACATCAAAAGTCAGATGAAGCTCTGTGAAAGGTGCTTAAATCTTAGGCTATTGAAAATCACCTCATAAAAACCATCAAGGTTTTCTTTTTTGCTAAGCAGGCTGTGCCCATTGCTTCATCTTTATTGCTGCTTGGGTTTTTATCTGCAGAGCAGGTGCCCTGCCGATGTCTGGAAAGACAAAAGTTCTACCCCCACCGTAATCTGAAGGGATTGGAAGAAGGAAAGGAAACCAAGATGAGGCAAACCTTCGGACTTTCTTTGAAGGCATCAAATGTCCACTTAACTTCCATAGCCAATTTTAAAATGGTCTCTCGCTTCTGAGAATCTCATGTGGTGATGCTACCTCAGAATGTTCACAGCAGCAGGAACATAATTATTTGAAAGCACAAAGAGCCCCAAAATAACTTGCCTCCAAAAATTTATTTAGGCTGCTTACAAAGAATCTGTCCTCTATGACAAAGGATAACAATGACTTTATTACAAAGTTTGTTCCCTCTATAACTTCTCACTAAACCATTTTGTGCCTTAGTTTTGAGTTAGTGTGAATCCACCAAAGCAACCCAGCATTCTGAACAAATAAGGAACAAATCTCTCTTTTTAAAACATAAAAATCCATAATCCTCTTCCACAGAGGATAATTGGGGAGCGTTGTATGTCTCTCAGAGAGTTAACTGCTATTCCTCTCTGCAATTTGAAAGAGAAGACAAGAGGAATATAACTTCCAGCTTGTGACCAAACTCTTCTGTGTTCTTTCCCAACTCGCTTCCCCTACACAAAATCTTCCTTCTTCCTGAATCAAAGCCACAAAGTGGGTCCTAGTTGGGGGGATTAACGACAGATAGTCTTCGACTTATAACCATTTGTTTAGTAATCATTCAAAGTTACAATGGCACTGGAAAAAGTGACTTATTACCATTTTTCTCACTTACGATTTTTGCAAGTTTCCCCCTGGTCATGTGATCAAAATTCAGGCGCTTGGCAGCTGGTTCATGTTTTTTGGCAATTGCAGTGCAGGGTCATGTGATCAGCTTTTGAGACAAGCAAAATCAACAGGGAAGCCAGATTCACTGAACAGCCATGTTGCTAACTTAACAACTGCAATGATTCACTTATCAACTGTGGCAAGAAAGGTCGTACAATGGGACAATGCAATTCAACTAGTTTTTATTACGGTCACAGACCAGCATTCCAAAAGCATTAGAAACAGTGATAGTAATGGGAAGAACCTTTGTTTTATTTCTATGAGTTTTGTTTTAAACAAACAAACAAATCCTGAGACATATAGATGTTGACCACAAATCTCCAGCACATAAAAAACACTCAGAAATCAAAATTTACACACAAGGTCATTTTTCCCCTTTTCCTTCTTTTCTGGGCCAGCAAGAAGATGGTTTTTTGTTTTTTTTTCCTTTTTGGCAACTTGATCTCTCCCTTCAAATTGAAGCCAATCTTTCCTCATTGCCAAAATTAAAAGAAAGGTCATTCTATTAAATTTCCCACCATCAGGAAAAAACTGAAAGGGTAATGCCAAATGACTCCCATTACTTAGAAAAGGACTTAATTTCCCCTCTTAGTTATCACCGGCTTCCTAGGTTTGAATAGCTCCAACTTGGACAAAACCTTTATCTTCCTATTCTCTCTGTGGTTCACGGAGACAGATTCCCTCTAATGACAATCACATGACTTCTTTCCCTGAAGAGGGTGTACTTTATTTGGGGAGGGGGAGGTCACCATAATTGGAAGGGACAAAGAAGAAGAAACAAAGCCATCACTCTTCACCAAAGGGGAGAGAATCCCTCCTAAAGCAAGGAAGCCAGCCTGATTCCAAGGTTTAGATAAAATTCTCTCCAAAACATAACTTTCTTTGCCAAGAATATTTGCTTGCAAATGGAGGGGAAAGAGAGGCAGCATGTTTACTTGAGGAACGGATTGTT
This sequence comes from Laticauda colubrina, assembly GCA_015471245.1. Taxonomy (NCBI): domain Eukaryota; kingdom Metazoa; phylum Chordata; class Lepidosauria; order Squamata; family Elapidae; genus Laticauda; species Laticauda colubrina. The sequence continues at coordinate 13,043,666 of BLBF01000059.1, read as the reverse complement.
ATTTCTCAGGCAGCTTTTCACCACCAACATTCCAGACCCATAAGCTTGAAAGACATGAAGCCCGCTGGATGTTAAAATTATCCTATAACTACAGGGTTCTCCGTTTCTTCAAAGGCCATCCAAACTACCCCTTCAAGGAAAGCCATGCAGGGTGCCTATCAGGAATCTGCAGCCTCACCCAGCTTGAGATGAGAAATTCATTTGTGGCCTACAGGGTGGCAAAGAAAATGAGACTTCTCAAGAGATCCCGCAGATCATTAGAGTATGGTTAAGGCACCAGGCTAGAATGCAACAGACCATGAGTTCAAGTACTACCTTATCCATGAAAGCCATCTGGGAGACTTGGAATAGTCACCGGGAGACTGTGAGTTTTAGTTCCGCCTCAGGCATGGAAAATGCCTAAGGGGTTCCAGGGGTTTGGGAGAGCCCCTACCTAAGTTTCTGTGCAGTTCAGAGAACCCCCAAATCCCACTCCTGGCTGGCCGCACCCACCCTGCCCCTCCCCTCCCAGGAATCCCCACATGACCCATTTTGGATGCAGGGAAGTGCAGGGCGTGCATGGAGATTTGGGGTGTGTTCCGTCCGGAAAAAACACGCGGTAGACCGGGTTCCAGTAAACAAGTCTTTATTTCAAACAAGCAACAGTAACGGAACGGGTGGCTAAAGCCACGGCAGCCCTTTTTATACAGGCTTGCCTGTTGGCTTATAGCCAATGATGTTTCTTTAACTTTGCCGCCTTTAAGCGGCTCCCTGGATTGGTTCCTCGTGAACCAATCCGCTTTTGGCCTTTCTGGCCAATCAGAATGTTCAACTTGGACTCTTCCAAGTTATACAGAACACCCCTCCCCCTTTAGTTTAGTCCTATGTGAGTGACGTAGTCACGCAGGTAGGTGGGGCTTCTTCTTGTTCTATTTCACCTACGCGGTTCATTTTCGCTGGAGACTTCGAGCGGTTTGGTCAGGATCGCTGTCTCTCCGGCTCTTCCCCATGGAACTGCCTGGAAGGGTGAGTCAGCATTGTTGTTACCGCTTGAGTTGCTCAGGCCGGTGGTTTTGCCGCTCCCTCCTGGTTTTCCCGGGCAGGTCAAGCTGGCTTGGCTGGCCCCTTCCAGGACGGATTCCTCTTCACTTGGATTATTTCTGCTGGTCTCATCTAACCGTAAGTGTTATTTTTGCTCTTTTTGATTGGTTAGATGTCCTGGATTTATTTTTAATAGTTCATTTTCAGCCTCTTTTTTATTTCTTTGTATTTCCACCCCCCCCCCCCAGTTGTGTTTTCATCAATTGTTATTGTTTGAGGTTGCGCGGTTGTATTTTTCTCGATGTTTCGGGAACGAAGCTGGTCTATGTGCCGCTTCCACTCTCTTCCATCGTCCACAGTTAGACGGTAGGACCGGGGGCCTGTTATTTGTGTGATTGTGGCTGGAAGCCAGAGAGGGTCCCCGGTGAAATTTTTTGCATAGACTAGGTCGCCGATTTCAAATGTGCGGTATCGGCTGGATGAGTCGGGGGGGTTTTCACAGGTGTAATTTGGGTGTAATCTATCTAAATGGGATCTGAGTTTCCTCCCCATTAATAATTCTGCTGGGCTCTTGTTCGTTATACTACTGGAGGTGATATGCTGTAGTATGAGTAAAAGGTTTAGCTTGTCTTGGACATCCCCATGGTCCATTTTTTCTAGGCCTTCTTTCGTAAATCTGACCATTCTCTCAGCCCTACCATTTGCCGCCGGGTGGGCTGGCGCGGATAGTGCATGGCGTATACCTAAAGAAGCTAAATACTGTTCAAATTGTATAGCGGTTAGTTGTGGCCCATTGTCAGACACTAGTACATCAGGCAAATCATGAGTTGCAAATAATTTGTTTAACTGCTTGATAAGAGCATCAGTTGTCGTGGATGACATTACTATAACTTCCAACCAATTTGAGTATGCATCTACGACAATCAAAAACATATGCCCCCTAGTAGGTCCTGCAAAATCAATATGGATTTGAGACCAGGGGTCTCGTGGGGTCTCCCAGTCTCGTATGGGTGCTTGCGGTGGAGAGGGTCTAGTTCTCTGGCACTTATTACATGTAGCTACCCAGTATTCAATATCCTTGTCTAAACCAGGCCACCAGACATAGCTCCTAGCCAGGCTTTTCATTTTTACTATGCCTGGGTGGCCTTCATGGAGCATACCCAACACTTCTTTCTGCAGTCTGGAAGGAATTACCACCCGATCACCCCATAATAAACACCCTTTTTGAATTGACAGTTCAGTCTGTCTGGTCCAAAAAGGTTTAAAATTTTCAGTTTTTTGGTTTTCCGGCCAGCCTTTACCTACCCAATTCAATGGGAAGTCACTGGGTCTTTTGCGGTAGCTCTGGCGACATCATTGGCAGACAATGGCAGTTCAGGGCAGGCCTCTATTTGTAATGTGGCGGTAGTTGGAGCTGGGTCGTCTTCTGTTGTTGGCAATGGTGCTCGACTTAATGCGTCTGCATGGGTGATTTGTTTTCCGGGTTGATGCAGCAATGTATATGAGTATGCATGCGGCTAGGAATTCTGACCATCTAGTCATTAGGGGGGATAAAATGTTTGGTGTGGGTTTGTTTCCCGCCAAAATTCCTAGTAACGGTTTATGGTCAGTTACAATGGAAAATGTCCCCCCATAGAGGTATTCGTGAAAACGTTTAACTCCGGCGACAATTGCCAGGGCCTCTCTGTCTAGTTGGCTATAGTTGTGTTCTGCATTGGAGAGCGTTTTCAAGTAAAAGGCAACGGGTGCCTCTCTCCCGTCAGGCAATTGGTGGCTCAGGATGGCACCGACTCCGAACGGTGAGGCATCACAGGTGACCATCAATGGGAGCGTGTTACTAAACTGAATAAGAACGGTGTTCTGAGGTTAATAAATCTTTTATGCTTTGGAAAGCTTTTTGTTCCTTGTGACCCGAAGTCCAATTAGTTTTTTTATCCAGTAAACGATGCAATGGTTTTGCTATCGTTGCTTTGTGGGAAAGGAATATGTTATAAAAGTTTATCAGACCAAAAAATGCTTGTAAGTCTGTTTTGTTTCTAGGTCTGGGTGCGTCTTTAATTGCTTTAACTTTTTTTTCTGTAGGGTGTATACCCTCTCCGTCAATTAAATACCCTAAAAATTCGACGTGATCAGTAACTAGACAGCATTTTTCCTTTTTAACTTTCAGGCCGGATTCTCTAAATTTTGTTTGCACTTCTCTTAGTCTTGCTTCTAATTGGGTTGTGTTTTTTGCTGAAATTAGGACGTCATCAAAGTATGGAACGACCCCTTTAATTCCATTTAATAGGCGTTCCATGAGGCTTTGGAAAACGCCTGGGGCAACGCTCACTCCAAATTGAAGTCTGTTACATTTGAATGCCTCTCTGTGAGTTACTATTGTCTTTGCCTCGGCCGTTATTGGGTCTACTGGAAGTTGTTGATATGCTTGGGCTAAATTGAGCTTGGCAAAAATGTTTCCTCCCCCAAGTGAGTGCAGTAAGTGCTGCACGACTGGTACCGGGTATGTGCTTTGCTGCAACGCATGGTTCTGGGTAGCTTTGTAGTCTCCGCAGATGCGCACAGACCTGTCAGGTTTTACTGGTGTTACTATTGGTGTTTCCCACCTAGCGTGGTCAATCAGTTCGATGACCCCTTGCTCAATTAATTTGTTTAATTGTTCATCTATTTTGGCTTTTAACGCAAAGGGTACTCGTCTGGCCTTTAGCCTTCTTGGTGCTATCTGGGGATCTAAACTAAAGGAAATTGGGGTCCCCCAGTACCTGCCTAGAGTGCCATCGAAGACGTCCTGGAACTTGTGTATCAGGTTCTCTTCCCAATCGGTTGCGGCTATTCGGCTCATTCCGGTCATTCCGATGCCCAATGGTGCGAACCATTCGATGCCCAGGAGACTGGGACGGTCTCGGTCGACTATGGTTAGTGGCAGGACTTCGGTGTGCTGTTTGTAAGTGAGTTTGAAGTGTCCTAGACCTACCACAGGGATCCTGTTTCCTTGGTAGTCCTTTAGAATTATTTTTTGTTTCTGAAGTTCTTTTAGTCTTATGTTTGGAACTAGCGGTCTGATTGTGTTCCAAGACACCATTGACAGGAAGTATCCTGAGTCAACCTCCATCTCGCAAGGGCTTCTTTCAATTTTCACTATAACTTTGACCTTTCTCCTGCTTTCTGTCTGGGCACTTCCGATAGTGACAGTCTGATGGTTTTTTTCTCGGTTGCTGGTTCCTTTGCTGTGCTCCCATTTTCTGTCGGTTTGTCTCGATTCAGTTCTTAGTGGGAAATTACTGTGCCTGCTAGGACTGTTGTTTTTACGATTTCTGCAAACTCTCTCGATCTGTCCCCTTTTCTTGCAAGCCTGACAGATGGCATCAAGGAAACTGCACTCGGCTTGGGGGTGGCTCCCTCCGCAGCCAGCACATTCTTGCCAATTTCTTTTTTCGTGCCTTTTTTTGTTCGCGTATAGGCGGTGGACCTCATCATCATCTTCTTCTGTTTCTGATGATGTGCCGAGGTCTTCGTGGTGTGTGGTAGAGGGAGCTTGCTTCTTTCCCCTGGGTATGGTCGTCGCGTCAGTATTGGCATTCATCAGCTTCATTGTCGCTGCTCATTTTTTCGCGGCTTCTGCAGTGGTGGCTTCCGTGATCGCTTCAGCCACAGTTATATTAGGCTTATTCAATAATTTACTTTGTAAGTTAGAGTCTTTTAGGCCTAAGACGACACGATCTCGCATGGCTTCATCCATATTCTGGAATTCGCAAGCTCCACCCAGATGTCGGAGGGCCGCGACGAAATCAGGGATGGTCTCGTCTTCCCTTTGGTCTCTTTTGTAGAACTCATGTCTTTTAATGAGATTTGACACCACAGGCGTGTAGTGAGCCTTTAGCATTCGGTGAAGCTCAGACCAGGTCATCTGTTTCACATCTCTGGGCTTCGCCAATGCCTTGGCCATTTTGAACACGGTTGGCCCACAATGAGTTAGGAAGACAGCCCTCTTCCGCTGATCCGAAATTTCCTCCATTTCTTTGCTCTCTAAAAACATCAGGAAACGTTCGATGTATGATTCCCAATCTTCTTCGTTGGGGTTGAAAGGTGCGGGTGGCGCATTATTACCAGCCATCACTTCTAGCATGGTTTTCTTGCTGCATGCTCGGTCTCCGCTTTAGGATGATACCACCTTCATCGCCAGTGCGGAAAAAACACGTGGTAGACCGGGTTCCAGTAAACAAGTCTTTATTTCAAACAAGCAACAGTAATGGAACGGGTGGCTAAAGCTGCGGCAGCCCTTTTTATACAGGCTTGCCTGCCAGCTTGTAGCCAATGATGTTTCTTTAACTTTGCCGCCTTTAAGCGGCTCCCTGGATTGGTTCCTAGCGAACCAATCTGCTTTCAGCCTTTCTGGCCAATCAGAATGTTCAACTTGGATTCTTCCAAGTTATACAGAACAGGGTGGGTGAAAAACAGGCCTCCCAGAAGTTCAGGAAGGCTGGAAATGGGCCCATTTCCGGCTTCCAGATACCCTCTGGAGCCTGGGGAGGCTGTTTTCCCCCTCCCAGAGACTCGAGGAAAGCCTCCGGAGCCCAGGGAGGGCAAAAATGCCCCCCCCCGACATGGTGGAGGCTGACTAGGCCACACCCGCCATGGCTACACTCACCTAGCAACCGGGCAGCCATTGCTAAAATTTTTGAAGCTTAGGGACTGGGTGACTTTGGGCCAATTACCAGGAGCCTGTGAGTCCTAAGGTATCATGATAGCCGGCTGGGTGACCTTGGGCAACTCACCAGGAGATTGTGAATTCTAGTCGCACCTTAAGTGTGAAAGCTGGCTGGGGGTCTTTGGGCAACTGGAGCCAGTTATTCTCTCTCAGCCCAACTTATCCCACTGGGTTGTAGTTGTGGGGAAAATAGGAGGAAGATGTATGCTGGATATGTTTCCCTACCTTGACTTACTTGTAAAAATTATAAAAGCAGGATACAAATAAATAAATAATATTAGATGAAAGCTCCCTCCCATCAATTCAACTTCTGATATAACTTTGTATTGAGAACTAGGAAACTATAGCTTGGCAAGAAATATGTTGCTGGTTTGTTTATCTGGCAGTCACCCCTTTTCCAAATTACATAAATGCATCCTGTCTGGGTAATGGACTGAATAGTGACACAAAAATCAATAAATAATTCCAGCTTAGAGGTGGCTGACTGATATTCCAAGATGCTGCCCATGCTGTACCTTGACTCTCAAGGAGCTGTCAGTCAATTTTCAGAGCCGTGGACATATTTCTGTCTCCAAAACACTTTAAAGAGTGACACTCTGCACCCCAGGATCATCTGTGGAAGTTGCTCAAAGATTTGGGGATAATAGAGACTGAAGCAATAATTAGAAGCAGAATGTTGTTCTTGTGTTACAGGTTGCTTAAGGAAGACTCTCTTGACTCTCCTGGAAAGAATGGGATTGTGCAGATTCCAGTTCTGGGCATCCATTTAAGAAGGATGCAGGAAAAAAAGGGAATTCTTGAGAGGACAGCAGAATGATCAAGGCACTAGCAATGAAATCCTATGAGGAGAAATTGAAGGAAGAGAATATGCTCAGTCTTAACAAAAAAATGCTGGTGGGGATCTAAGATCATTCTTCAAATATCTGATGGGAAGTCTCTCTCTCTCTCTCTCTCTCTCTCTCTCACACACACACACACACACACACAGAGATGGAAAACCCTTTTGTTTTGTCCTAAAGTGCAGGATGAGAGCCACTTTGACGTGGTGATTAATATAACAGCTACAAACTGGGAGACTGGGAGTTCTAGTCCTGCTTTAGGCACAAAGCCCTCTGGGTCATTTGGACTCAACCAAGTGTCAGATCAGACATGACTCACTTAACAACTACCCTGCTAAACAATGGAAATTCTGGTTCTGATTATGGTTATAAGGCGAGGACAAGGTATAAGATCGGTTTGACACTCAAACCAATTATTGAAAGAGATGTTGAACTCTGCTTCAGTGGATGAGTTCAGGTAGAGGTTAGAAATGGTCGTTTGGGTTTTAATTGAAATTCTGTCAGTGAACTGTGTAGGTTAAACTCCAATGGTCCCTTCCAATTCTGCAATTCTTTGCTTCTATGAAGGAGACAAGCTTCTGGAAACAAGGCGTAAGACAGGAGACACCAAAGTGATTCTGACAAATGCGATTTCCTTCTTGACGCTTCCACCTGATGGAGGCATAGTGAGGTGAGAGTCAACATGGCCAAGGAACCATGGGTTCAGAAGAGACTCTCCCCATCAATGCCAATCCCATGAATGAGAGCACTTTTGAATGTCAGTTCTTTTTATTTGCATTAATAGAAAAGTGCACAGGGTAGGGCAGTAGAAATAAAGGGCTGGAGCCAGATAATGGCAGCATCTAAGGGATTCCATCAGCAGCTCCATATCTAAGGGCCTCTTGAAATGTCTCACCAGACAGGGGTGCCACCACCCTTGCCTTCTTTTTCCATTCAAGGAATCTATTAAAATAGAATTGATTCATGGATAAATGGATAAATGTCATTCCAGCGATGGCTTTTCCAGAATACTCCTCTTTATTTTCACATTCAAAACCTAGGTAAAGGTTTCCTCTGTCCAGTCATGTCCAACTCTAGGACATGGTGTTCATCTCTATGTTTTGGCTGAGGGAGCCAGCGTTGTCTGTAGAGAATTTCTGTGGTCATGTGTCCAGTATGGCTATGTGCCAAAGGTGCATGGAACACCGTTGCCTTCCCACCAAAGTGGTATCTATTTAAGGTAAAGGTTCCCCTCGTACATATGTGCTAGTCATTTCTGGCTCTAGGGAGCAATGCTCATCTCCATTTCAAAGGCGAAGAGGCAGTGCTGTCCAAAGACATCTCTATGGTCATGTGGCCAGCATGACTAAATGCTGAAGGCACATGGAATGCTGTTACCTTCCCACCAAAGTGGTCCCTATTTTTCCACTTGCATTTTTACATGCTTTTGAACTGCTAGGTTGGCAGAAACTGGGACAAGTAATGGGAGCTCACACTGTTACGCAGCGCTAGGGATTCGAACTGCTGAACTGCTGACCTTTCTGATCGACAAGCTCAACGTCTTAGCCATTGAGCCACCATCCTCCCAGGTTTCTGTTTATCTACTCATATTTGCATGCTTTCAAACTGCTAGGTGCATAAGAACCGGAGCAGGTAAACAGGAGCTCACCCTGTTGTGCAGAGTTTGGGTCTTGAATCCAGGCTGTCAGGGCTCCATCTGACAATTTCAGCATATTTAACCACTGAACCATTGCATCCATATTCAAAACTTTGGGAGTTGGGGGGAGGAAATAAACCTTGATGATGGTAAGAATGATTCTAGTCCTAAACTGCACCACACATGGAAAGCAGAATTGCAGCAGTATAGTTTTTGAACAGATTGCTACAAATCTGGTCACCCTGCCCACTTCCCCTGGACCTAAAAATATGCATGGCCTTTTCTAACTGCCACTTAACGGCATTTCAACTAAGCATTAGTCTCCAATCTGTGCCAGCAAAACCATTTGGCAAATTCTAAAAATGGTTCCGTTCCATTCGTTGCCATCCTCAAAAGATGCTACCTATAACTGCTGCCTTTTTCCTAACAGAAGATGCCTGGACCATTTACCTGGGGCTGACTCCATCCTTTAATGGGAAAGTAGCAGAAAATCCATTTGTGCCAGAAGGAGGACGGGGAGGAGGCAGAAGTCAGGCTGCTTACTAATTGCTAATAGCCAAAGTCTTCTCTTTCCCGATTCTAAAGTGCACAGTAAAGAAGGAATGGGACGGCAAGGCAGGAGACGAACCCTTTAACCATGCCCAATAATCCGCTTCTACTGCCAACAAAAGGCCATTCTGTTCCCGTCCCTCAACTCCACCTTTGAGACGCTGCGCTCGCTCAAGCCCTTCTTCCTCGCTTGATTTAAAGGCCTGCTCCCCCCACTGGGAGCTCCTCTTTGACCTCGCCTCCTTTAAATCCCTCATGCGGACACAACGTGATGCCTCCGAGTCTTTTATTAAAAGCAATGCTAAGATGCAGCTAAAAGATAGGGAGGCTCCAGAGCATGGGAGCAGCTTTGGATTAGCAGCACGCTCGGCTTTGGGGCATTTAAGCCAAGAAAAGGAATGGAAGATTTTTTCAGCCTCTTCCCATTTTTAAAGGAAGGCAGCTCAGCTACTCTTTTAGCATCCCCATGAAAACACTGGGATTCAGTGCAATGCACAGGCAACCCTTGACTTATAACCATTTGTGTAGATACAACAGCACTGAAAAATGAGTGGCAACCAGTTTTCACACTTACAAACTTCACAGCATCTTTTGGGGCCACACCATTAAATTTGGGCACTTGCCAATCGGTAGGTATTTCTGAAAGCTGCAGAATCTTTTGCCTTTACCTTACCACCGCACACTATTCTTAAGGTATCTTTTTTCCACTGGATAACAAGAAAGAGGGAGAGGAATTAAATGCATCATTAAAAAAAATCCAAAGAGGCATCCTAGTTTCCTGCCACTTTGAAACGAGGATAGAGGAAAAGTATAGTCTGAACCCTAAAAAAGGAGACTGATTAGTTAAATCACTCTCCTTTTTAAAATTAGTTAAAAAGCTAATTAAATAAAATTCCACCATTAAGCACCTTACTCACTGCACATCCCTGAAAACTGCTGGACCAGTCCCTCTCTTCTGAATACTTGACCTCTTCTCAGTCCACTTCATTCCTCCCCTCTCTTAGCTAATGTACCCCAACAAATGCTGAAGATAGCCATCAACAACGATCTGTATTGCGTGTAATCTTTTCATCTTTTCTCTTTAGTTCAAAAGCCCTCTTGCCATTTCTTGAAGAAGAAATGGAAGTAAAGTCCTGTCAGATGAACCAGAAAAACTCCCAGATGCAAGGAAGGTGGAAAACAAGCCTTTGTAGTTTTTGCCGCGTGCCTGCAGAGATGCCATCTGAGAGTTGAATCAGCTCAGTAGTCAAGAAATTTTCTGCCAGAATTCTATAGAATTCTATTGACCAAGGGTCTCCAACCTTGGCAACTTTAAGGCTTGTGGACTTCAACTCCTCAGCCAGCTTTGCCAGGTGAAGTCTACAAGTGTTAAAGTTGCCAAGGTTGGAGACCCCTGCTACAGATCAAGCTGGCTGGGGAATTCTGAGAGTTGAAGTCCACAAGTCTTAAGATTGCCGAAGTTGGAAGCCTCTGCTATAGACATTCATGCAAATATAGCAGATTAGCAAGCAGACTGGCTGTGCCCCTCAAGGTGTAAAATGAGCTGCTGCATTGCTCAGCACTCCCTTGAAATATGCTAAAGAGTGAGGCCATTTTTCTGTGCAGCTACCACCCTGCTGCTAAGATGTAGTAGTCTAAGCTGGGATGGTGGAGCATTTGCAAAGTTAATGCACAGCTAAGGAAACTTTATGCAAATAGTTATGTATCAAGAGGGATAAGCAACCCAATTTCCATAGATTTCCAATGTGGCTTTCAGGGCAGAGTAAGTGGGCCCTAAAGCTTTACATTCTACACCATAACAGATCAGATTAGGGTTTTCAATCAATGGACACTGCCAAGCATAGCAAGGAAAGGGTTATTTTGAATTATGCATCATTTTGCTCAAAGCCATTTTCCTATCCTGGGAAGCCTATTTATTAGAGAAAGCATTGAAAATGCTGTTTGGATATGATCACTGGCCTCTTAGGTGTACAAATAGGGATGTGTCCTATTTGTACACTTAAGGCCAGGAAGAAGAACATTGCCCCCAAGTTTCAAAGTTCTGGATCAGAACTTCCATGCTGATCTAATAATTCAGGTAGAGGTGAAAGTGGGAAATCTTCCAGAATTTACTTTCAGGCTGACCACATTCATCATGGTCCAGAGGAACGATGAAATGTTTTTGGAGCATGCTAAGAATCAATGGAGGGGTACCGTGTCTTATTGGTTAAGAAAAACACTGGGCTTGTTGACTGAAAGTTTGGCAGTTTGAGACTCAAACACCACATGATGGGATGAGCTCCATTCCTGCCCAGTTCCTGCCAATCTAGCAGTTCGAAAGCATGCAAATGTGAGTGAATGAATACTGTAGGCACCACTTCAATGGGATGGGGGCCGCATTCTGTGAATCTCGGTGTACAGTCATGGCAGCCATGTGACCACAGAAGCATCTCTGGACAATGCTGGCTCCCTTGGCTAGCAAACAGAGATGAGCACCGCCCCATAGAGTCGGACATGACTGGGCAGTGGAAACCTTTACATTTTTAAAAGAATGAACCATGCTGTTGAAGGGAGGCTGAGGTGACATTTATTATGTTTTGTGATTTGTTCTACCTATTGTGACAGCCATTTTATGACTAGGCAACTTGTCCAGATTGTGGGAAAATCTGTGGGATAGGAACAATTCCATAAGGAGAAAACAGACATTTCCAAATGTGGAAAAAAGGCAACCCACAGCTAGTATTTTAAGAAGCAGGGTTGTCACTGAGAATAACAGCCACTCAGTTTCACCATATGACTTTCTGTAAGTAACTTACTTCCTTAGTTATATAGAATTAGCAAGGTACCCATGCTTTACTATGAAACTGTGTGATCGGGCAAGTTTTTTGGGAGGAAAATAAAGGGGAAAAATTCTGCCTCTGCCTGCATCCATCGGTATTCATCTGGCTAGTGTCCTGTCAGTGTATGAGAGAGTTGAGGGCTGTTTGGAAAGTTAAAAGTATTTTTCTGTGTGAGCAAGAAGGAGACAACAAGGAGCCTGGGTATGGCTTAGTTCAACTGCAGTTGGAACAGATTTCTTTTAGGTGGAGAGGGGAAGAAGAACTCCTTAGCATCAGAGCGTGTTACTAATAATATTGGAAATGCTAGAACCTAGCGAGCACCTAGAAGCCACGAGAAACATATGTGCCAAATTTCAAGTTTGTAGGCTCTACAGTTCTGGAAGTTTGTAGGCTCTACAGTTCTGGAAATTTTGTGATGATGTGTGAGTGCTGTTTTGCTTTTAGATAGATAGATAGATAGATAGATAGATAGATAGATAGATAGATAGATAGATAGATAGATAGATAGATAGATAGATAGATAGACAGACAGACAGAAGATAGAATAAGAAAGAAAAACAACTTAAGAAAAAAAAACAGCTGTACAGGTAACTTTCAGTGTACAACCACAGTTAGTACCAGAAACATGTTAAACCATAGGTTTATGAAATAAACCAAAACTAGATTTGCAAAACAGAGGCTTTGCAAAATTCATGAACATTTGGCCTAAGTCCAACATACAAATCTAGCCAAGGACTTCTTGCTTTGTCTTCTCTTAGCTCTCTGCATCCACCAATCTAAAGGACTGTTTCATTCAATGTGAAGCATGTTGACCTTTTACGCTATAAAACATTGAATAATATGGTAGAGACATCTAGTCCAAGCCCCTGACCATGGCAGGAGATTCTATGCCACTCCAGACTTTATCGGGGTTTGACGGAATGGTACACATTATCATAAAAAGAAAAAAATAACAGAGTTGGAGGGGACTCCAAAGATCCTCTAGTCCAACTGCCTGCCCAAGCAGGAAACTCTATACCATTTCTGACACTGTGAATAACAACATTCAGAGATTCTCAGATGACTTTCCGCAGTTGCAATGTTAGAAAATTCTACAAAGGAGGCCCTGCCTTTGGAAAACCTGCCCATCTATTTTAAGTTTACATTACCCATCAGAAAAAAAATTAGTTTTGATAGCTTTATTTTGGCCATAACCTCTTGTCAACCCCAATAATAGCCATAAAGCAGCTTAAGATTCTTCTGGCACAGAAGCACACCCACAAACACAAACACTCACACATTTGATAGCATTATATGAAGTTCAGCTCAGGAGATGCCTGTAAATATTAGTGACTCCAAGGCCTTATCAGAGCTAGCATCCCATTTCCCTTGCTTGTGGCATTTGGCCTTGTCTTAAAGGAAGGCCATCATTTTTCTTGTGTCACTTTCCACAGACCCGAAGGATTTTCACAAGGTTTGTTTCTTGATCTTTGTCTCTATAAAACCATTAGCAAGACAATGGGCTGAGAGCACCTTGGGCAGCCTTGCAGGAGATGGGCTCTGAGGTCAGGGCAGATAAATAACTAACCTGGATTTTACCCCCATCCGTAAGGCATCCACACAGGTTGAAAGAACTGGCCAGGAATGCAGTTGGACAGGTTGCCAGAAAGAGTTTATCAGAAGAACTGAATGGACCTATGAATTGAGGATTTGTTCTTGGCTTACATTTGTTAGAAAACGTCCAGAATAAAAAGAAGAACCTTGACTCACTGGTATAGAACTAGGCATGTCATAAAAGATGTCTACTGGACCACTTTTGGTCGGCAGAACCAATGCTACAGGATGAACCATACAACTGATTAAAGCACACAATAGTTATAGCACTTCGCAGCCCTCTTTAAGCAGTTTACAGAGTCAGCATATTGCCTCCTGTAATCTGGGTCCTCATTTTACCAACCTCAGAACAATGGAAGGCTGAGTCAACCTGTTGTGTCCCGCCAACATGGACATGGACGATGAGGAGGTTGGGTAAGAACTTGAGCCATACTGTAGCCAGGGCCATCACACAGAGATAGAGCCAGGGCCACCCAGCATTTCCCAGCCAGAGAGGCAGCTGCCTTTGAAATCAGAGATAAGTGAGGAGGAGGAACAGCTGAGGCCTGTTCCAGATTTGTGTATGCACAGAGCAGATAGGAGAGGTAAACAATGGAGGACCATGAGCCGACTCAGAAAGCAAAACAAATGTGGATGCTGAATGGCCCCTCCCTGGCTGGGGAATAAATAGGAAGAAAGGGGGGTGGCTTGGTTGTCGCAGACAACCATTCACATTTCTGGGAAGGTTTCTCCTTCTGTGTTTTATGCAACACAGACTGCCATGCCAGAACTGAGGTTTGTCTATTTCTGTGTTTGAACTGACTTAATTTGCAGGCTAGAAGCTCACAGCCTTGTATTTGTCATAATGAGCTGATAAGGACTATTGTTTCAGTTAAGTCCTTGGAGGACTTTTGCCTGGATTTTCTTTCTGTTGGTGAATGCAGTTAATTCCCAAGATGTAAATAAAGAGGGGGGTTCCCTTTGCAGGGAATCTGTTTCTTGCTTCTGTGAAGTCTAGGTCAGAACACAACCTTGAACTGGTCTGGATTGAACTCCTGGCAGTGAGCAGTCAGTTAGCCTGCAAAACAGCCTGCGGTGATGCTTTATGATATACATATGACATAGGTCTCTTCAGGGAGATGCCAGGGATTGAATCCGGGTCCGATCCCATGCAACACAAGCATGCTAATATTACTTCCTTTAGCAAGAAGCTCCTTTAGCCAAATTATATAGGCTGCCTCCTTATAAAGGCTACATCTAAGATATGTTTCCAGAGAAGAATGGCAGATTGAAAATGGCTCCACTAAAAGCATAGCCAACAAATATGTCAAAGAACAAAGAGCTGGCAAAACCTCTACGGACAAAGGAGAAGAAGAGAAATCACCCACAAGTATCTCGTGAAAAGACTGCAAGACGTTGGTTAGAGTTGCAATCCTATGATTGTGGGGTTGCTGCAATGGTTGTAAGTGCAATGATTGATCATAAGTCATTTTTTTTCAGCACCATCATAACTTTTGTCATTAAGCAAGTGGTCATAAGTTGATAATTAACTGTGCGTATTTTTCCTATTGTTTATGCCTTTCCTGTTTTTATCCTTTGCACCTTTTTATTTTTCCTTTAGTTTGTAAACTATTATCTTTAATGAATTCACTTGGGGAAAAAAAGACTTACATCTAAGATATATATGTATGATATATACTATATAATGCATAAGCATATCAACTTGCCTATGGTCCCTATCTTGATGTTCCCTTTTATTTGTATCTATTTCATGTATTAATAATCATTATTATTAATAATAATAATCACTTATATATATTATCAAATGCATACTTGACAAAACAAATAAATAAATAAAATAAAAATAAATAAATATAAAATTGGATGCTCCTTCCGGGTGCATAACCCTAACTAACCCTAACCCTCAGACCATTCAAATTGCAAGCGCAAAGGAATTCTGGGAGCTGTAGTTCAAAACATCTGAAGAGGTTCAAGCAAAATTATAAAGCCTCCACCGGATATGCAAACTGGAAGAGAAACATCTTAGTAGATCCAACTTCAAGCCAACCAAGTATGGGCATCATGACAGGAAAAGGAAAGCAGTCAAGCTGCTTTCCGGTCATCCCAAATCCACCCAGGTCAGAATGATCAGTGAAGAAGGAAAGAAGCAGTGTAAGGTGGACTAAATTCATATCTAGTTTCCTTTTTTTCTCTCACTGACTTCTTGCTTATCTCATATTGCTAAGCAAATAGCTCCCAATCCTCACAAAGATGAGATTAGTTCAGTTTTCTTCCTAGTTTGGGCCTTTTTACTTTCAATCAATGCAGAATGGTGCAGCCGGTAGGGGAAGCGGCATTTGAAGGAAACTGGAACAAGAGAAGAGAACAAAGGAGCAGCAGAACAGAAAACCTGTCACTCACACATCTCCAGCCAGATGTTTTATAGCACATAAGTAAAAAAGAAAACTATTTTGAAAAGGACAGAGACCTCGTCCTCCCGGATATATTCTTCCTTCCATATACACACAGCAGTAGGAAGGACTGCAAAATGAACTTTTGTAGCCAGGGGCTATACTGATTCCCCCCCTCCCCCAAAGAATCAATTTTTGGAGTGGCTGAGAGCTAGCATAATCATGATAACATCATGGTATTATCTCCAGAGGGGGCTGGTGAAATTTTCAGCCCTTTATCCTCATCTTTTTTTTAGAGTTAATGCATTTTATCTCTTTTTGCTAAAAATGACAGAAAATCATGCTGGTAGGATGTGGCTCTTTGCCACTCAATTTCAGAGACATTATCTTGAGGAGGGGGGCACAAGCCATAGAAAAGGAGGATGTATCTGAGCCACAAGTTGCTCCTTCTTGGGATAAGCTCCTTTTTTTTTAGAAAAGAAAACCCGTGCTTCTTTACAACACACTGCAACCTCCAAGGAGTTGTCTTGAGCTACATACAATGAATAGTTGCAGGAACTGGGTATGCCTAGTTTAATTAGAAGAAGGACTAGGGGTGACATGACAGCAGTGTTCCAATATTTGAGGGGCTGTGACAAAGAAGAGGGGGTTCTCCAAAGCAATAGACTATTCTCCAAAGCACCTGAACAAGAAGCAACAGATGGAAACTAAGCATGGGGACAGGCAGCCTAGAATTAAGGAGAAATTTCCTGACAGAACAATTAATCAGTGGAATAACTTATCTCCAGAAGCTGTGAATTCCCCAACACTGTCTGAAATGGTAAGGGGTTTCCTGCCTGAACAGGGAATTAGACTAGAAGACCTCCAAGGTCCCTTCCAATTCTATTATTCTGTTCTGTTATTCTGAGCTTTCGATTCCTTATTTTCAGATCAGTTCTGTTTCTACAAGGAAAAAAAGATGCTGCGACAGAGTCTCAGTAACTCATCAAAGTAGAGGTTAAAGTAAAATATGACATAGAAGATGCTCAAGCAACATTAATTAATGAATTCAATTGACTTATGTGATGATTCATCTCATAGATGCATCCCTGGACAGCTAAGAACACATTAAAAACAAGACAAAACACAATATCAATGATACATAGGAAGAAATTCTAAAACTGTCACTAAGAACAAAGCCAGTAAGCACCCATCAATACTAGAATATCTGACTTCACAGGCCATCAAACCTTCATCTAACCTGCTAACATAAAAGAAATAAAACTGGAAGATAATGTTAAAATTGCTTCATGGCAGACAGAAAACTGTGGTCTCGGCTAAACTAAGCTAATGAGCTTTTGGACTCTTGCTGGAGTCTGAAAGTTTGGAAGACTAAACCTCTGATCCCAGTGACCAACCCAAATAAGATCCTACAACATTATCCAGGGACATATACATTTGCCTTCATTTGTGAGACTAAGCTAACCTTTTTTCATTCATTCCCTATATCAATCTCATACAACTAAGATGGTCAGAAGTTCAAACTTCTACTGAAAAGCAACAGCATACCATGATCTCCAGGAACTGAAAACAGTATTATCTTTGAACCTTCCAGATAAATTGCTATTACAGGCAGCATGGGAATGTCAAGATCTGTAATCCCAAATGTATCTAGAGGATACATATCTAGGAGACCATATGGTTCACAGTCAGCCATAAAGGATAGTACAAAAATACATGTGCTAAGCAGACAGAAGGAGTCAAGTAATTTTCAAGTGTATATTACAAAGAAAAAAAAAGTGGGCACCAATGTTAGTCATGATACCAAGATTGAAGTTTTCAATACTGTCGATCATTCTTCCCAGCCTTGGTACTTTCTGGATTAATAATTTCCAGTTCCAAATTTTCAGCAATGACTGTAAATTCTGAAAGCTAAAGTCCAGGCATCTAAAGGACATCCATGATAGAGAAGGATGATGTTGTACTGCAAGCAAAGCAGTAATTCATAGAATACTATAGTTAGATTATCATGGTTTAATCGTGGGTCTACTGTTGGGCTGTACTATAGTTTAAAAAGTCTAGACTAGTTGGTGAATTCCTAAAGCTATATTATTGCTGAAACTACAGCAAAAATAAACCTGATCAAACTCTCTACAACCAATTCCACGTCAAACCAGAAATAAATATTTAACATCCACAAGATGGGTTCATGCAGCATTGAAACACAACAAGATACTGCCAAGTTCAACTTCAAGGTTTGCAGAGCTAGAAAGATACTTTCATTTTTTTATATTTATATCTATATCTAACAACTCCCCAAGAGAGCTGAATGGTTCACTAAAGTTTAAGCAGCTATGGAATGTTGAGTGACACTTCTGGGAGAGATGAGAAAAGAAAAGGAAAGAAGAGAATGAAGTTTCCTAGAGAAGAATATTGAGCAACTGCCAAAAAATTTGAAGAGCAATTCTCCTGCTGGGGTGAGGCTATGTGCAACATTTTATAGATTCTTATGTATTTGGGCACACGAGTAAATTTTGACAAATATATTTTTCAAAGCCTAAAATTCTTTAGCTTAACATTAAAAAACCCCATCCAGTTCCCAAAATGCTTTATTGTAACATCCAGATATATAACATGGCTTCCTTCCAATGAAATGGGAAATTGTAAAGCTACAATTCACCAGCCAACTAAATACATCTGAAGACTGCCACAAGATTATTCATCTCAAAATCCAGATCTGGTGCACACAATGTGTAACCCAAGTTTAAGGTAACTCCTTACCAACCCATAACTCCTCACTACTCATGTCAAACTAATGAAGCAGGACATCCAATATATCTAGGTCATCATGTTCAGACAAAAAAAATCTACTTACTGGCTACCTCCAGGGAGGCATTCCTGCTGACAGCCTCACCCAGATAGTTTCTTGCGACACAAACATATACGCCTTCATCTGGTTTACTCCTCCGTCCATGCACAATGCGCAGGAAGAAGAGGGAGCCACTGGGCAGCAGCATGCGATGAGACCGGGGATCTTCTTTGTCAGTCTCCACTCGCTCACCATCTTTGTACCACTCAATGATGGGCGTGGGTCGTCCTTCAGCTTTGCAGTTGAGTGTCGCTGGTTCTCCCTTAGATACAATGAGGTCGGATGGATGCTCTATTATCCGTGGAGATGAATCCTCAAGGCGAGGACGAGAAGCTGAGGTTCAAGAAGTAGAAAAAATAAAGTATTAACTCAGGGGAAGATCAGGAAGCCCCAAAACAAGGAAGGGCAAGTTATCAAGGAACTTGCTTGAGGAACTTGCCTCATAAATATTGAGGGATTTATGGAGATTCTCAGTCATCCAGGTCATGGTTGTCCCAAAGTTGCTTTTTGAAAAGGCAACTGGACTTTTTGTGCTTTTTTGTCTTGAAGATGTTATGCTTCTCATCCAATAATCATCTTGGATGAGTCAGAAATGAAGATGCTTCTTGGATGAGAAGTGAAATATCTTCAAGAGAAAAACATAGGAAGTCCAGTTGCCTTTGGAAAAAAACATATTTGGGACAATTGAGGGATTATTGTCTGCTTTAGATTCTATGTCAAACCATGATTTAATTGCCAGAGATGTGAATTTTCTCACACACACCCATCAAGGCAAATTCCATGTTTCACTTCTTTCAGGTTAGAGAATTCCTTTATCAACTATTATGGCTTTAAGCATAAGTAGGGAAATTATAATATCCCAAACCTTTTTGAGAAAATGGAAAACCAGCCCCAAAGCAATGGAATGAAATGTGGGAAGGGTAAACACAATGGCCTTCAAACATGCATACATTTGCACACCTAGGAACGAGATAGGATATGACTGTATGAAAAGCAATGACAATGGTCAACTTGTAGAATGTGTGGGGGGAAAGTCCTGTAAAGAATGTTGCAGTTGGAATATTTTCAGCTTGGAGAACATTGAGGGTAAACATGACATCCTTCTTCAAATATCTAAAGACCCAGGGCAAGAAGCAATCAGAGAGATAAAAATCAGAAAGGCCTTTCACAAAGATTATGGCTTTATTAAAGACATCTTGCCAACTCTCTGCTTTAGTTAATCAATGGGAATTGAGACCTCTCTTTCAGAAGAAAACAAAAGCATATTTCTAGATGAAAATTGGTGCTTCACAGCAGGCACAAAGTCAGAAGAGGATTTAACACAAACAACAACAGCCCCAAGATTTGCATGTGTCAGCCCTCCAGGGTAAACCAGACAGTAAACATGACGAGATGAGCTAATTCTACTTTCCTATAAGGCTACTATCGGGCACAAATAATTGGGACCATTGGATAAGCTACAGCATAGAATATTTAAGCCTACACACAAGAATGTGGTCAACTAAAGTTCAATACTAAATTGGTACCACATAAGGGTTAATGGAATTCAGGAGGGGTTGGACTTGGAGCACTTATGGGAATGCAACAACTCTAAGCTGATGACATATTTAATTCCACCTCCTCCAGTTCTGCCTGCTCTTCAGCTCCATTAACAGATTTTTTGCAAGTCTGAAGGTACAAATCTCCCATCACCACTTTTAACTGCTTCATCCATTAGGACAAGTCCTTCCTAAGTTTCTGTTTTTGACCACGAAGCCACTCAGGGCTCCTGCCTCACTTCTCTGATTATTTCCTAGGCAGCATCTCTTCCCCACATTGTTCCTTACATCATTTCCCCATTCTAATAGAGTATCTCTTAAAAGAAATTGATTCAAAAATTAATTATCCAATCTTTCGATTGGTAGATGAAATGTTAATGTCTTAGCAAAAGGAGAGAGAGAACTTTGGGCTCAGCTTACTTAAGTTATGATTGGGAAAAAGCACTGATGTTTTGCTTCTCTTTATTAATCAAACTGGATTCCTACCACACTCAACCTGGAAATTCAATTTTTATCTTGATTTCCCATTTTCAAATTTACTCATGGCTTTACATTTGGCCTTAGGACCATTATCATCTTACTTTTTTACTTACTTACCAATTTTTATAAGAATCACTATTGGCTATATCTGAAGGGGAGGATCACCACTTTTCCCTCATCCCTGACTAAAGGGGAATAAACAATTTTGATGAATTTACATCAAATCAATTTATTTATCTAACTTCACAAAATAATACACCCACCTCCTCATCACACCATTTCTTTAATATGCCAGGACAATCCCACTCTATGTCATACAGAGAAGGCAAAGAGAAACCACCTCAAAATCTATTTTAAAGCTAGGATTTTATGGTTGGTATGCCTTCATTTGTTGATCATATTTGTTTTTTATTTTATTTTGTACGTCCACCAGAGAAACCATATGAATCGCTCCATCAACAAAATAAAATCGTGCCAGAGTCCCCAAACATGCCACCAGTAAGGCAATGGGCCAAACTCTGAGAATCTTTATTCCCATAAATGATCTTCCTACATATGTTTCTATTGCCATGAATCCAAAATACAATGCCTAATTTGTGCCAAAGGAAAAGAAACCCTTTGACCCCAGGCAAAGTCTAAAAACTAGAATCCTAGCTGAGGCTGGAACATATACAGACCACAAAAAAGAGGCCATCACACCCCAGGGAGAAGTGTTATCTGTAGGCTGCAGTGATCAATAACCTTGAAATCCTAAACTCTGATAAGTGCTAGGTTTATTGATTAATTCACCTATCACAGCAGCGATCTCACACATTTCAAGATTCTTCAGCTAGGACAGAACCTGTTAATTGTTGCTTGCTTACGCAGAAAAAAATTCTGGATATTTGTTCTGGTCACCGGGTATAGCTGTATGTGTGGGTGTGCATGTGTGCACACACAGAAGGTATGATCAGAGACATGCTCATATTGAGGAAGGGGATAATACTTCTAGACCTCCTTCTTGGTTCACAGATGATTTAAGATGGGGTTCTCCAACTTTGGTAACTCTAAGACTTGTGGACCAACTCCCAGGAATTCTGGGAATTGAGGTCCACAAGTCTTAAAGTTGCCAAGGTTGGAGACCCCTGATTTAAGAGATAAAACCATTGCTATAAGGTTTAAACACTACCCTGTGTTCAAAAATGGGGAAAAATTGGTTCTAACTGCTCAGTTATATAAGCCTTAAAATGTATAACATCAATGGATGAATGGCTAAGTAAGCTTTGGGAATATGCTTCAGTATCTGGAATAACTTCGTATCTGAGAAGCAAACCTGACACAGATTTCAGCTCAACCTGGGGACCATTCTTTGATTATAATGTAAAACATGAGCTGATACCATATTTGAAATTTGGCTTTTTTAATGCACAGAATCTATACTTTAATTTTATGAGCTGTTTAAATCAGAATAGATTTTAATAATATGATCTGAACTTATTACAGTGCACAATTTCATTTGATTTATATTGTGTTGCCATTGATTCTGGCTACAGTATTCATTTTTAGCTTAAGTTCAATAGTGATTTTTAATCTGTTACAGGACACAGAAGAGATGTAATTACTCAAAACTAATTATTGATATTTTAGAATGTTATAACTATATGACATTTTCAATTCTCTGGTTCATTTGTTTCCATTATATTCATATGTATATAATTATATATATACTGTAGGTATATACATATCTGTTCAATCATGTCATCGAGAGAGATAATATTGAAGATAGATGATAGGAGATAGAGAGATGATTAGATAAATAGGTAGATAGATAGATAGATAGATAGATAGATAGATAGATAGATAGATAG
>BLBF01000059.1:13009534-13021392 GCA_015471245.1 Laticauda colubrina | reverse complement strand
TAGATAGATAGATAGATAGATAGATAGATAGATAGATAGATAGATAGACAGACAGACAGGAGACAGAGATAGAGAATTGACATTAATATGTAGCCAGTCTTGTCTCTGCTTCTCCACAACTTCAAAAGTAGCTAAAAGTCTCAATTCTCAGTCAACTTATGTAAAGAAAACCATGGAGAAAGCCAACTTTGCTAGACAAGCAGAAAAGCTCTTGGCCTTCCCATGAAAATAACTGCAGTTACATCTGGAGAATTTTGCTCCGTTTGCATTTTGATCCTATGATCAAGGTCTCACTTCCTCAATCAATACACAATGTCCAGTTATCCTTCTGAAGTACCTCTAGCAATCTAAAAAAAGGGGGGAATGTATATAAATTGGAAGGGGAAAATGCAAAGAAATATGTTAATGGTGTAAAACAGCATAAAACCCCATTAGATGAAGGAAAAATGTTTGGAAAAATATTTATGTAACACAAACTTTGGTATAAAAATGCATATGTTAGGATACACAGGCTATAGTGATCTAGCCAAGGATTAAAATAAACTGAATATGGAGGGAAATGAGACCCCAATCTTAATGGATTCAACTGTCCCCCATGTTAAGAAACCAAGCCAGCTCCTTTAGCCTAGAGGCCAGGCATCGCATTCTGAAGAACCATCAGAGAGAAGAATCCCAGCTGGCAGGAACAGAAGTTGCCTGTTGTTGCTCCTTCTCAAGTTAGCCACGAGTCTCCAGCTGCAAAACTTGGTGGTTGGGCTGCAACCTTTCCTAAGTGCAGCCTTTGCTTTTGTGATATTAGCTTTGGGGACAAAACTAAATATTTACTCAAGGCTTTTTTTCTTTCTTTCACTGTGAAGATGCTGAAATAGCAGACTTCGTCCTCCTCTGAGAGGCCCAGGGAGAAATGGGAACGAAGCCTCTGAGTTCCTCATTAGTGGTCAGATAAGTTTCTTCTATAGCTAAAAAATGGTTCCCCTTCAATTTGATGGAAATTGGCTCAATTTTTCCCCCTTAAAGGAGAATATCTTCGTAACTTTTTTCAGTTCTTTATTTGTGTCAGAAGCACCTTCGAATTATAGACACAGAATGTTCAACGCTGAGCAGGTAAAATAAATATTAAATAGGTCATAGAGATACAGTACATGTGAAAAGTATATAAAATAAATGAGTTTAAAACTAGATGATGTCACCCCAGGATCGGGCCACTTGGATGGCATTTTCTCTCGCTAGCACGAGGTCTTTCTCCATGCATGTTGAAGGACATCATGAGATGGGTTACTCTTCTCCACATTCACACAGAGTATATTTTATAGCAGGGGTCTCCAACCTTGGCAACTTTAAGTCTGGAGGACTTCAACTCCCAGAATTCCCCAGCCAGCAGCTGGCTGGGGAATTCTGGGAGTTGAAGTGTGCCAGGCTTAAAATTGCCAAAGTTGGAGATCCCTGTTTTATAGGGAAGTCCCATTTTCTTACATTGGCCTTTGCCCTTCCTATCCCAAGGCACAGTCTATTTAGTGATTTCCATACAAGCCAAGGTTGTTCCAGAGCAGGGGAAGACAGTTGTGTGGTTGTGTCTTGTTGCCTGGTAGCTCCTGATTCGCCTTCCATAGTTTCAGGGTGGTCTTTGATGGCTGCTTGTTAGGAGGGGTGAAAATTTTGAGGATGCTATCCTGACAAAGGTTTATTTAGTGCCCGCTCTAAGTTATAGCCACACTGAAAAAAGTAACTGATGACCGCTTTTCACACTTATGACCATTGCAACATCCCCATAGTCAAGCAATCAAAATTCAGGTGCTTGACTTATATTTACTATAGCTGCTCTGTCACAGGTCATGTTGCAACCTTCTGACAAGCAAACTCAATGGGGAAATCAGATTTGCTTAACAATCGGGTCATTAACTTAATCACTGCAAGTAATTCATTTAACAATGGTGGCAAGGTATGTTGTAAAATGGGATAAAATTCACTTAACAACTGTCTCGCTTAGCCGCAAAATGTTGGGGGTCAGTCGGGGCCATAATTCACGACCTGTATTGATTTTTTTGCATGTAGCCAAAGTACAAGATCACTGAAGAAAATGTGTGAATGCTCTCGACTCAGCTCTTTTTCCCAAATGCAGATGGTGTATATAACAGTGATCTCAAAACCTAATGCTTGAATTTCATTATTTTCTCACCCACTCCCAGGCATCCTTTCTTCACTCCTCCAGATGCTTTCTGAATACATTTTGGCTGGCTGGCTCTCTCCCCCTCTCAAGATACCAACCAGCTTGCCTCTTCATTGAAGACAGAGCAAAGTTATTTCATGCCTGAACACCCAAGAGACATCCTTTGAGCACATGCTGAAAGAAGGTTTTCAGGTGGGGCCTGGTGGCTTCCCTACCACACTATCTTCAGCCTTAAACCACCAGTGGCACCTTCTCCAAGAACACCAAAGTCAAAAGCAGACGTGCCACCGTTTATTAGAAATATCTGCCCCAGGACATTCAGAGATGTAACACATAGCAGCCCTTAATTTGAATGACATTCCCTAAATCTTAGGATAACAAGAAAAACGTGGAGAATTGGAGAGTGAGGGAAGGGGTGAATGGAGGGGTGAACTCTCTAAGTATAACTACAAACAGCAGCTTTATGTCAGAACAAAGCAGGATTAAGATGTGTAAAAAGGAGGTAAATGCCACTGTGGAGACAGAAACAATGGAAATAAACCATGTCTTCCCGAACAGCAAAAGAAATGAAAAATGTATCTCTAGTCAAAATGAAATGCCCTGCGAGATCGCAAGAACAACGCCCTGCTCCTTGTAAGCCTTTGGCAGGATGGCTACCCCTCCCTTACCAGAATTTGCCCCCTCCTCATTTTGCTACTGCCAACTTCAAAGATGACTCTATTCTGCGCTGTAAAGTGGCCGCCTCTGGCAGCAGATTCTTCAAAGGGAAAACAAGGCACTGGAAGACACAGCTGAGTGTCACTCGTCAAATTGCATTTGGGGTTTGCTGGGCACGTTTCAGTTGCTGCTTCAGCACCCACCACACCCAATGTTATGTTTCTGAAAAGCTGGTAGTTACATTGATCTGCAGAGGCTTTTCTCTTGGGTTGGCTACAAAGAAGAACTTAGACTCCTTCCTTTCTCCTCCTCCCTTCCTTTCCTTCCTTCTCGCCTTCCTTTGCCCTTTCTCCCTCCCTCCCTCCCACCCCTTCCTTCCTTACTTCCTCCTCCCTCCCTCCCCCTTCCTTCCTTCCTTCCTCCTTCCCTCCCACCCCCTTCCTTCTTTCTCCCACCCCTTTCCTTCCTTCCTTCTCCCTCCCTCCCACCTTCCTTTCTACTTTCCTCCCTTCCTCCCAACCCCTTCCTTCCTTCCCTCTCCCTCCCTCCCTCCCTCCCTCCTTCCTTCCTTCCTTCCTTCCTTCCTTCCTTCCTTCCTTCCTTCCTTCCTTCCTTCCTCCTCAAAGGGAGCTTGTGTCACTAATTTTATCAAAATAATTCACCCAGAAATTAGATGTGGGACAGGTCCTGATGTAGCCATTTCTATGCTCCCAGAAAACACCTTTCCCAACAGCGACTGCTTCTGATATGGGGCTCCCTGGTTTGTTTTTAAGCGAATCTCAGCATTCTTTCTCAGGCGATATGCATCTGGCAGGCTTGTCATGTCTGCCCCTGCAAATCAGCCAGAGTTATCACAGCAGAAGAGAGCAATTTCCCCGCAGAGCATCACTTTGTTTTCCAAGACTCTGTGCTGCCGCAGCTGAGAAAATGCACGTTCATCGGTGAAGTCGTTCTGGATTGCAGGAAATTGCTTCCACTGTTGTAGAAACCTGGTGCATCATTCTGCAGCATGTTATAACCAGGGGATGCGTATGAATAGAGGGAGAAAAATACTGGACAGCAAGAGAAAAATAGAACATGCAAATCACTAAATAGAGTAACTTCCCTGTTCAGCAGGAGGTGCACATGCTTAACTGCCTATATGGATTGTTTTTTTTGTTTTTTTTAAAGGAATCCTCTGCTTTAATTGGAAAAAGCCACATGCAGTTAGTTGGCACAATGCTATTTACTGCTTCCCATCCTTCTCTTTCCATCCTTAGAGATATTCTCCTTATTCCTTTGCTTTCTCAATCCCACACCCCCCCCCCCCCCCCATTTTATGGAGAGCGTGCTTTGGAAGTTACAACAGTTAAACCTGGGTAAGGTATTTTGAAATGTACACCAGCTTATTTCCCAAGGAACAGTTTTTGGTACCTAAATTGTCTCTCTCACGCTTTGAACCAAGGCATCCAGACTGTGAAAGCTATAAATATGATGAGGCTATTTGGGAAAAAGAAAAAATCTGGCGGCTTTCTAATTTTCAAGACTTCAATTTCACTCCTTTAGCTCAAGGCCGAGGAAAACACAGCTCTACCCGTGTCTTGACTTACAATCCTTAGCATTTCTGATGACGGCTTTTCGGGGTGGGAGGAATCATGGAGTGGCAGGCCCCAGTTTGCTGGCTTGCTTTAACTCTTTCTCAGTAGCGTCCAGTTGGGTGGCAATTATTCTCCCTTCCTTCCTCCCCGTAACCCCAAAAGATGCAACGCTAGGTCTATGCAGGTAGTCCTCGAGCCAAAAATTTCTGTTACTAAGTGAGACATTGGTTAAGTGGGGTTTTGCCCCATTTTACAACCTTACTTGCCACTTTTGCTAAGTGAATCACTGCAGTTGTTAAATTAGCAATATGATTGTTAAATGAATCTGGCTTTTCCATTGACTTTGATTGTCAGAAGGTCGCAAAAGGGGATTTCATGACCTTGGAATGCTGCAATTGTCATAAATATTGCCAAGCAACTGAATTTTGATCATGTGACCATGGGGGAATGCTGCAAGGGTCTTGTGTACAAAACGGTCAGACGTCACTTTTTTCAGTACCGTTGTGACTTCGGTCACTAAAAGAACTGTTGTAAGTTGAGGACTACCTGTACTTCATATTGTAACAGCAACCTTCCTGCTGAAGTGCAAAACTGAATTTTTATACGAGAGGCCAAAAGACCTGTGGGATTCCTTGTTGGCTGCAAAGGACTATCTTCAGGCATTTTCATAAAACTGATGCGCAAAACTAGCAGTTTCTACTCATCACAAGATGCTCTGGGCTGAAATAACACAGCAGTCACCACAAAAACGAAAGTTGAAAGGGGAGCTTCAAGCTAAAATAGGCAACTTAGTGATGCCTGTTTGCTTAAACGCTGCAGCTCATTGGTTCTTCTTTGCAGACAAGCGTCTCAACATTTATTTTCCAACACCACAACGGTGAGAGATGACAGGGGTGAGGTTTAAATTAGCCACCCATGAGAGTAAATGAGCAGGATCCTTGTTTGGTTGACACAAGCACTTGCAGAGGCTTGGAAGATTTTTTTAAAAAGAAGATTAATGGAAGCCCTACCACAGTAAACAACAAAAGCTGTGCTGAAACACAGCTCTTGAAAGGTACTCAACTGGCTTGCAATGAAAGAGACACCTGGGGTAAATGTCATCCATTGAACCTCCTCAGGTACTTGCCAACAGAATGGGACAACTCACCTCAGCCAGCTTGCCAACAAATCAATTTAATTATTTAAAATTATTTTAATTTTTGTCCTTCACATTTTATTTTGTCCCTCCTTTGGCATCCTTTCTTTAATGATTCTATTTGACTATTTTGTTGAGATTAGTGTAACTCTTGTCCTGCGGCAAGTTGTCCTTGCAGTGAGGTGGCCATGACGAGTTGTCCTTGCAGCGAGGTGGCTATGATGAGTTGTCAAATACCTACTTGCCAAGGCCCAGGTCTCAACAGGGCATCCACTCTTCAATTCCTGAAAGCCTTTGGCAACACTGCTTCTCCCACAGTTGAGTGTAAGACGTAGGTAGCAAAAGGGAGAACATGAACAGTTGACTGCTGGAAGTACTTCATACAGATATTCAGTTTAGACTGAGGTGGTCAGTCTTAGCACACAACTTCATCACTGGTGCCCTTTCTGAGGTGACTGGGGTGCTAAGCTATTTATGCATGGAGAGCATTAAAATACCTAAATACATCTGATCTAACCCAACCTCATTTATTTCTGTGATCCAAGGAAGATGGTCTTTTTTACTGCCTAAGATCCATCCCCCAGATTACACCCTGGATCTCCTACATTTGATCCATTACCTTATAGTGGGATTTTCATTAGTTAGCAAAGTGCTGGGATCACAGATGTAAAGCCTGCTTCTCAGTTCAGATCTGTCCTGTGTATTTTCTAATTTAGCATCCTGCCCAAGATACTTGGTTGAGGATTGTGACAATTGGTGTGTTAGTTATACTTTAAATACTATCATCTTCACCGATGATCGAAACTACATTCAGCTAATTCCACTTCCACCCAACTCAGTCGATTTCATTGCTCTATGCAGAATGTGCATAGATGTGTTTTGGCATTGTGCCTGGCAATTGTTCACAATGTGCGTTGGGTGATGCATCTCCTCACTTACCAGCTTAAGAAAACCAGAAAGATCACCAGGAAATGTTGACAAGGAAGTTTGGGTATGTTAACACAATCGAGACCCACCCATCATATGTGGAAGCAAAATAAAAAAAAATACATCTCCATAATTCTTCAATTACCTTCTAGGGATGAAACATTACAGAACCCCAATCTGAGCATCTATATTTTCCAAATACTGGTATGAGAAATACAATATTCTCCCTTTTCTTTGGCTACGTGTAACACGTATGTAAGAATGACCTTGGGAGATGAGGAAGAGATGCTGCCTAGGGAACGGTTAGATAAGAGGCAGCATAACCCACAGCTGCATAGTGGGAAAAGAAAAGGCTCATCAGGGACCTCCCCTAAATTATCGGGCTGAAAAGGTGATGGTGGGAGTCTTGTACTTTCAGACTTACAAGATTCTGTTGAAACAGCCCTACAATAAAGCAGAATTAATTCTTCTAGTTGTGTTTCCTGTTGGTTTACCAGAGAAGGCTGAAAGAAGAAAAGAAGATTCTTCTTTTTAACAATCCTTCAGACATCTGGCTGTTATACCTCTAGCTCTTTGTTTTATACATCTCATTCACTGTGTGGTCAACAGAATGTGCTTCAAGAAAGGCAGTGCCCAGGAACAATGGTAACCAAAGCAAAAGTCACTCAACCAGACCTCGGCTAGTTAAGTACCTGGATAAGGGATGCTTTACAGAGCTTGCAAAAAAGTGATTTGGAAGAAGTACTTTGGAACTGATACAATCTCAACCATGGCATTCATTAAAAGTGGCCTTTAACAACACAAACTCTGCATTACCAAGACAGGAAATAATGAAAAGCTTCTGGTTTTGAATGCTGCCCTGGAGAGCTACAATTCGGCAGAAGGCGGCAACACCGAGGACCAAAAAAAATAAGATTTATGCATAATCCTAAATACAGGTAATCCTCAACTTGCAACCACAATTGAGCCCAACATTTTCAGTTGTTAAGTGAGACATTTAAGTGAGTTTTGCCCCATTTTGCGACCTTTCTTGCCCCGGTTGTTAAATGAATCACTGCAGTTGATACATTAATAACCTTCTTACTAAGTAAATCTGGGTTCCGCATTCATTTTGCTTGTGAGAAGATCACAAAAGGGGATTCCCAGGACCTTGGGACAAAGCAACGGTCCTATGTATAAACCAGTTGCCAAGCAACTGAATTTTGATCACATGCTACAAAGGTTCTAACTGTGAAAAATCGTCGTAAGTCACTTTTTTTCAGTGCTGTGGTAACTTTGAATGGTCACTAAATGAACTGTTGTAAGTTGAGGACTACCTGTAGTTGTATTTGTTTATTTTAGTTATTTGAGCCTTGTTTACATCATTGTGTAAAGTTAGTGTGGATATATTAATCAGATCATTCCCTGCCAGCAAACCACATTCACTACAGGTCCCTTCTTTATCGACTTCCTTTCCCATCATGACATTATAGTGCTCCAGGAAACATGGAATGTTGACAAGCTATCATTAAATGGATTTCATTCATTTTTGGCTATTAATCAGGTCACTGGAGCATGTTTGGTGAAGCATGCTTAAAATAAGTCATGACTTTGGTGTGTTAACAAAGCCTAAATCTACAGAGGAACATTTTGGCTGTACTTGGTCATCCCATCTTTTCTTTGGAGAAAGAACTGCTGATCCCAAATAGTAGTTCTTTTATTTTTGCTGAAGATTGTCTGCTGAAGCAAGATGTGTATAATATGAAAACAAATAGAGCAGCCTTTTTATTTGAACAATTCTTGTTTTTAATCACGCCCAATGTAAATCAGTGCACTAAGGGAAATCAATTAATTGTTCGATTAGCTCTATTATTAATGCATTATTTATGTACAGAGAGGTTCAGAGGATGCGCCGTGCTTGATTTCTTTGCTTCAGGCATCAAAACATCTTTGGTTGTCATTGTCTGCAAGTTATATAAATTATGGAAATTGAATTCATTTGCACCTTCTGCATAATTTATTCCACATTATCTAATTAGGGGCTGGGGAAGAGGAAGAGTTAGAATAACTAGACACCAAAGTTACATCTTCTGAGAATCTAATTCAGATTGCAATCCCATGCCTACTTACTTGAAGGAAAAACCTCCTTGGACTCAAGGGTTTCTCTTTCTGAGTACACATAGATAAAAGTCATTCACACACGCAAACACACCCAAATGACCTTAGGAATGTGCACCTGCTACAATGAGAATTTACTTCTTGTGCAAGTGGCAATATCACATGACTGCAATTTGCAACCTTCCCTGCTGGTTTCCCCCTTGATTTTGCCTGTTGGAAGCCAGCCAAGAAGGCTGCAACTGGCAGTCACGTGAGACCCAGAACACAGCAGGAGTCAAAAATGCAAGATTGCTCATAAGTCGTGTTCTTTGGTGCTGTTGTAACTTTGAACACTCACTAAACAAATGGTTGCAAGTTGAGTACTACCTTTGCTTTTCTTAGGAAATTAAAAGTCTGAGATTCTCATAACGGCAAATTCTCCACTACAAGGTGGCTTTATATGTTGGGATAAGTCGTAGCTTCCTTATCTGCAGTCTGCAGAATAACCCAAGTCACAAGAGCTAAATCAAAGCAGCCTCTGAGTGGACTTGAATTCTATATATACTGTGTATGTGTGTGTGTTTGTGTCTTTGTGTATATGCGTGTGTGTTTCTATGTGTGTGTGTGTGTGTGTGTATTTGACTCTGATAACAATACTATAGTTATAGAGCTATATAGTATTGTTGTTATCAGGGTCATTAATTTGAGATGGGCTGGTATTGAAGTAACAAATAAACCCAAGTCTAAACCAAACAAACGCCATTATTGTTATGTGGTTTACCATACCAATACAATTGTGTGTGTGCGCATGTGTGTGTGCACTTTTGAGCCAGTTTCAAAGTTTTTAATAAGAGATTTGCCCTTGCCACCTCTCTAGGGCTGAGAAAATGTAACTAACCCAAGATCACCCAGCTGGCTTTGTACCTAACACAGGAGTAGAACTTATACTCTGTTTCTAGCCAGATGCCTTAACTATTACACCAAGCTGTCTCCCTCAATCAATGAAATATAATCCAAAAATACATTAAAATCAATGCCTCTTTTAATTCACAAGTAAGAACCTGGTGATTTGTCTGCTCTTCCAGAAAAAAACTCTAGGGGACGAACAGAACTCTCAAGAGAAGCTATTCCAAAGCCTAGGAGTAGTACAAGTATTTCTCCATCACCGTTTGATGTTTATATGCCAGCCATCAATATATCAGGCATTGCAAAGAAGCCGGTCTGAAGACTCCGAGAACACTAGACTCAAGTAGCAAGGAAACTATAAAAGGAAGAATTGAGAGAACCAAAGAAGTGAAGGCTGCAGTTAAGATTCTCACAAGGATAACACAATATTCAGAGTCCCAAGACTATCACCTCATTTTATTTCAATTAGTCAACATCCAGACTGTGCTGACTTCTATCTCAATTATCTTTCAACTGATCAGAGTGAAGCACTTACTTATAATATTACCAAGGTTTGTTTAATACCCTGCAAGATTCAACAGGACCTCTCTAAGAGCTTTGACTTGATTGAACTTGTTCCAAGTGTTGAAATAACAATAACTGTTAACCCTCCTGTTTATCTGTCTCTAGTTATACTTATGATAGTTCTTCACTGAAGTCTTAATGCTTGTAGTCTGTGTTCAAATTGGTTTATTTTATCAAAGACTGTTTCACCTGTATTGGAGGGGAGAGAGATATGATAGACAGGCAGACAGACATAGATAAATAAATAAACAGAAAGATAAATAGAGACATAATGATAGAGAATAGATAGAAAGACATAGATAAATCGAGACATGATAGAGATAGATAGACAGACAGACATAGAAGATAGAGACATGATAGATAGACAGACAGACAGAATGATAGATAGATAGAAAGATGATATATTAGGTAGGTAGGTAAGTAGGTAGATGTGTGATAGAGATGAGAGAGATAAAAGAGAGAGATGAGAGAGAGAAGATATAGATAAATAGACAGACACACAGACAGAATTTCATTTTTTCCTTAGTTTTAGTTGATTTCAACTCGTGTATTTGTTTTTAAAAGGTAACTTTGTAGACAGCATGACAATTGGTTTGAGCATGGGGATTGAAAGACTGAAGAAGCCAGAAGAAAGGTGAGGTATGACTCTGCCCATCAAGATATTGTCAGTGAATGCTGATATGAGCAAGAGAAATGGCTCAAGATGTGTTAAGCCCTGGTTCCACATTACAATGCTGCCCTTTTTGGCTTCCCAACATTTCTCATTGATTATTTCAAAGCCCTCGTTCTTGGTGGCGTCCTTTCCATGACCACATGTTAAACCAGGGAGAGAAGCTTTACTTTCTCCAATAGAGGTTTTGGTTGGAACCCGTCTCTGATTCTTTGGAGAATTGATTAGCTTCCTGGCTACTGTCACAGACACACTATCTGTGAGATATCATGCCAAAGTTACAGCTAATGATGGTTAACAGCTAAATTTAGTTTGTGATCTGGTGAGATGAGTTTTTTTCTCTTCCCCTGCTATTATTCCAGCAGATTTCAAAACAACCTTTCTTCCCAAGTTCCATCAACTCTCCAGGAGAAATAATTCCAAGGGACTTGCAGCTTTCAGCTTTTTCTGCACAGATTTAGGATTGCAGGAGCCTCAATTTAAGAGCATCTGGATCCCCACATGCTCACTAACCCTGAGATGCCTGCATCTCTTCTTGGAAAGGCCCGTTATCCTTTGTTGAATTGTTCCAAATGAAATAACCATTTTTAGTCAAGAACATGCTTATGCCTCATGAAAAGACTGGAATCCAAAATGTTATTTTTAGAAGATGTTCATAAAAACATTATCAGAAGCATTTGAACATTTACTCCTTAGATAATCAGGGCTCCAAACAAAAACTGCAGCTGGAAATGGCCACTTCTTCACATTGAAGGCTGAGGCAGTTTGCAAGTAAAAAGTTTACATTATATCATTCCAATTATTGCAAAGTCATTTTTATTCTCCTCTTTCAGCTCCTGCCCAAGCCAGTGTTTCTATTTTCTGCTTACACTGCTTTTACATTTTGCTATGCAATTCAGTTAAGTATTTTAAGCAAGAGTGTATCTTACTGAAAGTGGTGAGCTTTTGAAAGTGAGAAAGAGAGAGGGAGGGAGAGAAAGAGAGAAAGAGAAAAAAAGAGAAAAGATGAAGGGAGGGAGGGAGAAAGAGAAGAAGAAAAGGAAGGAGGGAGAGAGAGAGAGAAAGAGAAAGAGAGAGGGAGGGAGAAAGAAAGAAAAAGAAAAAGGAGATGGAGAAAGAAAGAAAGAAAGAAAGAAAGAAAGAAAGAAAGAAAGAAAGAAAGAAAGAAAGAAAGAAAGA
>BLBF01000059.1:12998613-13008614 GCA_015471245.1 Laticauda colubrina | reverse complement strand
TATATTATATTATATTATATTATATTATATTATATTATATTATATTATATCATATCATATTATAATATATACGAATTATATTATTCGTATATATTATTCATATCCCATTCATTTTGTTTCTTTTAAAATCCTTCCCCAAGTACCCCCAGTCTCATGTAAGGCAAGGTTCTCCAACCAAGAAACAACATATGGAAGAAAAGCAGTAAGAGTAGTCCTTGACTTACAACCATTCATTGACTTACAACCATTCAGAGTTATGATGGCAGTGGAAAAAAGGGACTTGTGGCAGGTCTCACACTGGCTTAATATAGCCTGCTAAGCCATAAGTTGCTTAAATATGATTTATTCACCCAACAAGCTAAGTTGTAGTTTATGAACTTCAATGATTGAATTTATCCAACAACCGAATCCAATCCAGACAATATAACATTGTGGTTTTGTGCAGTGTATACATCTGGGTACATATCCCTTGCTCAGCAAAGAATTGGAAAAAAAAAGATAAATTGAAGAAGTAAGGGGGTAGGAGGAACAGAGGCAAAGAGGCAACTATTCTATTCATAATGATTATTGAAGACATCTTTTGTTCCTTTATTTATTTGTGAACATCTCAATGCTTTTGGAACTCTCTTTTCATTACTGTTGTGATATTTGGTTTTTTTTAATTATTCTTCAGGTGCTTTGCACCCATTTCTCTAGTCTATTTGCTGCAATATGGCTAATGATCTTCTAATTATTTTGTTTCCTAAAATTGCGTTGCCTATAGAATGCTTTCATAACAGTCTGGGGAAATTAAAGGAAGAAGCTCCTGCAGCAAATACTACACACACACATACATACATACATCTCCCTCTCATCTATCTGTCTGTCTGTCTGTCTATATTATTGCCCTCATTGGATCCCCAAAGAACAAATAAAACAAAGGTTCCTCGGACAGAAATCCATATGCACTAGAAGCAGAGAGATCCAGGTTTAAATCTCTACTCATTGGGTTATTAAGAACCACTTAGAATTATTTACCTTTATTTGACTACTTTTTATGTTTTACAGACTGTCCTTCCAAACCAGGTTCCATAAGGCAATTTACAAATATTGTCTTTAAAATTGCCATCTTACAGATAGCAGCTAAGGAGACGAACATGCAAACAGTAATCATTTGTGCACTAAACCACAATGTTTTCTCTTTTCATGCAACTCAGCCTTTCCTTCCAGGATTTGGGGGAAATTATATTGGTGGATGAGTTAAGGATAGTGGCTGCCTTGGAGCCATCAGAGTGAAAGTGAAATAAAGCACAAATAATGCTATCAGTGGACAAGAGAGTGTAAGGCTGGGCTTTTTAAGCAACTCATCAAGAAAAGCCAACATTCTGGCATAGCTTTCTCAACTGGTAATCTAAAGCACCTTCCTTTTACAGTTTCTTCTGGACATCGGAGGCAGGCCTATCCATCAGTCATATTTATTTATTGACCCAAATTTATATGGCCACCCATCTCATGGACTCAAGGCAGCATACAACAATCCAGTTAAACAGGAAAAATATAAAACAGTCATTAGCTAAAACCATCATGAACTGTAATGGTTTAAAAACATATCAACTATGCAAGTAAAACTTAACAAGACAGAATGTAATAGGAGGAGGAATATTAATAAAAAGGGAGCCATTTCACTCATCACCTGTCACCTGGGGTTTCCAGGTCTGTTATCATAACTACATCTTGAGTGGCCTTCAAAAACTCAGGACCTCATCTCAGGAAGGAGTGGGTGAAGAATCCATAATGTGAGCGCCATGGCAGAGAAGGCCTGTTGCCTTGGGCCCACCAAATGAAGCTCCCTAGATCAGTAGCCACCACCCAATGGGCCGGGGACCACTGGTGGTCCGCAAGAAAAATTTGATGGTCCGCAGAGAAATATCACTCCCATAAGCAATTAATCCAGGCTGCGTGGAAACACAAGGCTGCGCTACCCACATGGCCTGCGGGAACACAAGGCTCATGTCACTTGCATTGCAAACAACATGAGGTAGTGAGGGGAGGGGGGGGAAGTTGCCCCACTTGCCCCACGTGCATGGCCTGGCCACTGGGCTGCTCCTTTCCACTTCTTTCTTCTTCTAGTTTTGGCTACACACAAGGAAAGCAGAAAGTCTTTCTTTCTCTCCCCTAAACTCCACCAGAAATGAGTCTTTGGGACCCTGCAAGGCATCCTGATCCAAGAGGCTGCGTCGGTGTGAAAAATCTCACAAAGACTCATTTCTGGCGGAGTTTGGGAGAGAGAAAGAGACTTCTGCTGCTTTCCTTGCATGAAGCCAAAATTGTCTCTCTCTCTCTTTCTCTCTCCCTCTCTCTTTCTCTCCCTCTCCCACTGAGAATGGAGCTGGAGACGATATCCTGTGATCCCAATTAAAGAATGATCGATTGGTCGGAAAACGGGGTAGGGAATTATCCTGCTTTTTTACTGCAGCCACCGTCAGTCAAAATTCATATTAGTGGTCCACGGGATTTAAAATTATGAATTTGGTGGCCCCTAAGGACCAAAAGGTTGGTGACCCCTGCCCTAGATCAGCCGTCACCAACCGGTGGGCTGCGGCCCACTGGTGGACCATGAGAAAATTTTGGTGGGCTGCAGAGAAATCTCACCCCCAGGGCACCCCCACATAGCAATTAATCCATGCTGCACAGAAACACAAGTCTGCACCTCCCACATGGCCCGCGGGAACCCTCACTGCCCACTCACTCCTTACCTGGTAAACTTGTCTGCTAAATTGCTATTTTTCCTTTTTCCGACCATCATCTGTTCTGCTGTGTTGGGAGATTTAGATTAGCTAGGAAGCAGGAAATGGTTGGATTTCTTGCTTTCTAGCTAGTCTTTAGATCTTTGGCTCAGCACAGCCAAACCTCCCATAGGACTGAAGGTTTACTTGTGAGCAAATTCAGTGCAGACTCACTGCAAGCAAATTTGAGAGACTGAGCTAGCCGATGGCAGATAGATAGATCACTGAATGATTCTGTGATCAACTCAATCTGCCTGCCTCCTTTGCCTGCTTTGGGTAAAAGTTGCTCTTTTTTTAGTAAAAAAATCAATATTTATATAAATATATATAATATTTACATACAAGCCATGCCCAGCCAGTCACATGACCACGAAGCCACACCTACAAATTAGGCCATGCCCACAGAACCATTTAGTGGTCCATGGAATCTAAAAGTATGAGTTTGGTGGTCCCTGAGGTTCAAAAGGTTGGCGACCCATGCCCTAGATGACTGAACCTGTAACATACCCATTGTGTTGGATCTGGTGGGATGGACAGACAAAATCTGGAAGAGATACTCCCTCAAGTAACCCAGTCCTGTGCCATGTAAGGCTTTAAATATCAACCTCAGCATCTTGAATTGGACCCAGAAACAAACTGGTAGCCAGTTCAGCTCAGGCAGCAGATGTGTAACATATGCGTTACCGGAGACTTACAAAACTGCTGATGCCGCTACATTTTACACCAGCAGAAGTTTCCAGGTGCTCCTCATGGGCAGTCCCATGTAGAGTGCTTTGCAATAGTCCAACCAGGAGGTGACCAGAACATGGGTGACCATGAGTAGGAATTGATACGACTGGTGCAAAATATGAAATTATGCAAAGCCAGCCACCCACCTCCGCAAAACATGACTGCTACCTGCTCCTTAGGCAAGAGTTGTGAGTCCAGGAACACGCCCAGATCGCACTCAGGGTCCATTTGGAGCAGTGCAACCCTATCCAGCACCAGAGATGATATAGTCCTAGAACCAGAAGGCTCCAGGACCCAGAAGCCACTCCAGACTTGCCAGGGTTCAGCTGTTTCAGTTCATACCATCTCATGGGACTTGGGAAGGGTGCTTTTTCTGTCATAGTCATAGCATCATCTCCACTTTTTCTCATTACATCTGGCCCCAACCTGGCCATGTTCAAAAGTGTTCAGAAAATCTGGAATTTTCCCAGGCCTTGGGTTAAATTGGCTGGCAGATCCTACATTTCTGATTGTCTTTTCATGGCTATTTTTCATCTGAATATTTGGGTTTTTCATTGTATTTTAGGACGGCTTTTATTATTGAAGAGCTGTGTGACCTAATAAATAAATAAACTATGAGAAAAGATAACCCTCTCCATATTCCCAAGATACATCTAAAATGTGTATGGATAGACAAGGAATTTCTAAGTAGGATGATCTTCAGCAGTGATGGGATTCAATTTTTTTTAATTGCCGCTTCTATGGGCATGGCTAGGTGGTGTGGCCAGGTGGTCATGTGACTGGGTGGATGTGGCTATAGGTCCCACCCCACTTCCTGCCCCGTTTTTTTGCCTACTGAGCCTCAGGGAAGCCTCCTGGGAGCCAAAATGCGACGCGGGAGTGGCGTGCAGCACTCTCCCCCACTGCACCTTGTTTTTTGCCTACTGGGCCTCAGGGAAGCCTCCTTGGGTGCTGAAAAAAGAAGCATTTTGAAGGTAAGTACAACAGTGAGGGGGGAGGATCAGCTGTGCCGCACAATTTAGATTAGCTATAAAGCAAGAAATCCGACAATTTCCTGCTTTCTAGCTAATCTAAATTGCATGGCACAGTTGACCATCAGAAATACTGGTTCGGCTGAACCAGTAGCATTTTTTTTACTACCGGTTCACCTGAACCAGGCCAAGCCGGTAAAATACCACTTCTGATTTTCAGCTTCTTTGGAGCAAAGTCCAAATCCTTATTTCTGCCATGCTTCTCTACTGTGCATCTCAACTTTCCGATTTTTCTACTGAATCTGGAACACTGCCGACTGGCTCAGGACCCAAGAGGCAGGATTTTTTTTAATATGACAGCAGAGAGAAAAGGATATCCAGATTTCAAACTCTGTTAAGGACCCTGAAATCAATCAGTCAATTCAGGAACCTGATTTGGAGGGACAAAGATAAAGTGCTACATGTCTCTTTGCCTTAGAGGAAACAAAACACATTTGTTTTCAATGACATAACCCCGTGAGCATTTCAGAACTACTATTTTTACAACTCTCTGGAGAACAAACTTCGTTTCAGTTCTTATCTCTCCAAGCTAAAAACTTGCAAGATTGAAGAAGACTGTTACATCCAAGGCCACCCTTTGCACGGCTGAACTGGGATTGGATTCTTCCAACACATTCACATGAATAACTTCCTCAGTTTAACACCTGACAGACTCCGTACAAGACCTGTTTCCACACCAAGCAAGGGGTGTAGGAAGGGAGGAACATGGGTTTTGTTTGGGTTTGGGTTACCATGATGTGTGAACTCATCAGTGATAATGTTGCAAGATGTGAGAACCAATAAATGCTTTAACAAATCCTGGCTTAGCAGAAGGTGTGAGAGCACCTTCTGTTTTAACATCAGTCAAATGAACAACTCTTGGTGCAATCTACAAAGAACACAAGCCAAGGTTCTGATTTTTTTTAAAAAATGGTACTGGTAGTTCTCGACTTGCAACATTTCATTTAGTGACTGTTCAAAGTTACAACAGCACTGAAAAAGGTGACTAAGACTATTTTTCACACTTATAAACATTGCAGCATCCCTGGAGTCATATGTGATTTACATTTCAATGCTTGACAATTGACTCATATTTATGACAAATGCAGCCTGGGGGGGTGTCTTGTGATCCCCTTTTGCAACCTTTCGACTAGCAAAGTACATGGAGAAGCCAGATTCACTAATCAACAGTACTGCTGACTTAAAAAGTGCAGTGATTTGCTTAACAACCGTGAGAAGAAAAGTCATACAATGGAACAAAACTCACTTAACAACATAAACCCACTTGGCAACATAAATTCTGGGCTCAGTTGTGGTGATAAGTTGAGGACTACCTGTACTTTCATTGAAAAAAAACCGCGCCATGTGGTCCCAATCCTTGACCACAATTGGGACCAGAATTTCCACTGCTAAGCAAGATAGTTGTTAAGTGAGTCACAGTCTATTTTGTGACCAATCCAGCTTCCCCCAGTGACTTGGGAAGATTTGAAATGGTGATCACATCATCCTGAAATGTTGCAAACATGGTAAATATATGGCAGTTTCCAAGCACCCAAATTTAATCCTGTGACCATGGGGATGTTGCCACTGTCATAAGTGTAAGATCCAGTCGGTCCTAAAGTTTTTTTTTTTCTGTGCCATTGTAACTTGGAATGATCACTAAACAAATGGTTATAAGTTGAGGGTTTCCTGTAACATTTGTAATTAAAGATACATAGAATAATAAGAGTGAATCAAGGATCTCTTTAATACAGTCCGCGGAAAAGAACATGTCTCAACCTTGCCCATTCAACAGCCACAATACACTCAGCTCATGGGATATTGTGATGGCATCTTCCCACAAGTAAGGCTCATGGCAAAGCACAGAAGAAGGGCAGGGATTAAGCTCTATCAGACTTCCCCTGCAACTCTGCTGAGTCAAGCACTTCCTGGGAGAAGGTGGAGTCCAGAATGTCTAGGAAGAATCACTTGCCTTGTCTTTCTACAGCAGTGGGACACGGCTTGTTTAGGATGGCATTTTCGTGACTTTTCAATGGCATGTCAACAGTGGTGCAACTGGTTTAACAACCGGCTCTGTGAGTGTGCACTTTATGTGCATGCACAGCATTCAAAAAACACCAATTTGAACCTCTACAGAGCAGCCTCAGGAAAAAAAAAAACAGCTGAGGTGCACGAAATCCACTGTGCTGTGTGAATCAGCTGAGTTGAAAAAGACAGAAATATAGGACAAGATAGGGCGGGGATGGGTGGGCGAGGCCAGCTGATTATCAGAACTACCAGTTCTCAAGAACCGGTCCGAACTAGCAGCAGCCCACACTGCATGGCATTCTTTGGGCTGCAAGGAAGGAGTGGGCACAGACAGAAAAGGATCTGCATTTGATTCTTATTCCTTAAGGAAGATGGTGAATATGATCCTTCCCCATGGATTTCATCTTCTTGCCTTTGGCTCTTTTAAAAAATGACCATTTGCTAGCAATTTTTGGTGGGCCCTGAGGGGCACTTAGAATGTTTTAGGGACTTTTACCTAACTCATCAAACCCATTTGTGTGAATGTTGTTAGTGCATGCTTGAAAGGTTTGCTTACTGCCTACATGGATGGAATATATTCTACATAACAGTGTTACTCAAGCTTAAAGTACAGCTGTTCCCCAGCTACCAATATGAGTGAGTATTTAGATATTCCCAGCCTGTCATGGTATGTGGGATTGGCCTTGGGAGGCAGGAGGAAGAGATGTTGCCTAGAGAATGGCTAGATAAGAGAAGGCAGACCCCACAGCTGCATAATGGATGGAAAAAGAGGTTCAGAAGGGATCTTTCACATGTTCTCAGAATGTAAAGGAGACAGTGGGAGATTTGTACTTTCAGATTTGCAAGGACGGATGTCAGCCTTCCCAAGTAAACCAGACAGAAAACATGGCCAGATGGGCTAATCCTGTTTTATTGTAAGGCTACAATAATAGAATCTTGAAAGTCTGAAAATACAAGTTTCCCACCATCTCTTTTATATTCTGAGAAGTTAGGGCCATTTCTGTCTTTCTCTGCCCCTTATGCAGTTATGGACTAGGCCCTCTCTTCTCTCCCTTATCTGACCATTCCCATTCCTTCCCCTTTCTTTTAAGGTCATTCCCACATACCATTGCACCTCCCTTCTTTGGCTGGCAGAATCTGACCTAGAATTTGTCCTTACAAAGATGACAACATTCTCCAAGGATGCGATGCCAACAGGAGCAGCCAGCAACTCTGAAGGTTTCCGTTGGTGCCATTTCTTTCCTTCCCCTCACCTCCCACCAGCATCATCTGTTGCCATGTGAATCTGAA
The DNA here is from genome assembly GCA_015471245.1 of Laticauda colubrina. Taxonomy (NCBI): domain Eukaryota; kingdom Metazoa; phylum Chordata; class Lepidosauria; order Squamata; family Elapidae; genus Laticauda; species Laticauda colubrina. Next base: position 13,000,792 of record BLBF01000059.1, on the reverse strand, counting down.
AAGCAAAGCCTCTGCCAAACACTGGGAGCCAAACGTGGTGTTATTTTTAAAGGAGGGGGACATATCCTCTAAGTGGTAACAAGTCAAGCCCTGTTTGGCCTTAATTATCTCAGCAGTTTCCCAGAGAAAGGAGATGGAGAGGCAGAAGTATTTAGGAGGATGAAAGGGGATTTGTTCAAGTGACTTGGAGATTTGGCATTCAGGTAACAAGCAAACCAAACCAGAGTGATGCCCTCCCTGAATAAAGAGTGATGAAAACACGCCATTTCAGGCTTTTTCTGCAGACTCCGCAGACACATAAACAAGCTCACTAATGTTTAACTTATCAATGGTTTATGTAAATGAGTCCCATTTTTTCCCCCTGAGTTTGCATCACACACCGTGCCACAAAACATATGGGCTCAGTTTGCACAACCTGCTAGGCCAAAAGATGTGTCACTCAGTGTGTTGTACACACATTCAGCATCCGTTTCAGGAGGAGCCCGAAATCCTTACATGCAAAATTGAGGAGGGGGAGGAGGAACGACAAAGACCATGGGGGATGTCAGCTGGAAATGATCTCCGTGTTTACCTCTCCCACTTCATAGCCTTCCTTCAACACCTTCTTTTCTATTCTTCTCCTCTCTGGGCAGCTTCTAAAAAAAAAGCAATCATTCCATTCCACGAGTAGAAAATTAAGGAGAGGAGTGGATTTGTCAGAGACTGCTAAAATTGCCACTTCTGGTACAAATAAAAAAGGGTTCAGATGCAGTCAAAAATCTCGAGAGATTTGGTTCAGCCTAACTTGGATACAGAGGGATCAGCTTGTTTGAATATGTTTGAGTGTGCATATGTGTCCACACGCTTGGAAAAAAAATGAGCTGGGAAACCAGACTATCTGTCACCAGCAGGGCACAATGCTTAAATACATTTTTTTTTTGTTCAGCCACCACCCAACCCCAAGGCCTGGGAGAAGAACCAAGTTTTTAGGGATTTGGGGAATATTGTCAAGGTAGGAACCTTACAAATCTCGGGGGAGGGATAGTTGTTCTTAACATACAGTAGATGCCATTTCATTTAAACTCCCCCTTCCCACCTCTCTCCCATCAAAAAAGGATAACCATAATTAACTATTTCAAATGCTAGGCGCACTTCTCAAGCAGGGTACCACAGCCTGATCAAAACACCAATCACCGGCTTGTGGATCAGACTGGCGGGGGCTGATGGGAGCTGGAGTCCCACTAATCTGCAAGTGCCAAGTTTGGGGAATATTGTTTCTTCTCCTCTCTGCAACAATTCATTGATCAAGGCCTCCATGAAGTCTGGAACATGGTTTGTTTTTTTTCAAACTTGGCAACTTTAAGGTGTGTGTGGGCTCCCAGAATTCCCCACATGTTATTTCAGTAAGAGGGATAGTAAAGAGGAATGTTTGTAGTTCAGGATGGGAATGAGGGGTACTATATATAGGTATTATACATACAGATACTCCTCAACTTACAACTATTTGTTTAGCAAACATTCAACAGTACAGTGGCACTGAAAAAGACTTAGGGCTGGTCCTCGCAGTTACAACCATTGCATCATCCCCATGGTTATGTGATCATTTAAGGCCTGCATGATTCCCATAACTGCTTCAGCGATCCCCTTAACAACCATGGCTAAAAAGGTTGTAAAATTGGATGTGACTCACTTAACAATTCAGCTTAGCAATGGAAATTCTGATCCAAATTGTGGTTGTAATTTAGGGACTTACATGCAGGCACATACATCTAGCACATGTTTCACTCTATTTAGGACCAAGCTCCATACCCGTACTTCACTACAAAACTATGTGGTTGGGCTTAGTTTTTGGGGAGGAAAATAAAAGGGGGTAGGATTCTGTCTTTGCCTAACTGGCATTCATTGTTATTCATCTGTATTCCTGTCAGTGTGAGAGAGTTGAGGGCTGTTTGGAAACTGAAACAGTATTTGCTGTGTGAGCAAGGAGACAGCAAGGAGCCTGGGCATGGCTTAGGTCAACTGTTCTGTAATAAAGCTGGTTGCTGCTGTGAAAGTAAAACTGAAACACCTCTCCTCTGTATGTGTTTTGCAATTGGAACAGATTTATTTTCAGGTGGGGAGGGAGAATAGAACTCCTTAGCATCAGAGCATGTTAATAATAATAATAATAATAATAATAATAATAATAATAATAATAATA
>BLBF01000059.1:12929165-12998603 GCA_015471245.1 Laticauda colubrina | reverse complement strand
TAATAATAATAATAATAATAATAATAATAATAATAATAATAATAATAATAATAATAATAATAATGGAAATACTAACGCTCTGATGGTTATTTTGAAAAATCCTTTCTTAATGAGTCCCTAGAAGCCAAGAAAAACATACGTGCCAAATTTCAAGTTTGTAGGCTTTATGATTCTGGAGATTTTGTGATGATGCGTGAGGGGTATTTTGCTTATATATATATAGATTTGTATTCAGGGATAGTTATACTAAACCTCAGTGTACAAAGCATTGGGAGACCTCTTCTCCATCAACTCATCTCATCGTTCTCCTAACAAAGGGATGCAGCAAGCCTACAGTTCAATCCAAAAGGCCAACAAGAACATCTATTAGGAGAGCTTCTGCATACTGCATGTCACTATTTCAGCATGGTTCTCTTTTAAGGGTATATTTAAACCTGTCTTTCCACAACACATTCTGGATTTGCCAATACACATTTCCTTCTCACTGAGCTGGGACATCAATCAGGAACTAGGATTGACTGGAGTCTGAAAATTTGGGTTACAATTTTATGCGCCAGTTCTTCATGAACAGGCTGGCCCATGTCTGTGTGAATCAATCTGCCTGCTGATATCTCTCGGTGGGGACTGTTAACCTTTGGGGGAGTCTCTCTCTTTTCCTTTTCTCTCTCCCTCCCTCCTTCTCTCTCCTTTTGATTAAAAATACATAACTGGGGAACCAGTGAGCTGCCAAATAAACTTGTGCCCAGACACACTACTGAAGGATATGTAATCAACTTGAACTCCTGGCGGAAAGGTGGGCTGCACAGCTCATGAATAAATAAATGCAGCACGAGTTTCTAATGTTCCCCCAAGTTAATATCTTCCATGTTCCCTCAAGTCAGAATGTTGCCTACAAATCCTATCTCCAAATATACCTTCTTACAGAAATAAAGTCTTCTTATTAATTCTGCAGAAGTAAGTTGAACTTTGCATTGGTCTTTGCATTAAGCTTTGCATATATTTTTAGAAAAGAAACATTTTTTTTTCTTAAATAGACCTGAATTTAGCAAAAGAACAGTGGAAATATTCTATAGAAGAATGATTGAGTCTGTCATCTGCACCTCTATAACTGTCTGGTTTGGTTCTGCAACCTAACAGGACAGACATAGACTTCAGAGAGTAATTAGGACTGCAGAAAAATCAATCACTACCAACCTGCCTTCCATGGAGGACCTGTATACTGTACAAGTCAAAAAGAGGGCTGTGAAAATATTTACAGACCCCTCACATCCCAGACATAAACTGTTTCAACTCCTTCCCTCAAAACGACGCTATAGAGCATTGTACACCAGAACAACTAGACATAAGGACATAATTCCCTCAACACTGTCAAACTATTTACTAAGTCTGCATTACTATTACTATTAATCTTCCCATCTTATGACTGTATGACGGTATAACTTGGTTGTTTTTTTCTTTACGATTTATATTGGCTGTTTCCTAATATGATTCAATTGCTTTTTTATTTTATTTTATTTATTTAAAATTTCAATTTTACCCTATGACTATTATTAAGTGTTATACCTTATGATTCTTCATGAATGCATCTTTTCTTTTATGTACACTGAGAGCATTTGGACCAAGACAGATTCCTTGTGTGTCCAATCACACTCATAAAGAATTCTGTTCTGTTCTGTTCCATTCCATTGTATTCTATTCTATTCTGTTCTACTTGAAAATACTCGTCTTATCAGTCTGTAAACCCCATTCAATGATTTATGCATGATGTTTAGTGACTGATACATATTCCTGGCTACTCAGCAATGTTATTTCTGACTTCTGGATGCCCCTGGAGCCAGATTAATGACATCGGCTCTGCATATGAAACATCAGCCCCATCATTCCTCAAACACTTCCAAAATTAATCCATCCTGCTTTCTTGTAACAGGTAGTCCTCAACTTACAACAGCATTGGAAAAAGTGGCTTTTGACTGTTTTTCATGCTTATGACTGTTGCAGCATTCCCACGGTCATGTGATCAAAATTCAGATGCTTGGCAGCTGATTCATATTTATGACGTTGCAGGATCCTGGGATCATGTGATCCCCTTTTGTGACGCTCTTACAAGCAAAGTCAATGGGGGAAAGCCAGATTCCCTTAACAACCTTGTTACTAGCTTCATAACTGCAGCGATTCACTTAACAACAGTGGCAAGGAAGGTCGTAAAATGGAGTAAAATTCACTTAATCAATATTTCACTAAGCAAGGGAAATTTTGGGAAATTTAGTTGTGGATGTAAGTAGTGTAATTCTCCAACAGGCATATTTTGCAGGTTAAATTCAGATTTCTTCCAAGTTTGATTCACACACACACACACACACACACACAGGGGGGGGGGCAATGGCAGGGGAAACAAGCAAGAGGTGTGCAGTGCAACTCCTGCTGATTTACCACACTACTCTAGTGTAATAAAACATCCCTTGAACAGGACCTCTGTCTGTAAAATGGCCCTGTAGGCTAGATCTGCTCTGCCAAGATAGTTTCTGCTGCTGCATTTTACATTCCTATTAAGATAGGCCTATTTGAGCTGAAATGGAAAAACGGGCTTAGGAAAACATCCTATGAATATAAAATTTTAAAATCTCATGCATTTTTTCCCCACCCAACCAAATGGCCTGCGAGTTGCAGCAACAGCCAAAAAGCAAAACAAATGATGACCTCACTCAAATAAAAATGTAGATTGATCAGAATGAATTGTAAACCTGAAATTCCGTTTCATCCTTTCCCAAAAGCTGGAAGGAAGGAAGGAATCCTCCCAAAACATGTGTCCAAATTCAAAACAGCAAGAGCCTTTTCTCCCTTTACTCCAAAAATTAAAAAATATATATATATGCCCCAACCCCTGACAATCCTCACCGTTCAAAGCTTTGTGGTTTACTTTAGCTCACACCTCCTGTTTGGAGAAATCACTTCTATTTTTACCTAACCCAGAATGGCTGTTTCTAATCTTTTTACTGGGAACAACACACCCACAATTGTTTTCCCTTCCTAGCCCCTGAGAGCAGATTCCCAACTGGCTTCTGCTGCATCCTTTTTCTGAAGAGCATCCTCAAGCCTCCTCTAGCGGCCAGATTTGTGGGTGTCTGTACCTTTTGTGTGTGTGTGTGTGTGTAGGGAGGGGGCTCTTAGTGTGGATTGTGACTTCCTGCTGAAAAGGCTGCCGAGCCCATTCAGTAGGAGAGGGGCAAATTAAGAACATCCCCCGGCAGTTACAAGGCAGGCCCCAGCCTAGGAACAAGGAGCAGCTTCTCAACTCATCGGGATGAGCTTGGAGGAGCCCACAAGTCGGGGGAGGCCGGAAAGGTCAGCCTCCCTCCTGCTGACTGCCTCGCCTCTGCAACTTGCTTCTCCCAGGCAACACCCCCCCCGTACTGCCCCCCCCCCCACGTGTCCTTTCTTCATCCCTCTCCGACCCATCTGTTCCCTTCAGGAAACCGAGAAGGCAGAGGAGCCCCTGGCTGAGCCTGGGCGGACTCCGCAGACCCAGGCCAGGTGCTTGGCTGAGGGTGAAAGGCCACGGGGGGGGGGGGGGGGGGGAAGGACTCAGCAGCAGCCCCAGGAACCTTCTCCCTCCCCCCACCCATTCAGGATCGGGACCGATCTTTCCCGCCGTCCGCTTCGGCCACCGACGGTTTGCCCAGACCCGCAGCGCGCACCGCCGCCTTCGCGCTGGAGACGAACCGTCGAAGGCGCTGCCTTGCCCACTCGCAGGACGTTTTAGACACGCGTTAGTTGTCAAGCTGCAGCCCAGCGAGCCCCAGAGGGTCCGAGGTGGTGGAGCGGGGACGGGGAGGGTATCTGGGGACAACTGGCCAAGCAAGCTTCCCTTGTGCGTGGACCGGGGTTGACCGCGGTCCCTGGTTGCGCCCCAGCCGGGCGAGGCGAAGGTAGAACGGAGAGAGCGACCCGGCGGCGGCGGGGGGGGGGGGGGGGGGCTCTGCGTCGCCAACGAGATAGGATCGCCTTTTGTTGGCTGCGCCGCTCCTGCGAAAGCGCGACGACCTCCGCCGCGCGGGCTCCAAGCTGCGAGGCAGCCGATTTGCCCAGCGCCGAACGGAGCCCAGGACTTCGCTCCGTTCCCACGCGATCTCCGAGAGCCTCCAAACTCCGCAACTCTCCTCCCGGGGCTCCGTTCCTCCCCTGAGAAGATGCCCGGCAAGGCTTCCCCCTTCCGCGTCCCGGGCGCTGCGCTTGCCCGTCTGGTTCGATCCCCGAAAGGCCACCTGCGCCCCGCGGCTCCCTTGGACGGCTGGGGCGGGCAAGTGGAGAGCCGGGCCTCGAGGGCGCCTCTTACCTGCCGCGGGTCCCAGCAGGACCGGCCAGAGGCACAGCAAGCTCCGGAGCCAGAGCGGGAGCCTCCGCCGCATGGCTCAGCTCCGCCAGGGACGCATCCGGCAGAGGGAAAACGGGCTCCCCTCTCGCGCGGCGGGTGGAGGGCGCGGGGCGGCGGCTGGGCTGGGCTGCCTGCGGGTCCTGCCTCCCAGACCCCAGTGGCGGCCGCCGGAGCCAGAGGGCGGCGGGGCTGGCTCGGCTTCCAGCCGGGGAGGAGAGGGAAGCTTCCCGGAGCCGCGCTCCCGGCAGGCTCGCCGCGGAACTCAGCGCCAGCGCGCCTTCATCTCCGAGCGCAACGCTCCCGGCTCGCCTCGGAGCTGCTGGGGCTGGGGAGCCGCCGCCTCCGCCGCGGAATTGGCTCCCACTCAGCCGGCCCGGCTCATTGTCAGCCGGCTGGTCTCTTCCTCCTTCCCTCCCCTCGCCTCCGCTCTCCAGCTTAAAGAGACACCGACTTGCCTCGGCTGGAGGCCGGGCACGGGGAGGAGGAGTTGGCGCCAGCCCGGGGAGGGGGCTGCGAGCGGGCGGGGGACGGGAGGTAAAGGGCTGGATGGGTTTGGCTGCCAGACCGCGGCGGCGCGCTTGGAGCTCTTGCCTCTCCCCCCCCCCGCCGCCTTCCCCCCACGGGTGGGCAGCGGCAGGACTTCTCACCGAGGAACTTCGCCGGGCAACTCTCGGCTCGGACGCAAGGGGCGACTGGAACCCGGCATCCTCCGGCTCCGACGACAACACTCAAGGCTGGGAGGGTGCCGAACTCTCTGGGCATCTTCCAGGCAAGCTGGGACACCGGCACCTTTGAGAGCCTTGCAGCGGCTCACCTGTGTGGAAGTCAGCAGTCTCTCCCTCCCTCTCTCTTTTTCTCTCTCTCTCTCTCTCACACACACACACAAAACTCTGGCCCATTGGGAGGTCCAGCAGCCCCCCCCCCAGGTCCCTTGAGTTGGGCTTGCGATGGAAGGGGATTAACAGAGAAGAGGGAATCGTTGGGGTAGACTGCCCAGCAAGACAGAGGAAAGCTGGACACTACGTTGGAAGAATGCCACATAGAACTTGGGTCTCCAACCTTAAGAAGGTTAAGACTTGTGGACTTCAACTTCCAGAATTTCTCAGCCAGCAAAGTTGAGTTGAAGTCCACAAGTCTTAAAAGTTCCCAGAGTTGGAGATTTCTGACATAGAGGATCTTGGGATCTCTGACAACAGAGACCGGAATTCAACAGGCATGGGAGGAATCCACTTCCTTTTTCATGCAGTTGATAACAGACCTCAGAGCCTGAAGAGGATGAGGAGGAGGTATTGCCCTCCAGAAGAAGGATCACCAACCGGATGCCCATCATCTCCAGAGACCTGAAACGCTGAGATATGTCACCCGTCCAGGTTATTCCCCTCCCGTTGTGCTTTGTGAAGGCATGCAGAGAGGGACTGATCAGCTTTTGGAGAAGGGAGGACCTTCCACTTCTAAAGTAAGAAGTCAACAAGATCTTGAGTTGTTGGAGTCCAGTCTTGCTTAGAGTCAGGACAGATTTAAAGAAGTGCTACCTGGGTGTCCATCCTTCACGGTGGGGGGGGGGGAAGGCTATCTTTCCAACCACTACATTTCTTCCTAACCAAGGACACTCCCACTAACACTGACAGGACAAGTCGCTTGTATATAAACGGAATAAATCTCACTCCCTTCCAGCATTGATGATGTTACCTAGTTGGGTATTGAAATGTTTGCAAGAAAGCAACCAAGCTCAGAGGCCACATTAAATCTCCCTTTGATATCCTGCAGAAAAATATCTCTGATCCAGAACTGGGAAGTGTCTCCGGCTGCCTCCCTATAAGGAACTACTCTTGTAAGGCAGACAGAATCGAACTAGAAGACACGAAAGTCACATCGTGCAGCTTCCGGCATTCCTTGTACAAAACAGTATAGCTTGCTTTTTCACTTGGCTGTAAGCTTTAGCAAACAAATATCACACACACACACACACCTGTCTTCACTTCTCTTAGGAATACTCTATTGCTTTCTATAGAAATAATGCTTTATAAATAATATAGACAATAAATAATATAGAAATATAAAAAAATAATATAGAAATAGAGAAATTTCTATAGAAATTGCTTTCTATAGAAATAATCAGGAAGATCTTAGTGCAACAGTGACCAGAGATGCATAACTTGTGGATTTAGTCTAATTCCAAAAATCTTCCATTAGGGAAACTCACAGTGTGTGTGTATGTGTGTGCACGTGTGTGTGTGTGTGTGTGTGTGTGTGTGTGTGTGTTTTAAAGGTGATAGCCATGCTGCAGTGCATGCAATTTAAGCCCTGCCTCTTATTTTTTACATAATCTTCCACATGCATTTTTTTACATCAATGAGCCCAGAAAACTAACCAAGAACAATCTATTCTTCCCCCATGTGGGTGTGTCCTTGCCCAGGTTTCAGGTCTCCCCTTGTGGCTGCTTTTGGCCCTTCCCACTCCCTACTGGCGCCCTTCCAGAATAAGCATTGGTTTCCTAAGCCTTTTTTTAAAAAAAATGAAACCAGAGCTAAGCTCCTCATTTGCTGGTTGAGGAAAAGCTAGTGAGATGGCTGGTGCGTCATCATCTGCAAACTTCTGTCACAGCTCATTAATGGCAAGTCTTGGACCCCACGCCCTTCACCACCTAGGTAATTAAAAAGCCATCGCAGCTGCCTTCTCCCTCGTCACACTTGGCATTTGCATATCAATAAACAAGACCCCCTTTTAACATAATACATGTGCCAGTGCCATGCCATGGACAAACACAAATTAAACATGTGCACACGTGCTCATCCACCCCACCCCCAAAGCTAGACTGCCAGACCAGAACATTAGGAAAAATGGAAAGAGAGAAATCATGAGGGAGGGGGGAATCAAAACAAGACTAAAATGTCTGCTTGATTTGAAAGAAGTCTTGCCTATTAGTATTTCCAATGCAGGCATCCCAGACACTCATCAGAAGCCAGGTAAACGTAACTTGGTAGCTAATTTTGCACCATTGTCCTAAACTGAAAGCAGAGGAAGCTCCGAGGAATATAAAACGGTGAGTCTTTTTGTTACTTGTTCTCTGACACCTGCAATAATCTGAGAAACATCCATAAAATGAATGCAAAACCAAACCAAACTAAACCAAACCAAAAATGTCTGTCTGTCAATTGGATTGACTTGATTGGGTGTGCAAACAGAAGGGAGTAACTGGTGCTTATTAGCAGTGCTATGCTAGAAATGTGCCAATATGCCTTCCACCAATGTAATCAGAGGGATGACCCATTACATATTTATATTCAAGTAGGTGTGTGTGGTGCATGCACACCTTCCTGGGTGCCAGTTCCATTGTAGTGCTTTATTTGGAAAGAAAAAGTTAAAGGTAGTTTCCCCTTGTGCCCAACTCTAGGGCACAGTGCTTATTTCTCGTTTCTTGGCTGAAGGAGCCAGTGTTATCTGAAAACATTTTCCATGGTCATGTGGCCAGCATGGCTATATGCCAATACTATATGGAACACTGTTACCTTCCCACCAAAATGATACCTATTACTCTATTCACATTTGCATTCTTTTGAACTGTTAGGTGGGCAGGAGCTGAGGTAGGAATGGGAGCTCACCCCATTGTGCGGCGCTCAGGTTTTAAACCCAGACTGTCAGCTTTCCAACTGACAAGCAGCATCTTTAACCGCTGAGCCCTCATGTCCCCATTTAAAAAGAACATGCATAAAAATGCACTGGTGAGCTTTTAAAATAAGGAAATCCATCCTGAACTAAGAGGGACTTATCTGAGAGCAGATGCATAGAGAACCAGGTTGTGCATCCATCAAAGAGCAGTGTTGTCTTTCATACTTCTCTAAATGAAGAGTAAATCACTCATACTTTCCCATTCATCAGTTGAAGGAAAAGTCATACGATTAGTAGAATTGCCAACTTGCTGAGCTGGACCACTCCTAAAAGGGCAATTGCATTTTTGAATATAAACATCTCACTGTATTTTAGGGAATCACGAAAATGGCTTGTTTTAACAAGTCTCCTAGTTTTCTGGGTACATCAAAGAGGAGATATCTACAGCTAGATATCTGCATCTGTAGATGATTCAGAATTGCAGTTCCCTTCCTTGAGTTTCTCCAAAATGACACAATCTGCCACATGGCTCAGGTCAGCGGTAGGATTCAAATAATTTAACAACCAGTTCTCTGCCCTAATGATTTCTTCCAACAACCAGTTCACCAAATTGCTCAGAAAGTTAATAACCGGTTCTCCCAAACTGGTGCGAACTGTTTACATCTTAAAGTTGCCAAGGATGGACAACCCTGGTATGGATATATTTATTTGATTCATATGGCTGCCCACCAGCCACATGACTTTGAACAACAAACAACAAATTAAAACAACAATAAAAACATTAACAAGTACCCGAAACTGACCACAACTGGAACTATCTGTGTGTTCTCCCAAATGGGCTAACTTAACTTCACAGCCCAATGTCCAGATGAAAAGTCCGTGGTCCATGCCTTATGGAAGGCCACCAGGATTGTGGTCATCCAAATTTCAGGTACTCTTTTCCACATTCAGGTGCAAGGACCATCAGACAACACTGTTTAATTGAGGACATCCAGAGCATGCTAATCCTACCAGGTCTTGTGGGGCAGGTAAAAATAATGGCAGATATGAGTCCTGTAGATATGTTGAACATCAGTTCTCTCAGCATTAAGATGCAAAGGGAGCATTGGCTGAAAGTAATAGGATCTGTAGCCCAATTCAATGGAAAGAACTAGATTGTGGACAAGTAATTTAAAAATTGCTCTTCTCCTTTCCATTTCAAATTCATTCTCTTCAAACTGTAACCTTACTGGAATCAGATCAGCATTGGCGCAGATAGCATCTTTCAAAGCAGAAAGAAGGGGGCAGGATACACTTGATTGATCCTTTTAAACCAATGCTATCACTTTTTAAACATGTCACCACCTCTTATTGACCTTTCACCCCTTGGGAGAGGCTCAGCGGGCTTGGCCTTTTCTTCTGCAAACTGACCCATCCATCTTTCATGCATCTTTTTATAACAAGAGTCTAGAATGGACTCAGATTGCCCGCCCCCCACTGCTGATAAATACTAATCAGATGGATTTCCAGTTTCTGCAAGGGTGAGAAGGAGAACTATTTCTGCCTAACTTCTTCCTCACTTGCCATCCCAGTTCCAAATGAAGGAGAAGAGTGATAGCTGTGCATCAGGGAGCAGAAGAACTGTGAATGAAAAGCAGTGAAGGCAAAATCTGTTGCAATGCCCACATTTGTCAGATGAAGAAATCAGACAGATCCTTCACCCATTTGTCTAATTCTGCCACTGAGTCACAAGCCAAGAGGTCCTCCAGCAAGAACTTTTTCTTTTTCCTCTGGAAAGGACTAAAATAGATCAAGATAGAAATGGTCTTTTTCCCAGTGCAAGGTTCTCTCAGCAAAAAGCTTTTGGCCAAACAATTATAAAGTATCCAGACAATTGGAAGGGGAAAAATATCCTCCTACAGAATTAATGTTCAACAGCTAAAGGCCCTGTCACATTGGCCGACGGATGCAAAACGTTTGTAAAAAGGACACAGCGGACGAGAAAATGTTCCATCCATTGTTATCCGCTCTCAAAAGGGGCAAAAATTTGCATAACCAGAGCGGACAACACGGAAAGGAATGGACTGGGGGAGGATGTAGGGTGGATGGAAAGCGGATGCTCCACGGAAGCCTAGCAGATGGAAGCGGATGGCACATCCGCAAGGCTTCTGGGGGAGCACAGCAAAGCGGACATGGAACGGAAAGAGCGGAGGCAGAGCGGATGCCGAGCGGATGAAGCGGATGCCGAGTGGATGCCTAGCGGATGCCTAGCGTTCACTGCGCATGCGGGGAGGATGCATTGCGTCAGACCCGCGGATATAAAGGAAAGCAGCTCGCAAGCAGGTCACCATTCAGAGGAAAGACCTATTGCCAGACACAGCTTGCCAGCCAGCCAGCCAGCCAGCCAGCCAGCCAGCCAGCCAGCCAGTCAGCAACCCAACAACCATGGGGAAGAAACGGAAGCCTCTGCCATCTGCTGCCAGCCTTGGCAAGAGGGACAGGGCCACCCTCCCACACCCTGGCCCTGACTCTGCTTCTGCTGGGGCTTCTGCAGCCCGGGCTCGCTCTTCTGGTGCTGGGGCTTCTGCTGATACTGCTTCTGGAGGTGGTGCTTCTGCTGGTGCTTACTCTGCAGGCATTGCTCCTGGTGTTGGTGCTTCTGCTGGTGCTTACTCTGCTGGCACTGCTCCTGGTGCTCGGGCTTCTGCTGGTGCTTACTCTGCTGGCGCTGCTCCTGGTCCTGGTGGTGCTCCTGGTCCTGCTGTTGCTCCTAGTGCTCCTGGTCCTGCTGGTGCTCCTGGTCCTGCTGGTGCTGCTGGTGCTTACTCTGCTGCTGCTGATCCTGGTCCTGCTGGTGCTGCTTTTGCTGCTACTGTTGTTGTTGCTGCTGCTGGTGGTGGTGGTAGTGTGGAGGAGCAGCCCTTACAACCTCGAAGCCCCTCTGATGAGGGCCCATAAGGCCCTGCCAGAGGGAGGAAGAGACAGACGTGAATGGGAGAGGAGGCAATACTCAATCGAAGAACATGAGGATGAGGTGCTGGAATGGCTGAGGGAGAATGAGTATCTATGGCGGAAGGGACACAGGCTCTATCGAGACACCAAAAGGAAGCAGGCTGCTTGGAGAGAGAAGGCGGAGAGCCTGGGCTACACTTCGGAGGTGCTCCTCAGCTGGTGGAAGCAAATGCACACCTGGTACGGGAAGCTGCACCTCAAGAAATCTGGCCAGACCGCGGTCAAGCTGACGGACCGAGAGACCTACGTGATGGCCAAGTCCAGCTTCTTGGAGGGTGAGATCCGCCACCGAGGAGCAGCCCCTCTCACAACCCTCTCTCAGGCAGCCTGCTGAGAGCCAGTCCTCTTCTGGCAAAGAGTCAGCTCCTGTCTCCAGGCAGGTATCTGTGGAGCGTGCCACGACGGAGACCCCCCCGACAGCTGTACTACCCGTGGCGGAGCGTGTGGAGGACCCCCTGATGCAGTGGGAGCAAGGAGAGGGCACTTCCACCACAGGCCAACCCGCATCCACCCCCAGCTCCACCTCTACAGAAAGGCAGAGAGGCAGACAGGAGGGGCAGAGCCACACTGTCCTGCTGGAGATCAGGGACACCATCAGAAGCAGCATAGATCTCCTCTCTCAGCTGGTACACATAGACTCCTCATCCTCCAACCGCAAGCCCTTCCTCACCTATGTCAACCAGACCCTCATGGACATGGCGGAACCCCAGTACCAGGTGCTGAAGGACAGGATCACCGATCTTCTTCACAACTCTCCAGACCCAGCTGAACCTGCTCCCACCCAGTCCAGGCCTGCTCCTCCACCCCAGGTGATGTCACTGCCCTTCCAAGGCTTTCCACAGGCCCTCCCCTACCAAGGCTACGGCTACCAGGAGCTTCAGCAGCACAGGCAGCCCTTCCCAGTCCAGGCACAGGTACATCGAACGCCACCGATGCCACCCACGTAACCGATGCCAGCCACGCCACAGATGCCACCCATGCCACAGATGCCACCCACGCCACAGATGCCACCCACGCCTCACCTCGCTCAGCTGCAGACCACTGATGCCACCGATGCCACCGATGCCACCCATGCCACCAATGCCAGTCCTCACCTAGCTGCAGACCAGACAGCCCCACTACACTGCTCCTTTCTCCACCCCACAGCCAAGCCCAGCCTCAGTACATCTGTTATTGGTGTTGGGGCTGACACCCCATGTCATGGAGGAAGGGGCTCTCAACATCACGGGGCTGAGGCAGCTCTCTGAGAGCTTCCTCCACACACCGTCCCCTGTTGTCCTCTCGGGGCCAGGCACCCCAATGACGCCTCAGACCAGCACTCCAGCAGCAGCCACCTCCACAGCACCTGGACCCTTCACCCATGAGACTGGGCACACCTCAGAGTGACCAAGAAGAGTGCCAGAGACTGGGTGGCTACCTGTTGACTTTATTTTGCTTTGGACACTTGACTTGGGTCATCTTTCTTTTACAGCTTGTTATTAATAAAGATTATCTTTGCTTCACACATTTGCTTCATTTATTTTAGTCAATAAAGTCTTAGTGGAAACTTTTAGAAATGGTTTAAGCCTTTGCATGCTTGTGGGATGGGTTAAGATAGCAGTGGGATGGGCAGGGATACCTTTGGAATGGGTAATAGCTGTGGGATGGGCAGGGATACCTTTGGGATAGGTAAGGATAGCTGTGGGATAGATAAACCTCCAGTGCAAGCATAGTAGGACTATATGGTCTACCCTCCCAGGTGCCACACCTTTGGCCCTTTATTATCAATAACAATGTAATAATTGATCCACACATTTCAACATAAACACAACTCTTTATTAAATGCCCTATTCATTGTAGGGCCACTCAACATACATGGCCCAATCTCATCCGTGTGATGAGACAGGCTGAAGGAAGCATCCATTAAGCATCTATCATCCTGTCTTGCCACTCCACTGCTCCAGCTGGGGAGTTGCACCAGTGTTTCAGGAGGTTGCGCTGCTTCTTCCCTTCACGTGAAGCTCTGTTGGGGCCTTGCACATCCTTAGTGTCTATCAGGTTTCCCCCTTGCCGCCATTCACCAGGCTCCATGTCCCCATTCCCTTGTTGACGGTCGACAAGTCTGTTCTGCAACACTGGGTAGCGGGTGCGCATGAGATTGTGCAGGATGCAGCAAGCTTCCACGATGCTCCTCACAGTCCCTGGGTGATGCTGCATGGTGGTGAGAAGTACCTGGAACCTGTTGGCCAGGATGCCAAAGGCGTTCTCCATCACCCGCGCCCTGGACAGCCTGTAGTTGAAGATCCTCTCTTCACGGGTGAGGCATCTGGAGGTGTAGGGCTTCATGAGGTAGGTTCTGAGGGAGAAGGCGTCATCCCCCACGATGAAGTAGGGCACATCTTGTGTGTCGTTGGGCAGGGGGTCTGGATCTGGGAAGCCCATGATGAGGTTGCGTTCCAGCCCCTCCTTGAGGTGACTGGCATTGTATACCTGGGCATCTGAAGCTGACCCGTTGCCTGAAGCATCGATGTACATGAACTTGTAGTCAGCATCGACCATGGCGAAGAGGATGATGCTGAAGAAGCCCTTGTAGTTGTGATAAGTGGACCCTGAGTTGGCTGGAGCTTTGCAGGTCATGTGCTTCCCATCGATGGCTCAAACGGTGTGGGGGAAGTTCCACTTCTGATAGCACTGCTCTGCAACTTTCTTCCATCCTTCTTCAGTGGAGGGGCACTGGAGGAGCTCCTCCTTGTATTCTTCGATGATGGCCTGCACCACTTCTCTGACCACAATGCTGATGGTGTTGTGTGGCACCCTCCAGCCATACTGCATGCTCCCGTACGTGGTCCCTGAGGCCAGGTGGCGCAGAGTGAGTGCCACCTTGAGCCCAGGGTCCAGGCTGGGGCGGAAGTTGGTGCTCTGCTTGGTCAAACTGGGTGTCAGCCGCTCCACAACTTTGTCAAACATGGCTGGAGGCATCCTCATGAAGTGCTGGAATGCATGAGGGTCTTGGTTCCTCAGCTCCACCATCAGCTTGTTGTACAGTCCGTACTCTGCTCTTCTCCTGATCCATCTTTGGACCCAGATGCTTCTTGGCTGCCACCTTTTCTTCCCGTAGAACAGTTGAAAGAGCCTGTAGATGGCTTTGCACTGTTGAAGAACGATGGTGGCTACCAAAAGGAGTGTGTTACGATCCATGGTAAAGATGACTGGATGCTGTGGAAGAGCAAGAGCCAGATGAAGGCTGAAAAGGTCTGCACCGCAGGGCTGCTGGACTGAAAGTGAGATCCAGGTGAGTTCCTCCCCCTTTTTATAGGCAATATAAGTTTTCCCCTATGTGTCCTTTTGCATCCTCTAGGCATCCTGCAGACATCCTAAATGTCCAAGATAGGTCCCCTCTGTGAACGTTTTTTCCGTTTTAATGCTTTGTATGCGAGCTGCATCTGCTTTCATCCTTTCTCCGTCCGTGCTACTAACGCTTTGTGTCTGTTCCGTGTCCATTTTGCTTCCTCCCTGTGTCCATTTTCCACTGGAGCGGATTTGAGTTGCGCGGATGCGCAGCGGATGCCTAGCGGATATAGCGGATGCGTAATGGATGACGATGGATGTAGAACGGATGTTCCCCGTATGCGTTGCAGATGCAGACGGACACGTTGGATACATTTTCCGCTCAAAAAGTTTTGAGCAACTCAAAACTTTTTGAGCGGATGGAACCTCAGTCGACGGATGCTGGACGGATAGAGAGGATGAAAAACGGAGGCAGTGAGTACAGAACGGAAGCATCGCGTTAACCAATGGATGGCAAGTGTTTCTCTCCATTTTACATCCTCTTTCCATCCGTTGGTGCAGTGTGACATGGGCTTTAACTGGGAAAGTGATAAAAATGCAAATTTGTTACTAAATTAACCCATAGCACCAGCCAGCCTCAATTTGGAAGGAGGAATGATTTCAGCATTAAAATCTAGGCGCCTCACTTCTTCAAGTCTCCAAAGGAATGTAAATCAGATATTTCTTGTTCATAAGAAACATGACCAACAAGAAAATGGAAGTTATCCCATCATTATTTTGCAACTGACCTTGGATGGGGAATCCACCAAGATTTTCTTGCAAATGGAGGAGAAAAAGTCAGTTCATTTCTATTGATAGAACTGCTGCTTTTTCTAAAAGTTGAAAAACCTCTAAACTAGAGCTGAGTGTTTTTCTACTTTCTGCAATTTTGTCTTTTTGTTACCTGACACACCTTTCCAAATAAAAGGAGTCTTCCAGAATGTGTTACATACAATGCATTCCTATCTCCAGGGACAATGCTAGATCTTGTTGTGTTGGTAAAGGATGAACAAAAAAAAATACTTCCTGGATTTTTAGAATCATTGGGGTAACTGAGATTGAAATCTATGTGGAACAATTCAAAGATTCTCCATGTAACAATCCAAGAGGCATCTCCCCCAAGATCATCATGGATTGACAGGACTCTGCAGAGCTCACCTGATGGGTTTACCCTATATCTATACATAATATATAAAAGCAAAATACCGGTCATGCATCATCACAAAATCTCCAGAACTGTAAAGCCTGCAAACTTGAAATTTGGCACTTATTGGTTTCTAGGTGCTAAGAAAGGATTTTTCGAAATGACCATCAGAGCATCAGTATTTTGTATATTATTATTATTAATGTGTTCTGCTGCTAAGGAGTTATACCCCCCTCCCCACCTGAAAAGAAATGTTTTGCCAAAGGCAAAACACAAGCAGGAGTTTCAGTTTTAGTTTCACAGCACCAAGCAGCTTTAGTACAGAACAGTTGAGCTAAGCCACGCCCAGGCTCCTTCTTGTCACCTTGCTCACACAGCAAATATTGTTTCAGTTTCCAAACAGCCCTCAACTCTCTCACACACTGACAGGACACTAGCCAGATGAATACTGATGGATTCTGGTAGGCAGAGGCAGAATTCACACCCCCCCCCCCATTTTCCTCCTCAAAAACTCAGCCCGACTACATAGTTTCGTAGTGAAGCACGGGTATTGAGCTAATTCTACAATAACACTAACTTTTTTAAAAGTAATATGTTTTAATCAGAAGAGGGAGACTTAGGTAGATACATGATTACAGATATGTTTTACATGAAACACAATATAAATATGTTGCCTTTACCGAATTAAAAAATGGGGGAGGGGGAGAATCTACTTCTAAATTCCATTTAGGAGAAGCTTCTCAGCCCACAAATAAGATAGAATAACAGAATAACAGAGTTGGAAGGAACCCTGGTGATCTTCTAGTCCAACCCCCTGCTCAATGAGGAGATCCTATACCACTCCAGGCATGGAGAATGTTTAGAAGTCCTTCCTGACATTGTAAATGGCACCACCTCTTGAGGGAGCACATTTCCTATCCTTTCCCCAGTAGCAATACCAACAGCACTTAGACTTATATACAACTTCATGGTGCTTTACCGCATTCTCTAAGTGATTTACAGAGTCAACATATATTGCTCTCAACAATGAGAGGCCTCATTTCCAAGACCTCGGAAGGATAGAAGGCTGAGTCAACCTTGAGCCGGTGAGGATCAAATTCCTAGCAGGGAGCTGAATTAGCCTGCAAAACTGCATTCTAACCACTGCAGCATTACAGCTGCTGGTGCCCTCTTGATAATCTAGAGAGAATGGGAGATGCAGCAGTTCAATAAAATCAGAACACATTAAGTAAGAACTACATGATGCCCAATTCCTCTTTTTACATGTCAGAGAATTACATTGGAGGATGTTTCTATGGGTAATGAGAAATATTTTCCTCTTTCTCCCACGCCTCTCATTCCTTCTGTAAGAGGGGTATCTGGCAACAATTTCCTCCTTTTCCCGGAATATCTCGGGAGCAGAGTCATGAAGCCTTTAGCTGGAGAAGAAATGGCAGACAAGCTGGAGTCCAGTGAAGATGCTTGAATCAATCCTAATATCTTGAGCTTTGCAAATCCAGGATGGAACCTGGCCATCGAACTACTGTTCAACAAAGGATAAATCTGTTTATGTTCATGCAGATAAAACGACCTAAACTGCCCCCTGCTGTTGAAGTTTATTTTCTCTCCTCTTGCCGTAAAAGTGAAGCAAAACCCAGTATTCAAAAGAAACATAATGTGAGTTGCATTCCAGGAAGAACGTTACTTAACCAGATGTCCTTCCTCAAGGGCTATATAGTTCTTCTTAATCTCTCTAGCTTGTTATTGGAATCACGCTGTTTTATGGGAAGATTTGCCATTATCTTCCTGCTTCGGGATAGCAAGGCACCATAATTTTTTGCTGCTGTTACATCTGTACAGAGATGGAATCTCAGCAAGACACCTTATGCCAGGTCAAATTAAGTACAGATATCCATTTCGCTTGGTAGAGTCTGCATTGACAAGATCCCAGGATCTCAGGAGAATATTTTTCAAAACTCTAGGTTGCTCCTGTTAATACAGCATTTTCCAGCCTTAGCCATTTTAAGATGGGTGGACGTCAACTCCCAGAATGGCTGGCTGGGGAATTCTGGGAGTTGAAGTCCACAAGTTTTAAATTTGCTGAGATTGGATATCCCTCCTAGCTAGGGAATTCTGGGAATTGACGTCTGCCAGGCTTAAAGTTGCCATGGTTGGAGACCCCTGCTCTAGAGGGTGGCTGTTTTCCTCTAACAGCACATCAGAGAAAGCACTCTCCCAACCCTCAGAAAGGGTCTGACAGTGTGTGCCCTTGTGAGCAGCAAATGAAATTCACCAGAAGGATTTCTCCTCCAGGTGGGTTTTCTACATTCTGAACATACACGCTGCCTTTTTAATCCCAGCTCTTTCAAACTCTTTTGATTCTGCATATTTTGGTGCATTTTGAGCCAATTAAAGACACTTGTGAGAACAAGCAAGGAGTGATTTCTGAATTCCTCACTTAACTGTCTTGGGAAATTTCCGCTTCATCACTCATCATCAGTCAGCAGAGTCTGGAGCTGGTCCCATCTATAATTTCCTCCTTAGATCCTAGTTCTATGTGCCCAATGGTTTTGCATCATCTTCATAATGAAACTGTTTTCGCTGCCTTCGCTCATTTCATTGAAACAGCACCAAGTTCTGTGATTTCTCTGCTTCCTCAGTCAGGATAAATCTCAGCCTTCTACTTATGACATTCTAATTAGGGGACTCTAAATAGCTATGCTTTGTAGATCCTCACCCCACCTCTGAGCTTCACTTTTTCAGTTCTTTTTGCCATTTTGGACAGAAGTGGAGGTACATTAATATCTCTTTTCATGTAAACTCTTCCCCTCCTTTTTTTTTCTTTCGAAAAAAGAAATTGCTGCAGCATGATGTCACTACTCGGCTTCTTGGAGAGGAGAGGAAACTATACCGGACTTCTCAATTCAGCTCCACCTGAATTTAATTTAAAACTTTCTTGGCATGAGCCAAATAACGCGGGTCCAATTCAGGCAACACCTCCAAAAGGCTGTACTCAAGCTACAATCACTGGAAGGTTTTGCTGCTTCCAATGGTGCCCTGGCTATTCATAAAGGACCACACTTCAGTTTTCTCACACACCTGCAAATGCTGTGGAGATGGTGTGTTTTATCTGGGAGCAAATCCATAAAGGCCGATGCACTGCTGTGAGAGTTTTTGAACTACCGTGTTTCTCACAAAATAAGGCCGGGCCTTATTTTTTTGACCCCCGAAAAAATGGGTAGGCCGTCTTTTCGGGGGTGACTTAATTTTCTCCCCCACCAAGAGACTTCAGGGCAGTCTCTTTCGGCCGAGTGGAGCTCCCCAAGTGCAGTCAACAGTCACTTCAATCGGCCGATAGAAGCGGCCTCGCGGCGAGGGGAGTGTGTGTGTGTGCGCTCGCCCCAGGCCGCTTCTACCGGCTGATCGAAGTGACTGTTGACCGCACTTGGAGAGCTCCAATTGCCGGAAAGAGACTGCCCTAAAGGTGAGGGGACAGGGAGCCACGCATCGCCCCGAAGCAGCTGGGGACTGTGTCCTCAAGGGAGCTTTAGAAGCGGCCACATGGCGAGGGAAGTGTGTGTGTGTGTGTGTGTGTGTGTGTGTGTGTGTGTGTGTGCGCGCTCACTCCAAGGCCGCTTCTACCGGCCAATCGAAGTGGCTGGTGACTCTGCCTTCAAGAGAGCTTCTATCGGCTATCGGGGTATTCTAGCCTAGGCTACCTGCAGGGCCCTCCTAAAGGCAAGTTTTCTCCCCCCACACCCCCGCCCTTTCCCCCCATTTCTCTTCACCTCGTGTAGTTCGAACAAACAATGTGAGAAATGGCGGGGAAACGCATGGTTTTAATAGGCCTAAATTTAAGGGGCTTAATTTCACCTCATGCCTAGAAATCCTGCCGGGCCTTCCTATTGGTGGAGGCCGTATTGTTGGAGAAACACGGTAAGAAGGAGCTGCATGGATTTCTTTATAAAGCATTGAATACGGCATTTTTCTTGAAATGTATGGAGAGAAGTGATATGGTGAGATGTGAAGAATAAACAGTGAGCTCCTTAGAATCACATAGGTATAAAAGAAATGTTGCTACAGTTCTAGGTCAAGATGTTTTTCCATGGTAAGACTGGCAGTGCTTGATGGATTTAACCTACTAAACTAATCTCACTGGCAGGGTCCATATAATCTAATAAACCCAAACTAAAGAAAGCACATTGTCATTTAAACCTCAGTGGCACAGTGGTTAGAGTGCAATACTGCAGGCTACTTCTGCTGAATGCCAGTTGCCTGCAATTTGGCAGTTCAAATCCCACCAGGTTCAAGGTTGACTCATCCTTCCAAGGTGGTTAAAATGAGGACCCAAAATTGTTTGGGGGCAATAGGCTGACTTTGTAAACCGCTTAGAGAGGGCTGAAAAGCACTATGAAGTGGTATATAAGTCTAATATGCTATTGTTAATTGCTATTGCTAATGTTGTGTGAATCCAGAGCCTATGTGAACCAGTCAATGCCATTTGGACTTAACACTAGCAATTAAGACTTATATACTGCTCCACAGTGCTTTACAGCAGGGGTGCCCAACTCCTGGAACAGAATCGGTCCATGGCCCATTGTAAACTGGGCTGCATAAGTGGCAGGGAAGCATGCAACATTTTACTTGTGCATGTACGGGATTAGATTGCACAACCATCCCCTCCCCACCCCCTCTGCTGCCTGTCCACAGACTCAAAAAGGTTAGGGACCCCTGCTTTACAGAACTCTCTAGGCGGTTTACAGAGTCAGCATATTCCTCACCCCCAACAATCTGGGTCCTCATTTTACCGACCTCAGAAGGATGGAAGGTTAGGTCAACTTTGAACCAGTCAGGATCGAACCACTGGCAGTGGGAAGAGTTAGCCTGCAATACTGCACATTCTAACCATTGCACCACCGTGAACTTAATTCAAAAGTAACCACTGTAATTTAAGGAATCATTAAAAGAAGCAGTAGTGTAGCATTAGGTGCAGAGGGAGCTGTGGCAGGCTGGATTTCAGGTGCTGATCATGCCGGACAATAAATATACAACTTTAAAGGTTCTGGAACTGAGGAGTTATTTTCAAATCTCAGACAAAAAGGCTAAGCCTGCTCTACCTTCATTGCTTCTAGCCTGTTGGGCAAAACCAGTCAATTGCCACGGAGTCTCAGAAACATAAACAAACCATGGCTTAGCACCACTTGTGATTCCAGCTGAACAAGCCTGCAAATGAAAAACAACCCAAACTGATGAAGTGACTCTTCCTGCTGTGTTTTCTCTACCTTGCTTTCTTACTCCGCACCCCTTGGACTGCCTCCATTGCAGCTGGCCCTTCAGAACTCAAGATGACAAGCCTGATGATCTAGGAAAGAGGGGGAGGTAATACATCTCTAATTATAGGAGAGGCATCCAGAGATCTTTCCAGATTCTTCCTTAATTGAGCCTTTTAGAGGGAAACTGTCAAATGCAACACATTTTCCTTTGATTGCCATTGTCTCCTGATAGACTGGCGATGTGCTGTCTTCCCTCTCTCTCTCTGCTGTTTCCATTACCCACGTTTGACAAGAGGCTTCCATCTCCCTGCTCTTACTTCAGCAAGCCGAGTCAACCTTTCTTGGTCTTCCTCACTCTTTCACCGGGTGAGGATAACAAAGTCAGATCCAAGGAAAGGTACTTTTGTGAACCAAGCCTGGTTTTTCAGGGAAGAAAACAAGGGATACCTACCATTTCTACGTGATTCATAAAGCCATGGTCTAGTATGGTTTTATAAAGGGGTTAGATTCAACCCGCTGCTAGCAGTGAGTAAGCACCAAGGATTTGTGTAAATTTAGAGAAGAGTTGATGGTTTACTGGATTTCCCTTTCAAGCTCCTTTGTATTAAAAACTTTGACTCTGTATTGAATTTATATTTACTGGGAAAGAAATAAAGGGAGACTAGTACAGATCTATTTCAAGCAATTTAGCTCTCATCAGCTAGCCATACTTAAATATGGTATAGCTAAAGAGAGCTAAATACAGTAGCTTGAAATAGATCTATACCAGTCTTCCTTTATTTCTTTCCTAGTAAATATAAATTCAACACAAAAATAGTTTGCCGTGAAAGCGACTGCCTGCGAAGGCTCCTGGATTGCGGCTGAAAGGCAAAAGCGGAAGCAGTCTGCTCCATCCTATATTTGGTAGATCAGGTTGCCCTGACAGACCAGTCTCACCAGAAAAAAAAACCACTTAACATTTGACTCTACTATCTACATTAGCTCGATACCCATGCTTCACTACGAAACTGTGTGGTTGGGCTTCATTTTTGGGGAGGAAAATAAGGGGGGGGGGAATTCTGCCTCTACCTACCCGCATCTATCGGTATTCATCTGGTGCCCTGTCCATGTGTGAGAGTTGAGGGCTGTTTGGAAAGTGAAGCAGTATTTGCTGTGTGAGCAAGGAGACAACAAGGAGCCTGGGTGTGGCTTAGCTCAACTGTTCTGTACTAAAGCTGCTTGGTGCTGTGAAGCTGAAATTGAAATTGAAACTCCTCTGCTTGTGTTTTGCCTTTAGAACAGATTTCTTTTCAGGCGGGGAGGGGGAGTAGAACTCCTTAGCAGCAGAGCGTGTTAGTAATAATATACGAAATACTAATTCTCTGATGGTCATTTCGAAAAATTCTTTCTGCGTGAGCACCTAGAAGGCAAGAGGAACATATGTGCCAAATTTCAAGTTTGTAGGCTTTACGGCTCTGGAGATTTTGTGGTGATGCGTGAGGGGTATATAGATAATAACAATATTCAGAAGAGAGAAAATGTGAAAAGTGATAATCTTCTACAGTGACAACCAGCACAGCAGAATCAGAGGTCCTGGAAAAAGACTGAGATATGAAATATGCCAAAAGTATCTATCTAATGTCTCATAGAGATTCCTTTCTCAATTTCAGCATTCTGCTAAAAAGACACCCCTCTTTATCCTGAAACAGCTTGCAGGCCAGAGAGCTGCCCCACCATCCATCCTGGCTTCAGCCCAAAGTGGTTTAAGGATCATGCCAAAGAAAATAAGAAACTATAGATTGCCGTGATTTTTTCTTTTCTACTGAAGAATTTTTTACTTTCAGGTAGTCCTTGACTTATGACCACATTTGAGCCCAAAATTTCTGTTGCTAAAGGAGACATATGCAAGCAGAGTTTTGCCCCTTTTTGCAACTTTTCTTGCCACAGTCGTTAAGTGAATCACTGCAGTTAGTTACACGGTTTTTAAGGAAATCTGACTCTGCTTGTCAGAAGATTTCAAAAGTTGATCACGTGACCCCGGGACTCTTGGGAATACGAGTCAGCTGCCAAGCATCTAAATGTTGATCTTGGGGATGCAACAGTCATAAGTGTGAAAAATGGTCATAAGTCACTTTTTTTCAGTGCCATTGTAACTTTGAACAATAACTAAATGAACTGATGTAAATCGAGGTCTTACCTGTATTTATTCCTGGCAATGCCAATTGACTCCTTTGTTCTAAACATCTCTTTTAGGTAGGCTTTAAATCCAACGTGATTTATAACTGCAAAATCAAATTAGATTCTAATAGTCAAATAAGTACCATTAAAAACATCCATCTTCCAAGCTTACATCTATCTTGCTTATGTCTACAATCAATATCACTCTCTAAGATGCTTAAGAAGCCACAATGAAAATGTCAATCTGCTCAATTAAATGCAAAATAGTAAGTTCCAATAAGAGAATCTATGTGGCTCTGGGTTAAACTCCTGGGGGTTTCACATTCTCTGAGCTTCCATACAGGTGTTACATTACAAAACTAGGTGTCATGCCCCTGGTGGAGACTGACTGACAAGGAGTGGAAGTGTGGCTCTGGAGGTTGTAGAGGAGGCTGGGGAAGAGCAGAGACCGGCTGGGCGGTCAGAGGAAGAACCAGGCCCATCCCCTCTTCATCCTGGGACATGCAGGAATGGAGAAGGCTTGGCTTATGAGAGAGGAAGCGGCCATGATCCCTCTCATTGGTTGCAGCTAGGGAGAATAGTATATAAGAGAGATGGTTAAAACACAGCATTGCCAGAAGCAAAACATGTTTTATTTTGGGCTGAAGTTATCTTGGCTGGCATCCTTCCAACAGACTGTGCCTTGTTATATACTTGAAGTTGGCAATTACTTATCCTGGTCCATTATGGAATTTCCTTCACTGGAGTTTTAGTTCTTTATTTCACCTCTATCTGATCATTAAGTTCGGACTGTATTGCTTTCTTTTGAAGACTATTTTTGAATATGTTTTATCTCCAACTGAGAATTATTGAACAATGTGGTCAAGTTGGAGACATTAAAGGACATTTATTTATGTTTTGGAGTTTGTTATGTTTGTGTTACACTCTGGGTCATCACACTGGGTAACAGAAGCGCACAGGGAAATGGAATTGGCCAGGCAATAAATTTGCCTTGGCAATCTTGGTTGAGGTGTGGTTTCTTCATTGATGGTCCCTGAATTAGGGTTGTTTCTTCTCTAATACAGTCCTTGACTTACAACAGTTAATTTAGTGACCATTCAAACTTACAACTGCACTGGAAAAAGTGACATGATCGTTTTTCACAGTTACAACATTTCCAGCTTCCCCATGATCATGTAATCAAAATTCAGATGCTTGGCAACTGGTTCATATTTATGACCGTTGTTGTGTCCCAAGGTCATGGGGTCCCCTTTTGTGACCTTTTGACAAGCAAAGTCAATGGGGAAGCGAGATCCACTTAACAAGTGGGTTGCCAATTTATCAACTGCAGTGACTCACTTAGCAATTGTGACAAGAAAGGGCGTAAAATGGGCCAAAACTCACTTAACAAATGTCTCACTTAAGAACAGAAAGTTTGAACTCAGATTTGGTCATAAGTCAAGGACTACCTGTAATTTACCCAGTACAGTTTCTTGCTCATTGGGAAGTTGTGTAGCAGGAAGAATATGATCTGGCCTCTTAGTTTCCTTCTTTGAAAGTTTGAGTTTATCTTTTAAATGATATATAAATGGGATTTATTTTGATGAATCTGAAAGTTAATCTTCTGAAAATTGCCTAACATTTTTGTATTTGGCTTAGTGTAGAATATCAACAGTTTCCCGGTTGAAATTGTGGCTGAACTTGGCCATATGATGAGAGATTAAGAAACAGACACATCTAGCAACCAACACCCAACTAAAAAGCAAACCGCACTAGAAAACAATCAGGGGGCCAACAAAACCCAATCAAGGAACTATCAATGAAGAAACCATACTCCAACCAAGGCTACCAAGGCAAGCTACTAAATGCATACACAACAGTAACTACAACCTCTAACACAGAGGTGTCCAAACTTGGCAACATTAGGACCTGTGGACTTCAACGCTTAGAATTCCCCAGCCAGCCAGGGGTAATATGGGTTCAATTCTTCTGGGAGTTGAAGTCCACAAGTCTTAAAGTTGTCAGGGTTGGACATTCTTGTCCTAATTCATACATAGATGGTGTTACTTAGCTTGGCAGGGAAACAAAGTTTTTATTTTTTATTAATTTATTTTGATTTGTCAACCGCTTACAAGATAATAGATATAAGTATATACATAGTTATGAATACATGAAATGGGTACATATAAGAAAAATAAAAGAAACAATAGGACAGGGAAGGTAGGCATGTTGGTGTGCTTATGCATGCCCTTACAGACCTCTTAGGAAAGGGGTGAGGTCAATAGTAGACAGTCTAAGGTTAAAGTTTTTGGGGGTGGGGAAGAAACCACAAAGTCAGGTAGACTATTCCAGACATTGACCACTCTGTTGCTGAAGTCGTATTTCCTGCAATCAAGTTTGGTGCTGTTTTCCTTGAATTTGTATATATTGTGTGCTCTTGTATTGTTATGATTGAAGCTGAAGTATTCATTGACAGGTAAGTCATTGCAATGTATGATTTTATACACTATACTTAGATCAGACCGAAGACGGCGTAATTCAAGGTTTTCTAGGTCTAGAATGTCAAGTCTGGTGGCATAAGGGATTCAATAATGAGTAGAGGAGTGGAGAACTCTCCTTGTGAAATATTTCTGAACTTTCTCAACTGTGCTAATATCAGATACGTAATGTGGGTTCCAGACTGATGAGCTGTATTCGAGTATTGGTCCAGCAAATGTTTTGTATGCTCTAGTTATTAGTGTCATATTACCAGAGAAAAAGCTATGTAAGATTAGGTTAACAACTCTTAACACCTTTTTGGCTATGTAGTTACAGTGGACTCTCGCACTTAGATCATTAGAGATGAGGACTCCAAGGTCCTTGACAGAGCTTGGATCATCAACAAAGTCTTGACTATTCAGCCTGTATTTTATTTTCTGATTTTTTCTGCCAATATGTAAGACAGAGCATTTATTTGTTGAGATTTGAAATTGCCATTTGATTGACCATTCTGATACATAGTCAAGGTCTTTTTGGAGGGTAGTAGTATTGTCTGTGGTGTTGAATAGCTTTACACCATCAGCGAAGAGAATGCAGTTGCTCTTGATATGATCACAGAGGTCATTTATGTAGAGTATGAAGAGAGTTGGTCCGAGAACACTGCCTTGTGGGACACCACTGTTGACAGGCACAGAATTTGATAGGACGCTCCCAATTTTGACCATTTGTTGTCTGACGGGAATGCTTCTATCCAGTAATGCAGGTGTCCAGAGATATTGTAAGATTTTAGTTTTAGGAGTAGTTTGTCATGTACCACTGAATCAAAGGCTTTACAGAAGTCTATGTAGATTGCGTCTATTGCTTTGCCCTGATCGAGTTGTGTAATCCATATGTTCTTGCAGTGTAAGAGTTGCAGATTACAGGATAGTTTTTTTTCTGAAACCAAATTGTTTATTAGAGAATATGTTGTTTGTCTTGAAGTGGAGGATAATGGATTGGTTAATTATTGATTCCATGATTTTACAGCATAAGGAGCATAAGGAGCATAAGGAGATTGGTCTGTAATTTTCAACTAGGCTGGGGTCTCCCTTTTTGAAGATGGGGATGACCGTGGCTTGTGACCATAGGTTGGGCAAGGAGCTGGTCCTGAAAGATTTTTCAAAGATTATGCTTAGAGGTTCGGCTATGGCAGTGGATAGCTTGTTTAAGATGTAGGCACATATTCCATCTGGTCCAATAGATAGAGATGATTTTAGATTGCATAGTGCTTTTTCAACATTGTCTTCTGTAAAATCGATATGTATTAGATCATTGTAGTTTTCTGTGGTTCGGCTAGGAAATACTGGGCATGATCCACTGCTGTTTACAAATACTGAGACAAAGAATGTGTTAAAGAGGTTGGCTTTAATGGTGTCTTCGTTGCAGTCTTTACCATTAGGTCCTTTCAGAGGTGGGATGGACCTTGAGTCTTTTAGTTTGTTGTTCACAAAATTGTAAAAAGTGTGAGTGGAATTGCCATGTAGGTTTTCCCCTTGTTTAATGTGATAATTGGTGCATTCAGTCTTTATTTGGTGGCATAAATTTTTGTATCGGCTTTTGAAATTGGCAACGTGACCAGATTTGTTTTTCCGCCAAAGTGATTTTTTTTTGGATTGAATCTTCCTTATTGTTATGGGTAATCTTTTTTTTTTGTTGTTGTTTTGGGAGTTGTTGTTGGTACATATAGTTTGATGACTCTTTGACTTCAGGTAAAAATATGTTTTAATGGTCGTCAGTATTGGTCGTCAGTATGTCAGCAAACAGTATTGCATCCAGTGAATAGAGATTGCCAATCAAGGGATGAGAGATCATTGTCTATAAGATCATATTTGCCTTTTTTGAAGTTATAATTGGGGATTACATTATTGTGATGATTTTTGTGTGGGCATATGTTGAGACAAAAGTCAATCATATTGTGGTCACTGTTGGAAAAGGGTTCTTTACTTTGTATTCCGTAAATTAAATTCAAACTATCGCAGAAGATGAGATTGAGGCAGTTGTTAAGTCTAGTATTGTTGGTTACTCGTTCTTCCTGTCCCAGATTTGTAACAGCATTGTAGAAGGTTGCATGTATGGGTTCTGTTCTGTATGTAAAGTGGATGACTCCAAACCTACCATTCTGATTGGCTAAGGAAAAGAACAGTGGATTGGTTCACTAGGAACCAATCCAAAGAGATACCAAAAAGGCGGCAAATCTAAATAGCTGCCATTGGCTGCAAGCAGGCAAGCCAGCCTGTATAAAAGGGCTGGCCCCGGCTTCAGCCGGCGTTCCATTACTAACTGTTGATAATAAAAGTATTTGTTGTTGGAACCCGGTCTACCTCGTGTGTTTTCCAAACAAAACACTGGCGACGAGGATGGGATCGTCCTGAACGGAACAAAACCTGCACGTGGTGATAGAAGCCCAGACTGCAACTAAGATGTCTGGAAACAACGCACCGCCCGCACCCTTCAATCCCAACGAAGAGGATTGGGATTCCTATGCTGATCGCTTCCAAATGTACTTGGAGAGCAACGAAATGGAAGGCATTTCCGAACAACGAAAGAGAGCCGTGTTCCTGACGCACTGCGGAACAACCGTCTTTAAGATGGCAAAAGCCCTCGCCAAGCCTCGGGACGTTAAACAATTAACGTGGACAGAATTACAGAGACTCCTGAAAGCACACTACGCCCCGATGGTGTCTAATTTAATAAAGCGACATGAATTCTACCGAAGAGACCAGAGAGAGGGAGAAACCGTTGCCGACTTCGTCGCTGCACTCAGACAAATTGGGGGTGAGTGTGAATTCTCAAACATAGACGAGGCAATGAGAGATCGCGTGGTGTTGGGCCTGAGAGACTCAACCGCACAGAGTAAAATGCTCAAAAGCCAAACATCACCGTTACCGAAGCCATTGCGGAAGCCACAGCCGCTGAAGCTACGAAAAAATCCGCAGTGACTTTTAAGAAAATGAACACGCACGGCGATGAAACATCAGCCAAAGAGAAAAAGCATCCTGCCACAACGACCCATTATGAAGAGTCGGGCGAAACAAACGAATCAAGCGAGGAGGACGACGAGGTCCACCGTTTGCTCACAAACAAGAAAGAGCGCGAAAGGAGAAAGTGGCGGGAATGCGCTGGCTGCGGAGGAAACCACCCACGAGCCGAATGCAGATTCCTCGATGCCATCTGCCGACATTGCAGAAAAAGAGGGCACATCGAGAAGGTCTGCAGAAATAAAAAATCTTACAGCCCGACGAGACGCAGAAATTCCCCAACACGAGCCGAGCCAAGTCGAGCCGAAAGAAAATGGCAACAAGAAAAGCGAGCCAATACACACCAAACTGTCATTATCCAAAGCTCCCAGACGGAAAGTGGAAGAAAAATTAAAATCGTCGTAGAAATCGAGGGAAAACACTGCAAGATGGAAGTGGACTCGGGGTCCTTCCTCTCCATGGTATCATGGGACACAATTAAACAGTTAGTCCCAGGTATCAAGACCAAAGACTTGATGAAGCAGCACCTAACCCTCAAAGACTATCAGGGAAACCAAATCCCTGTGATGGGCAAAGGACATTTTCAAGTTGCCTACAAAAACCACATCAAAGTGCTTCCGCTGACCATAGTCAACCAAGACAGACCAAGCCTCCTGGGCATCGAGTGGTTCGCGCCATTGGGCATCGGGATGACCGGGGTCGATCGAGTGACCACAACCGGCTGGGAAGACGACCTAGTCAGAGAATTCCACGACGTGTTTGACGGATCACTGGGCAAGTACCGGGGAAACCCTATTTCTTTCAATTTAAACCCCCAAATAGCCCCACGAAGAATAAAAGCCAGGCGAGTTCCTTTTGCACTAAAGGCAAAAATAGAGGAACAGCTGGAAAAATTAGTAGCCCAAGGGGTTTTAGAACCGGTGGACCATGCCAAGTGGGAAACGCCTATCGTCACACCCATTAAACCAGACGGGTCCATCAGAATCTGTGGTGACTATAAGGCTACCCTGAACCACGCATTACAACCAAGCGCATACCCGGTGCCCGTAGTCCAGCATTTGCTCCATTCCCTGGGAAATGGCAAAGTTTTCGCCAAACTCGACTTGGCACAAGCCTATCAACAACTCCCAGTAGACCCAGAAACAGCAGAAGCGCAGACTATTGTCACCCATAAAGGCGCATTCAAATGCCACCGACTCCAATTTGGAGTAAGCGTAGCCCCTGGCGTATTCCAGAGTCTAATGGAACGCCTTCTAAATGGCATACAAGGAGTCGTTCCCTATTTCGACGACGTCCTAATCTCGGCCAGAGATGAAACACAATTAAAGAACAGACTAAAAAAGGTTCTGACTAAGTTTAGAGAAGCTGGCCTCAAGGTTAAAAGAGAGAAGTGCTGTCTAGTTAAAAACAACGTCGAATTCCTGGGCTACTCAATAGACGGAGAGGGCATCCACCCCACAGATAAAAAAGTTAAGGCGATAAATGACGCGCCTGAACCTAAAAATAAAATGGAACTCCAAGCATTCTTAGGATTAATTAATTTCTATAATGTATTCCTGCCAAACAAAGCCACTATAGCAGAACCGCTACACCGCCTGCTAGACAAAAAGGCTACTTGGACTTGGGGTTACAAAGAAAAAAAAGCCTTCCAAAATATTAAAAGACTGCTAACATCAACAAACGTTCTCATCCAATTTAGCGACACTCTGCCATTAACAGTGACCTGCGACGCCTCACCATATGGAGTAGGTGCCGTCCTGAGCCACCAACTACCGGATGGCAGAGAAGCACCCGTCGCATATTATTCTAGGACTCTATCAAAAACCGAGCGGAATTATAGCCAATTGGACAGGGAAGCTCTAGCAATTGTCGCTGGAGTAAAACGTTTCCACGAATATGTATATGGGAGGACTTTTCGAATTATAACGGATCACAAGCCGTTAATGGGGATTTTGGCGGGAAACAAGCCAACACCCAACATACTTTCACCCAGAATGACGAGATGGTCAGAGTTCCTGGCGGCCTATTCCTACACTCTGACACACCGACCAGGGAAACAAATTTCCCATGCGGACGCTTTGAGCAGAGCGCCTTTGCCAACAACTGACGCAGACCCGGCACCAACGATGACAGCGCTACAAATCGAGACATGCCCCGATCTACCCATATCAGCGTATGATGTCGCAAGAGCCACCGCGAAAGACTCATTGACTGCCCGCGTTCTTAGCTGGGTAGGTAAAGGCTGGCCGGAGAATCTAAAAACTGAAAATTCCAAACCTTTCCGGTCCAGACAGACTGAACTTTCCATCCAAAAGGGGTGTTTGTTGTGGGGTGATCGGGTAGTAATCCCTGCTAAACTGCAACCCAGGGTTCTTAGGCTTTTACATGAAGGGCACCCCGGAATGGTTAAGATGAAAAGCCTCGCCAGAAGTTACGTGTGGTGGCCGGGTATTGATAAGGACATAGAGTATTGGGTAAGCTCATGCCACAAATGCCAGACAATTGGACCATCCCCACCAAAAGCACCCGTTAAGGACTGGGAAACCCCTCGAGGACCGTGGTCAAGAATACACATTGACTTCGCGGGGCCTACCAAGGGGCATACTTTTCTGATTGTCGTTGAAGCCTATTCCAATTGGCTTGAAGTAAAAATCATGCCATCAACGACAACAGAAGCCGTAATTAAGCAACTAGACAGCCTGTTTGCCACCCATGGCATACCAGACATTCTCGTTTCAGATAATGGGCCACAGCTAACCAGTATACCATTTGAGCAATACCTAGCCTCCCTAGGTATAAGACATGCACTAACCGCGCCGGCTCACCCGGCTGCGAACGGCAGGGCGGAGAGAATGGTCCGGTTTACAAAAGAAGGGTTAGAACGAATGGACGCTGGAGATACACAACAAAAAGTAAACCGGTTGCTCACACTCCAGCACATAACACCTAGTACTATCACAAACAAATCACCAGCAGAACTACTCATGGGGCGAAAATTAAGATCTCACCTGGATAGGTTACACCCAAATTTCACCCCAGAAAACCCCCCTGACTCCTCAACACGGTTCAGACAATTCGAGACAGACGATTTAGTTTACGCCAAAAAATTCTCCGGGGACCCGGTATGGCTACCCGGGCAAATTATCCAGCTTACAGGCCCCAAATCCTACCGGGTAAAATTAGACGATGGGAGGGAATGGAAGCGGCATATAGACCAGCTTCGATCTCGAATTATGGAAAGAACCGCGGACTTAAAAACATTTACAAAAGAACACGGCGAAATGCAAACCGAGGTGGGGGGGGAAAGGCGAGAAATGAATAAAGAACTTTTTAAAAATAAAACTAACATTCAAAATGACCAAAAAGAGCCAACAAAAGACTCACCGTTTGAAGAGACCCACGAAAAGAGATCTTCGGAAGGGGCCAGCCAAGCCAGCTCGACCTGCCCCGAGGAAACGGGAGGGAGCGGCAGAACCGCCGGCCTAAGAAACTCAGGCGGCGGTAAAATGGCCGACTCACCCTTCCAGACGGTTCCAGAGAGGAGGACGGACGACACAGCAGCCCTATCCGAACCGGTCGAAGTCCTCACTGGAAATGAACCGCGCAGGTCAGGTCGAGCCCGGAAAAGCCCCACCTACCTGCGAGACTACGTCACCACGTAGGACTGAACTAAGGAGGGAGGGGTGTTCTGTATGTAAAGTGGATGACTCCAAACCTACCATTCTGATTGGCTAAGGAAAAGAACAGTGGATTGGTTCACTAGGAACCAATCCAAAGAGATACCAAAAAGGCGGCAAATCTAAATAGCTGCCATTGGCTGCAAGCAGGCAAGCCAGCCTATATAAAAGGGCTGGCCCCGGCTTCAGCCGGCGTTCCGTTACTAACTGTTGATAATAAAAGTATTTGTTGTTGGAACCCGGTCTACCTCGTGTGTTTTCCAAACAAAACAGGTTCAGTTGTACATTTGTTTTGGGTCCAGTCAATATGAGGTAGATTGAAGTCACCAAGAAAGATAAAAGTGTGTGAGCAGGATATTGCCCATGTTAGTAGTGTATTAAAGCCCATGTCACACTGCACCAATGGATGCAAAGAGGATGTAAAACGGAGAAAAACGCTTGCCATCCGTTGGAAAACATGATGCATCCATTGTGTACTCACTGCGTACGTCTTTCATACGCTCTATCCGTCAAACATCTGTCTACTGCTATTTCATCCACTCAAAAAGTTTTGAGCTGCACAAAACTTTTTGAGCAGATGAACTTTCCGCTGCGTACGATCTACATCCGCGA
Source organism: Laticauda colubrina (assembly GCA_015471245.1). Lineage (NCBI taxonomy): Eukaryota > Metazoa > Chordata > Lepidosauria > Squamata > Elapidae > Laticauda > Laticauda colubrina. The sequence continues at coordinate 12,966,009 of BLBF01000059.1, read as the reverse complement.
CACATACGGGCAACAAACGTTCTACGTCCGTTGTCATCTGTTACACGTCTGCTGTATCCTCTCGGCATCCTCTGGGCATCCGTGCAACTCACATCCGCTCCAGTGGAAAGTGGAAAGAGGGAGGAAGTGAAAGGTACGCGAACGTCCACACAGCGTTAGTCGCACGGACATAGAAAGGATGAAAGCAGATGCAGCTCGGATATAAAGCATTAAAATGGACAAAACGTTTGCAAATGGGACATATCTCGAATATTTAGGATGTCTGGAGGATGTCTAGAGTATGTGGAAGGACACCTAGTGGAAAACTGACATTTCCTATAAAAAGGGGGAGGAAATCACCTGGATCTCATTATCAGTCCAGCAGCCGTGGTGTGCAGACCTCTTCAGCCTTGCTCCTGCTCTTCCACATCATCCATTGATCTCCACCATGGATCATCGCACAATCCTTTTGGCAGCCGTGATCATTCAACACCAGAACCAAGCCCTCTTCAGACTGTTTCACCTTTTCTACGCAAGGAGAAGAAGGAGACGTCCAAGAGCTGTCTGGGTCCGAAGATGGATTGGGAGAAGAGTGGAGTTTGGACTCTATGACAAGCTGATGGTGGAGCTGAAGAATGAAGACCCTCGTGCATTCAAGCACTTCATGAGGATGCCACCAGCAATGTTTGACGAAGTTGTGGAGCATCTGAGACCCAGGTTGACCAAGGCAAACACCAACTTCCGTCCCAGCCTGGACCCTGGACCCTGGACTGAAGGTGGCACTGACTCTGCGGCACCTGGCCTCTGGAACCACATACAGAAACATGCAGTATGCCTGGAGGGTGCCACACAACACCATCAGCATTGTGGTCAGAGAAGTGGTACAGGCCATCTTCGAAGAATATGTGGAGAAGCTCCTCCAGTGCCCCTCCACTGAAGAAGGATGGAGGAAAGTTGCAGAGCAGTGGTGTCAGAGGTGGAACTTTCCCCACACCATTGGAGCCATAGATGGGAAGCACGTGGCCTGCAAAGCTCCAGCCAACTCAGGGTCCACTTATTACAACTACAAGGGCTTCTTCAGCATCATCCTCTTTGCCATGGCTGATGCTGACTACAAGTTCATGTACATCGATGCTTCAGGCAACGGGCTTGTCGACCGTCAACAAGGGAATGGGGACATGGAGCCTGGGGAATGGCGGCAAGAACGAAACCTGATAGACACTGTGGATGTGCAAGGCCCCAGCAGAGCTTCGCGTGAAGGGGAGAAGCAGCACAACCTCCTGAAACACTAGTGCAACTCCCCAGCTGGAGCAGTGGAGTGGCAAGACAGGACGGTAGATGCTTAATGGATGCTTCCTTGAGCCTGTCTCATCACACTGATGAGATTGTGTCATGTATGTTGAGTAGCCCTACAATGAATAGGGCATTAATAAAGAATTTTGTTTGTTTTGAAATGTGTTGATCAATGAATAAATTGTTATTGATAATAAAGGGCCATATGTGTGGCAGCTGGGAAGGTGGACCATACAGTCCCACTATGCTTGCACTGGAGGTTTATCTGTCCCACAACTATCCTTACCCATCCCACAACTATTCTTACCCATCTCACAACTATTCTTACCCATCCCACAACTATCCTTACCCATCCCACAACTATTCTTAGCCATCCCACAACTATCCTTACCCATCCCACAAGCATGCAAAGGCTTAACCCTTTTTTCAAAGTTTTCACCAACACATTATTAAGTAAAAAAAATGAACCAAGTGTGTGAAGCAAAGATAACCTTTATTAATAACAAACTGTATGACTTTATTAAAAAGCAAAATGACCCAAGTAAAGTGTCTTAAGCAAAGATAAAGTGAACAGGTAACAACTCAGTCTCTGGCACTCTTCTCAGTCACTCTGAGGCGTACCCATGGTCTCAGATGTAAAGGGGCCAGGGACTGTGGAGGTGGCTGTGGCTGGAGTGCTGGTCTGAGGTGCCATTGGGGTGCCTGGCCCCGAGAGTACAACAGGAGATGGTGTGTGCAGGAAGCTGTCCGAGAGCTGACTCAGTCCTGTGAGGTTGAGATGCCCTTCATCAAGGACTTGAGATGTCAGGCCCAATACTGATGACAGATGTACTGATGACAGATGTTCTGACGACGGGCTTGACTGTGGGGTGGAGGAAGGAGGAGTGTAGTGGGGCTGTCTAGTCTACAGCTGGGTCAGATGAGGCATCTGTAACGTCTGTGGCATCTGATGAACCTGGGCCTGGATTGGGAAGGGCTGCCTCTGCTGTGGGAAGTCCTGGTAGTGGTAGCCTTGGTAGGTGAGGGGCTGTTGAAATCCGTGGAAGGGCTGTGACATCGCCTGGGGTGGAGGAGCAGACCTGGAGTGGGTAGGAGCAGGTTCAACTGGGCCTGGAGGGTGGTGCAGAAGAGCTGTGATCCTCTCCTTCATCACCTGGTACTGGGTCTCGGGCATGTCCATGAGGGTCTGGCTCACGTACGTGATGAAGGGCTTGTGGTTTGAGGATGGTATGTTGAAGTGGACCAGCTGGGAGAGAAGATCTGTGTTGGCTTTGATTGTTTCCATGATCTTCAAGAGGACAGTGTGGCTCTGTCCCTCCGGTCTGCCTCTCTGCCTGCTTTCTGTGGAGGTGGAGCTGGAGGTGGGGGTGGGTTGGTCTCTGGTGGCTGCTTCTTCTTGCTCCATCTGAGACAGGGGATCCTCCACGTCCTCCGGCATGGGGAGTGCAGCTGTTGGGGGGGTCTCTGTCGTGGGGCCCTCCAAAGACACCTGCCTGGACATGGTAGCTGTCTCCTGGCTGGAAGAGGAGTGGCTCTCTGTGGGCTGTCTGAGGGAGAGGGTTGACAGAGGGGCTGCTCCTCGGTGGCAGATCTCACCCTCCAGGAATCTGCACTTGGCCATGAAATAGGTCTCCCAGTCAGTGAGCTTGACAGCGGCCTGGCCGGATTTCTTCAGGTGTAGCTTGCCATACCAGGTGTGCATGTGCTTCCACCACCCCAGGAGGACATCTGAAGTGTAGTCCAGACTCTCCGCCTTCTCTCTCCACGCTGCCTGCTTCCTCTTGGTGTTGCGATAGAGCCTGTGGCCCTTTCTCCACAAGTACTCGTTCTCCCTCAGCCATTCCAGCACCTCCTCCTCATGGTCTTTGGAAATGGAGTACTGTTTCCTCTCTCCCTTCTCCTTGCCTTGCCTCTTCCTCCCTCTGGGAGGGGCTTCAGGGCCCCCTGAAGGGCTTTGAGGGCCTTGGGGCTGGTCCACCACAGCAGCAGCAGCAGCAGCAGCAGCAGGAGAAGAACCACCAGCAGCAGGAGAAGCACCACCACCAGCAGCAGAAGCACCAGCAGCACCAGCAGAAGTACCAGCAGAAGCATCAGCAGCACCAGCAGCACCAGCAGGAGAAGCACCAGCAGCAGCAGCAGCAGGAGAAGCACCAGCAGCACCAGCAGGAGAAGCACCAGCAGTAACAACACTAGGAGCAACAGCAGCAGCAGCAGAAGCACCAGCAGCTTCAGAGTCAGTGCCGGGGGTGGGATGGTGGTTCTGTCCTTCTTACCAGGGCTGGCAGGAGTAGGCACAGGCTTCTTCTTCTTCCCCATGGTGTTCTCTCAAGATGTCTCTGGCAGCAGGTCTTTCCTCTGAATGCTGACTGCTTGCGAGCTGCATCCTTTTATATCCGTAGAGCTGACACAATTCATCCTCCCCGTATGTGCAGTGAACACTTTGCATCCGCTATGCATCCTATAGGCATCCATGATGCATCCGCGTCATCCGCTATGCATCCGCTCCTTCCGTTACGCGTCTGTTTCGCTATTCTCCCCCGGAAGCCCTTCGGATGTGTCATCCGCTTCCATCCGCTTCCATCCGCTAGGCTTCCTACGAACATCCGCTTAACATCCTCACTACGTACGACCCCCGTCCGTTCCTTTCCGTTGTTTTCCGTTCTGTTTATGCAAATTTGAGGCACTTTTGAGAGCGGATAACCACGGATAACCATGGAGCCACCCCCGAAATTTTGCTCATCCGCTGTGTCCTTTTTGCATACGTTTTGCATCCGTCGGCCAGTGTGACCTAGCCTTAAGCTTGTTTGCATGTTTGATGTCATAATCAAGGGGTCTGTAATATAGTAAGAACCGAAATATGATATTTAAGGACAGTACACAGATGATGGTCTCAGGAAGAGCAAGCTCCTGGGTAACTTGGATGTTTTTTAGATGTTGGGACTTTTTATAGAAGATAGCAACACCACCTCCTCTATGGATTTCACAATCTGATTGATAAACATGATAGTCTCTTACTATGGTAATGGAATCAGAGAGAGATGCATTGAGCCATGTTTCACAGACAAATATAATGTAGAATTTAGCCGTATTTCGTAAGAGAAGAAATTCAGGTATTCTATTCACAAGGCTTCTTGCATTGAGTAGCTTTCATTTAAGGTCAGCAATAGTTGGAAATGAGGTAGTTAGGGGCGTGCATGCCTAGTCTTGGGTGATGGTGGGTTGGTTGAGGTAGGGTTGTGGTTGGTAGGGAAACAACTATGCTCAGAAAACATCAAGAACTCCCAAATAGAAAAAAAAGAAAGCTTTTTCTTTTATTAGTGTTGTTTTATTGGTTCTTTGCCCACCTAGCAAAGTATCTTTTATAAAAAAAAGAGGGGAATACTAAATTTCACAGCAGCTTAACTGACCAGCCATGTCATGCTCTATCCAGAACAAAGAGCAATCCGGAGCTACAATTTTCTTTTAAAATCCCAGTCATTTCATGCAAAAGTTTCATCCGTTGCCAAGCACAATTGTCTCCCCTGCTAGTAAATCCCACGAACTTATTAATATGAACTTCATCCACCTTCCTTCCTATTTAACAGATCCTCAGAACTGAGGGAAACAGAACTTATTATGAAAGAACTGGAGTGCTTGTGTTTTTAGCTTCCAAGTTCTTGGTAATTTGACTGCTGTTTGCAGACTGACAATCAGATAAAAAAATTCAAAATCTTTGCCGAGGCTGCTAGGCAATCCAACACACACACACATACACAAAAGATTTCAGATGCAGCTCCTGAGAGTTTAATTTAATGTCCAATTATTCTGGAAGAGAGATTTGTGTTTGCTGAGTTGTAACCTGTTTCCCTTAGATGCTGGGACCCTTGGTTGATTGACTTCTCCAGTTAAACAGTTAAAATGGCTTGCATCTCCCAGTCTATGCAGCTTTCCATGGAGTAAGGACCATTATACTGAAAATATACATAAACATGGGCAAAATTTTAGTCACACTGTTGTAGCTACTGTTTTATTATATGCTGTGGACACTGAAAATTCTTATCAAATTATTCTGGAATTGGTGTGTGGTTCCCTATGTTCCTGGAGAACAAGGAAGATATAAATTTAACAGATAAAATAAATTCCTCACCACAATGGATAGAATAATACTAACAGCCCATGAAATATGCTTAGATATCTGTTATGTGATTTAATTGTTGATTTGCTTTTCAAAAAGAAAAGATGAAAGAAAAGGTTGTAAGGAAAAATCCCCTGCATAAATATCTCTAGAGAATTGACCTTGCTAAGAACTTAGCATTGCAAATAGTGAGTGAATGCCAGAGATGTTCATTGAATTGGCTTATATTGTGGTTTTCTCTATATGTGTGTTCACATACATGAACACATTTCTGATACAAATATTCTGTTTAGCCCTGGGTTTTTCTCAGATTGCATTTTTTTTGTTCCTGTTGAAAGATTTATTTCTTACATAGCTAGAAGGTTTAAACATTACTTTGGAAAATATGAAATCTGAGATGATGTGAAATAACATCACCCAGTGAATATTAAAAAAAAAAGAAAAAAATGGAAAAAGAAGATAAATGAATTATTTGAGACTTGCAAATGCAATGTGCAGGAATTGGCAGCAGCGGCTGCTTGAAATAGATCCAAGAGCTGAAAGATTTGGCAAATATTCTTTGTAGAGCTTTCCAAAATTACTTCTAAAAGATTAAAACAAAACCAAAAACAGTAAGGCCTTTTTTTTACTATGATAGACAAGCACCAATATGAGGAATGAAGGCTGAACCCTGCCCACTGAGGGCTCTGGATCCTCTGAAATTTCTGAAATTCTTATGAAGAATGACCCGAGGCATGGCACAAAGGCAATACAGTCAGATAAGCAATAAGAATCCCTTTATTATCTCCAACTTTGCCCCCAATGTCCAGATTACCTTCGGGCTAGAGAAAAACTCTCCCAGGAACAGCCTTTGACTGTAGAAAATTCAATCCAAAACAAGGTACACACACAAACTGTAACTTAAAATCCAAACAAACCAAACTGAAGTAATTAGTTTGGTAGGGCAGGGGCAGGAATTTCAAACTTGAATGCACCACAAAACTCACACAGTTGGGAAGACACCAGGAACACAGATAAGTCATGACGATACCAGATAAATTCACAATTTGCTCCCAACAGCTTGCCTTTTTTATACACTGTTCCCAGCTTTAGCTAATGAAGGGAATCAGGGCCCTTTCCTCCACCATAAGCCACACAACCCACGTTGCTCTCCGTTTCTCCCTGTGTGCCCTAGGATGAAGAGGGGGTGGGCCTGGGTCTTTCTCTGAATACCCTCTCCCTTGTTCTACCTCTTTCCTGCTCTGCCCAACCGGACTTTGCCCTTCCCTAGTTTCTTCCACAGCCAACAGAGTCACACTCCCACTCTCTGTCACCTGTTCAGCTTCCTCCTCCAAGTCAGATTCCGAGAGGGGCATGACAGGTACTTTTATTCTTAAGGAAAAGTAAAATTCAGTAAAGGTAGTTCCTTGACTTAGAGGCATGATGGCATAATGCTGAGCTTATCAGCTGGAGAACTGACACCTTGGGTTTGGGTTTGAGACCCAAGCACCATACAATGGGGTGAGCTCCCGTTTCCTGCCCCAACTCCTGCCAACCTAGCAGTTCGAAAGCATGTGAGTAGATAAATAGGTACCACTTCGGTAGGAAGGTAACAGTGTTCTGTGCATCTTTGGTGTATAGCCATACTAACCACATATGACTACAAAAATTGTTTTTGGACAAAGCTGGCTCCCTCGGCCAAGAAACGGACATGAGCACCATGCCCTAGGGTAGGACACAACTGACAAGGAAACTTTTATCTTTATTCCTTGAGTTATGACTAGTCATTTAGTGACTGTTCCAAGTTATGACCAGCCACCCAAAAGGTAACTATGACCCAGATTCAGCATTCTAATACAACACACACAGAGAAAGACCATGCTCATGTGGACACAATTTTGGCGCTTGGCAATTGACCCACAATGTATGTTTTTTTGCTGAAATCAGCATTTACTTCCAGTTTCTAGCAAAAAATGCACATTACAGATAATGGGCTTGTTTAACAGCCACAGATTAGTTTAACTGCTGCAAAAATGTCATAAAATCAGATTGGTCCTTGATGACCTGCTTAATGACCGATATGATTTACCACCATAATTCCCGGCTCCATTATGGTTCTAAGCCAAGGACTTCCTGGTATTTCATATTAGTTATGTTTTTTGTGTGTTAAGCGAGTACAGACTCTTGCTATATAAATATTAAACCTACTGCCTATGCCCATGGGATCTAGTTTAAATAGAGACAGAGAACGCAAGAATGAAATCAACACAAAAAGTTTAATTTGGAAGCTCATGAAATTAACTCCCACCTGACAAATAATTCTAGCCTCTTTGAAATATGGCAATGAGAATGACATAGAAATCCATACAGAAATACATTTTCACTCAAAATTATGTGAAATTTCTATAGTGCAGGAATCAATGGGGCTTGCGTCCAAGAAAATATACATTCAAGAAACCCAGCATTTTTACAGTCTGCAAAAATATTTGGCTCAATACAGAATGACTTCTATCTATTCTTAATCAATATATTTATTAAAATTCAAACAAAAAAATAAGAATCCTTTATTGGAACATTTCACCAAAAGACTTTTTCTAGCTACCTTGATAATTTTTGGACTCCTGGTTTCTTTTTTGATTTTAACTTTTCTATTTGAGATGTAGCCAGCTGGCCTTGGAGCCAAATTCTTTGCTAAAACATTTGCTTTCCATAGTTTTTTAATGTGTCTCCAGTTCATCATAGACTTGGAATCCAAGGTTTGTGTATCCTCCATAGAGATGGTTGTGAAAGGAGAAAGGGAATGCACATAACCCCAATTTCCAGTTGGATTCCTAAGGCAAGCTGGGCTGCCTGGCTCTGATCAATAATCACCAGCTCCTGGTTCAGGAATAAATAAATAAAGGTTTCAGGAATAAATAATATCTTACAAATCAACCTACTGCAAGAGAGGGCAACTTGAAGCCCCAAAGTCTTGGATGAAGATTTCTCATCTGTGGAAAAAAACAACAACCAACAACCAGGAGTCTGTGAGCTCTAGTCCTATTTAGGCATGAAAACCATCTGAGTGACTTTGGACCAATCATCAGGAGACTGAATTCTTCTAGTCCCAACTTAGGCACAGAAGTGGCTTGAGTGATTTTTAGGCCAATCATTTTCTCTCAACCCACAATGTCAGATTCTAGCAATAAGTCAGCCAGTCAATTCCTATCACAGCCAACGGACTAGCACTTGGGTTGACCTGCACTTGTGGGAAAAGGCTGGGAGTGGGTGGGATGGAAGAGGACAATTATGACTCTACTGTAAATATCTGGAGAGTAATCGCATCTGAGCAATACCGTCTGGTTGCATTCACCCATGACCCTACATCACAAGAGAGTTCACTTGATTTGTACAGGGGGCATGTATGAACTGAAACCCTGCAGTGTTGTAAACCATAGTTTATGGCTTTGTGTAAAACCCAGTCATGGTGGCTTAGTCAACAAAATATGGAAAATCATTGGCTTAACGTGAGGTGTGAGGTGCGAACTCAGCAGAGCCATGTAAATAGGCGGAGACTTTATCTTACTAACAAGAGGATCCTATTTGAATCTAAGCCGACTGAACGCTGTGGGGATTCATTTCCTTTATCCGTTTGCAGCTGGAATGTCATTCTCCCGAACCTGACATAAAGTGGGAGAAATACAGCAAGTCTGCTTTTACCAGCAGAGCCGTAGCTGGCCTTATATCAAGACAAGTTAATTAACTGCAGTAGCAAGGTCAGGCAAAGCAGATGTTGGTACTTTTGAGTGTCAAATCATTTCACTACATCACCTGGAGACCCCTGAATGCATGCTAAATCTAAGTAATGACTGAGCAGCTGCCCCATCCTCAGAACAACACTGATGGTGTACAGAACTGCTTGCTTGTTTCACACCCACAAACACAAACACACACATGGTCAGACACACAGCTGCTGATCCAGTCCTTGGAATTATCCCATTTTTTCTCCAAGTTTTTCCCACCCCACAAGGTTATATTTTGCAGAAGCAGCAAGACATAAACAGCTTTGGATGACTGAGTGTCAATAGTCTCTATCAGATTGCTTTTATTTAATATTTTGGAGTTGGAGTAACCTAGGGTCATTTAGCCTGACCCCTGGACTAATGTGGCTGTGATATTCTTGAAAGTAGCTGGAGAAGGACAGTCTGCAAAGCAATTTATTCCACTGTTGACCATCACTGAGGCATAAGGAAGTTACACCTTGTGTTACACTTAATTCCTCCGTGGGGTTTTCAGGCTTTGGTTCAAGTTCTATTTTTCATCCAAAAAGTTGTCACATTCACTTATTTATTTGTATCCTACCTTTATTTTTTAGAAAAAAACCCAAGGCAGACAGGGAACATATCATATCCAACACACCTTCCTCCTTTTATTTTCCCTACAACAGCAACCCTTTGAGGTGGGCTGCAAGAGAGAGTAATTGGCCCAAAGTTATCCAGCCAGTTTTATGGATAAGACAGGACTTGAACTTACAGCCTCCAGCTTTCTGGTCTGGTGTCTTAACCACCAGGCCAAGTTAGCTCTCTCAATGCAACATATGTTGCATTCACTTATGCAGCCAAAGTTTAATGCCATATTGTCAGGGGTGGGATTCTACAGGTTCGCACCTATTCGCTACAACCGGTTGTTAACATTCTAAGCAGTTCAGAGAACCGATTGTTTGAAGAAATTACTGGCCTAATCCTGTAAGGAAGGCAGGAAGGAAACATTCTGGTGTTGCTTACAGAAACTGCCTCTCTGTTAACCCTTATTACATTCTTGACAGGACTAGATTTCCTGTCTCAGGAGTTTTCTTTCCCTCCTTTGCTGGTACTTTGCTTGTGTGGAGTGACCATTCAAAGTTACAATGGCACTGAATAAAGTGACTTATGACCATTTTTCACACTTACGACTTTTGTAGCATCCCCACAGTCATGAGAGACCAGGCGAGGAGATGCGTGCCTTGATGTGAGTGATGTTGAGTTGGCCACACCCAGCCAGTCACATGACCATCAAGCCACACCCACCAACTAAGCCACAGCCACAGAACCGGTTTTTAAAAAATTTGAATCCCACCCCTGCATATTGTACACTGATGAAACAAATGGTTGAAAGAGAGAATAGGTTAAGAGTACTTCACAGTTTTGCTACAGTCATTTTAAAATTTTCAATTTTTGAAAAGTTTTATTTATTTATTTATTTAAAAAGTTTAAAAATCACTTAGGACTTGGCTCCTTCCAGGAAAGGTTTCCAGAAATCAGATCTCAAACCTGTAACTTAGAGGAGCTACGGCTGTCCTAAATAATAGCCTGTGGACAAAAATATATATTTTTTACACCATTTAGTTCTCTTCAGACTTTACTGTGGCTCTTTCTTTTTTGTTGGAGGCAATATGCTGGCTCTGTAAACTGCTTAGAGAGGGTTGTAAAGCAGTATGTAAGTCTAAGTACTATTGCTATTAAGTCTTACAATTTACTCTGCAAACCCTCCCATCTTACCAACAAGATGAACCAAGCCTTATCCAAATTAGTAAAGTCCTTCTTCCTTCTCAGCATAAGAACCAATATCATATCTATAACTCCATCTGACTGCTGTCTCTGGCTTTTTCTAGTCTAGGCTATGACTCCACCATGGTGGACTCTTGTCAGAACTCCATCAAAATAATGTGGTTTTCAACAGCAGAACCTGATCCTAACCTTAAAGCAGGATTCTTAAAGCGAAGTAATTCTATGATTATGCTATTTCTGAACCACAGCGCACCCTTGGAACAAGTGAATTATTGGGAATTGGGTCACCTTGTCTGGACTGAGCTTCAGTTTATTTTCTGTCTCTGAGCACTGATTTATCTTCCTCACCTGTAGGAAATGAAAAGGAGAAAGGAAGCTTTGACAGCTGCCAAAAGAAAGTTACTGCCTCTATTCAAGATGAGCTGCTTGTATGGAGACCAAACCTGTCCAAAGGGTCATGTATGTTTGAATACTAAAGCACCACCTAACTGCATCTGTAGAAGCACATGAGGAATGGATTCCTACCTAGAAACATTACACAGAAGTACACCATACAAAGAAGTACACCACATTACAAAAAATATTTTCAGAGAAGAGCAACAAAGATGATTAAAGGCCTGGAGACTAAAACGTATGAAGAACAATTTGGGAATTGGGTTTCGCTAGTCAAGAGCAGTAATTGCCAACAACTGGTGGTCCATGAGAAAATTTTGGTGGTCTACAGAGAAATTCCCCCCCCAAAGCAATTAATCCAGGCTGTGCAGGAACACAAGGCTTCACTGCCCACATGGCCAACCCACCGGCTGGCCCCCACCCTTCGGCCGAGCGCAAACCTTACCTTGAGTAGAGCCACGTGAACTGGAACTGGAAGGTAAGACCAATGGTGGGGGATGGAAATCCACCCCGGGGTAGCTTGCTGATGTTGGTGGGAAAGTCGGTCCCATATTCCAGAGCTGCAGTAGTCACAGGACTGGCCCTTTGGTCATCTCGGAGCAGCTCCTCCAGTCCATGGCAGGCCGGTACACCCAGGTAGAGGAGCAGCTATTTGGGATGACCAAAGGGCCAGTCCTTGACTCCTGCAGCTCTGGAATGTGGGACCGATTTTCCCACCGTCAGCAAAACACTGTCAGTCAAAATTCATCTTAGTGGTCTGTGGGATTTAAAATTATGAGTTTGGTGGTCCCTGAGGTCCAAAAGGCTGGGGACCCTTGGTCTAGAGAAAAGAAGAACTAGAGGTGACATGATATCAGTGTTCTAGTATTTGAGGAGCTGCCACAAAGAAGAGGGGGTCAACTTAACTTCCAAAGCACCTGATGCCAAGACAAGAAACAATGGAGGGAAACTAATCAAGGAGAGGAACAACTTGGAATTAAGGAAAAACTTCCTAACAGTGAGAACAATTAACCAGAGGGACAACTGGCCTTCAGAAGTTGTGGGTGCTTCATCACTGGAGATTTTTAAGAAAAGACTGGACAGTCACTTGTCTGAAATGATATAGGGGCTCCTGCTTGATCAGGGAGTTGGACTAGAAGACCTCCAAGGTCCCTTCCAGCTCTAGTCTGATTGATTGAAACAATGATGTGCTCGCCTGCATGTGAGAACAATGATTATTTATTGTCTTCTTTGCTGATTTCAATGTAGACATTTATCTCTACACAGATAGTAACAATGAAAAAATCATAACTCAAACAACATAATACATGGAATTCAAGTTAAAACTAGAAACAAACATCAAAATCCAACATTAACAGAATGTGTACCCCTCCTCAGTCCTTGAGTGGTGATGAAATAGGTGTTAGAAAGGAATGTAGTGGCTCCCCCCACTATTCTTTCAGATCTCATACAGATCTCTCATCCAGAATTCACACATTCTAATGGTATGTGGGGATGGCCTTGAGAGATGGAGGGAAGAGCTTCGACTTGTGCAATAGTGGGATAAGCAGCAACTTAGCCTGCAGAAGGAATGTGGACATGGCAAACATTTCAGAAAGGACCTTCCCTCGTCTCTTGAGCTGTAAAGGTGGTGGGAGAGAAATGTACTTTCAGACCTGCAAGCCTTTGTCACTGCAATTTTACAATAAAGTAGAATTACCTCATCTGGGCATGCTTCCTGTCTGGACTGCCTTGCAAGGCTTACATATAGAATAATAAAGTTGGAAGGGACCTTGGAGGTCTTCTAGTCCAACCTTCTGCTTAGGCAGGAAAACCTACACCTCAGACAAATGGTTATCCAATCTCTTCTTAAAAACTTCCAGTGTTGGAGCATTCACAACCTCTGGAGCAGTGGTGGGATCCTAATTTTTTTACTACTGATTCTGTGGGCATGGCTTGGTGGGCGTGGTGGAGCTTGGTGACCATGGCAAGGGAAGGATATTGCAAAATCCCCATTCCTTCCACATCCCACTAACCTGGTTTCCAGCCCCATTCTCCTGGGCAGGGCAATCAAAGAAGACCCAGCTTACCTGGGTCTTAGTTGGGACTCAGGAGGCATATCTCATACAGATCTCTCATTCATGGGGGCAAGGCCAGTCAGAGGTGGGATTTGCCAGTTCTCCAAACTACTCAAAATTTCTGCTACCGGTTCTCCAGAACTGGTCAGAACCAGCTGAATACCACCTCTGCTCCAGAAGCAAGATGTTCCACCAATTAATTGTTCTAACTGTCAGGAAATTTCTCCTTAGTTTTAACTTGGACAAACATCCTTCCCAACAGATTATTCTCAAGGGAAGATGGACAGACAAAGGATTTAGGTTGCATTACAGTCTTGCTGTGACCCTAGTTTGTCTTTGGATCCTGTCTCAAACAATTGGGCTATCCTCCTTCGGCTCCCCTTTTAAATTCCCAAATAAAAGCACAGCTGAAGACACTCATTCCCATAATAGTGACCTTCTTCCTCCTTGCTCACCTTTGTTTCTGCACCAAAGATTTATTAGATACTTGAGAAGCCTGCCAGCTTATCAGATAGCCTTAATGGTGTCATTTATTATTATGCTACTATTTTTTTGGTGAGAGGGCAAGGCCACCTACTCTCTATTCAGGCAGCAACAACCAAACTAAGCCATGTCAGAAAATAATAGGTGCCTTGAGTTTGGCACTCAAGTGGCTGAGAACAAGCAAAGAAAACATGGCCAAAATGATGAGTGACACAAATGCTGAGAATGCGCAGATTTATGTATTGGACATGTACACCCACCACAAACCCTTGGACTCTGTGCACACGTGCACAGGCAATCTGTTTACTAATCCTGACATTTTCTGCAGAGGAACCTGCAAACCATGGTTGCAGCAAGTTTAGCCCTGGGGTTCTTTATCATTTTTTTTTAAGAGTAATAAAACATGGTCCCTGGAAAGCAATAACCATTCACTATATATCAGGGCTGGATGGCTCACAACCAAAGGTCAACATGAAACCAAAAAGCAATGGAGGGCAACTAATCATAAAGAGAAGCAACCTAAAACTAAGGAAAAATTACCTGCCAAATAGAGCAATTAATCAGTGGAATGACTTGCCTCCAGAAGTTGTGAACACTCCAACACTGGAAGTTTTTAAGAAAAGATTGGACACCATTTGTCTGGAAGGGTATAGGTCAGGGGCAGGGGTGGAATTCTACCAGTTTGCACCTATTTGCTAGAACCGGTTAACATTCTAAGCAGTTCTGAGAACCGGCTGTTAGAGTAAATTACTGGCCTAATCCTGTAAGGCAGGCAGGAAGGAAACATTCTGGTGTTGCTTACAGAAACTGCCTCTCCATTAACTCTTATTACATTCTTGGCAGGACTAGACTTCCAGTCTCAGGAACTTCTCTAGAGTTTTTTCCCCCCTCCTTTGCTGGTACTTTGCTTGTGTGGAGTGACCATTCAAAGTTACAATGGCACTGAAAAAATTGACATGACAATTTTTCACACTTATGACTGTTGCAGCATCCCCACAGTCACAAGAAGCCAGGCGAGGAGATGCGTGCCTTGATGTGAGTGATGTTGAGTTGGCAACACCCAGCCAGTCACATGACCACCAAGCCACACCCACCAACTAAGCCATGCCCACAGAACTGGTTGTTAAAAATTTCTAATCCAAAATTCAAAGCCTGCAGGGTGCTTAGATCTGGCCTGCAAGGCCACCAGTGGTGGGATTCAAACATTTTTTACTACCGGTTCTGTGGGCGTGGCTTGGTGGGCGTAGGAGGGAAAGGATACTGTAAAATCTCCAGTCAGATGTGGTATTTTCTGGTTCTCTGAACTACTCGAAATTTCTGCTTCTGGTTCTCCAGAACTGGTCAGAACCTGCTGAAGACCACCTCTGAAGGCCACCCTGGAAACAGTAAAGGACCAGCCCATGGAGCTTCTGACAGCAAAAATGGAGCTCGGGAGAGCCTCATGCGGCCCTCCTGAGCTCCGTTTTCTCTGGCAGAGCGCTTTGGCTACCATAGGTGCCCCCAACATGAGTGATGTCGAGCTGGCCATGCCCACTCAGCCCCTGAGGTCAAACACAATCTTGATGCAGCCCTCAATGAAATCAAGTTTGACAGCCCTGGTATAGCCCAGGGGGTTGGACCAGAAAACCTTCAAGATCCCTTCCAATTTTGTTATTCTGCATAAGTTCTAACCTTTCTGCCCCATTTTCTCTGTAATCCCTCAGCCTCTCCTAAAATAGCAATAACAAACAACTGAATTATGAAGTTATGGTTTCCGACCACTCTGCAGTTAAAAATAAAAAGAAGTAGGGGTGTTGAACTTCCTACAGGCTTCAACATCACCCAGCTCAGTCCCAGTGGGGTATGCATGACAGTCAATTAATAAAAGTGGGTTAGTCGTTGCAGATCCATACCATCTCACAATGATGCTAATGCATCACACCACTGTGTTCCCTGCAGCTGGTAGTTGTTGAAAAATTCATTTGTTAAAAAGAGTAACTTCCATTTTCAAAAGGCTGCCTATCTTGGCACTGATGGATGGATAGATGATCTGCCATCCAGTTTGGGTTGACTTTCAGTGATTACATATATTTTCTTATGACAATCTAATCCTTAGCTTGATCCCTCAGGTTTTCCAATGGTATCACCGTAACTGAGTCCATCCACCTTGTTGCTTGTCATCCCTTTTTTTTTTTTCTTTCCTTCCCCTTCCCCAGGATTAAAGCCTTTTTCCAGAGACCTGGGTCTTGCTAAATGAAATGGTCAATTAAAAAGCCACATTTGTTTGACTTGAGCTGTTGCAAGGCAGTTTCTTGTATTTAACCTGGTTCAGACAGGCCAGCTCCCCTCTTCCTGCCTCTTTCATGCTGCACCTGATGTTTTACTGATATTGTTTTAGAGAGTTGCTTGAGGGTAGCAGCTGATGGAAGACCACCTGTGCATCAGCTCCAAGGATGGCTACTCAGCTTATCCCTTGTGCAACTGTGTGCTGCCAGAAGCAGCATTTATATTCTACTCCCCACACATAAGAATGTGAAGTACTGCATAATCTGCAGCAAAGTAATTTTCTCCCTGGTGAGTTATGAGGTAATAAAGCAGTAGGACGATCAATAGGGACTGATGTAATCTGGTGAAAAGCAGCCTCTGTCTTCCCAAGTGTGACCCAGAAGGAGAAACGGCCTTTGGACTGGAGGGATTGTTGGGGGCGGGAGGGAGGGGGAATGACAATTTTAAAAGCTGCAACTCAGTATTCCAGAGCAGTAGGAAGTAATGCGATCCCTGGACCAATTCCCTGCCTGTTTGCCTCTTTCCACAGGGGAAAACAAGAACAACAGAGTGGCAGTTCCAGTATTTTGCCCCGTAACTTCTCATTCATGCTGCAAAGTCTGCCTGTTGCAGGCAATCAAGTCGATGGAAAACTACGTGGTAGTTACGAAGACCTTGCAACATAGAGTATCGATGGCTTCTCTTTGGACACAAAGCTCTGCAGGACCAAAGGCGCATCTTCTTCCAAAGCAAATGGCTGATAGACAACGAGGAGGAAAAAGTGTCTAAGAGAAGACACACAGGAATTTTTTCTTGAACACCTTGGAATTTTGGCAATATATTTAATGTAACATAATTTGCATGGCTGGATTTATGATCAGACAATTTGCTCTTAAACAGTATATTTTTCTTCCAATGTTCTTCCAATCCTGTTCCAACTTCAAAAGGGTAGGCATTGTAAGCATTTGGGAGGGGGAACAGGACAGGTTTAAATGCCTTTATTAGAGTAGAAAATGAAACTTCACCTGCTTTCATTTATCATACCATCCTTCCTTTCTTTTATTCTTTTTCTTTTGTGTGTATGTATGTGTGTGATTCATGGGCTTTTACGAGGTCAAGATTTTCTTTCAACTGTATGGCTACACACGGAGACTGCCTGCTTCTCCTTCCTTCTATAATGATATGCATTAGTTTGTCAAGCTCTCAGCTTCCCTGCTGCATTTGGGAGCTCTCCTTCTTAGGCTGCTGGAGAGGATTACAGATTTCTGCCCTCTGCTCTATCCTACCAGCCCTCTGGCTTTCAGTTGGCAGCAAGGGGCACAAGTCATTTTTCACACTACTTTGCTTCTTGCCGAGCAATTAATGTGGCTTCTAGGCTACAGGTTGTTTCGTCTTCCTGCATCCTACGGGAATCCAGGCTCTCTCTTGGCCAGGTCCCCTTATGAATGAAATTCAACCTGACCTCACAAAGTTTGCCAACACATCATGTTCAGTGCCAGATTCTTCTCTGAGGATTGAGCATTGGAAATCTAAGTGGATCTCTTTGGAATCTTGGCCATCAGGAGGCAGCATTGCTCATCCTTCCTTGCCTATATCCAAAGAAAGGAAAAATAGATGGTAGTTGAACTTCTAACCATTCTAAGAGCTGAACAGCCCTTATGAATTTCCTAAATTGAATGAACATGGCACCCTCAAACTGTACAATGATTTAATGTGGTAGCCTGGTTCAACCAAACTTTTCAGGCACAACATGGTTTATTGATTTCTGGTTTAGCCATCTGGCTTATTTAGAGCTTAGTAAATGGAAATCCACCATAGCATAGAATAGTTTTAATAACATGCAAAGAGCATTAGCAGGAAGACAAATAATTATGAGCAGCAAGCATTGGAAGGATTTGATTTCTTCTGTTGTAAACAAAAGAAAATGCCTCTATAGACTTCCAATTTGACCAAGTGGGAAGGCACATCTTAGGCGACTTTGTTTTTTGTGGCATGTGGATATCATAGCTTTAAATCCATCTCACTCCTCTGATAAAAAAGATTTTATCATTTTGGGTAGCCAGATTTGCCTAATGTAGAGGTGAACACGTAATAAAAGTACACCGTGAGCAGCATTTTCACTCTCAAACCACTTTAAAGGCTTTGGGAGATATAAAAAAAAATTCCACTCAAGGATTCTAATGAAGGATTATCTTGTCAGAACAATGTAATTGAAATTTTGGAAGGAGGCAGGAGGTTAAGTGGCATGCTCCTGTGTTATACTTTGCCCTTATTAAATCATCTGATACTGGTGCCTCGTTAAAATTGTAACTAAAAATGTAATTGGCTTGGAGAGCAGCAAAATGGATTGAAAATCACCTAAAAGGCAATGGCAAAAATAGAAACCTACAGTGGACTGAAGGAAGTGGAGGCAGGAATGGGCTGTGTGGTTGTAAAACAAGAGCCATGGTGGCGCAATGGTTAGAATGCAGTACTGCAGGCTACTTCTGCCGACTATCGGCTGCCAGCAGTTTGGCAGTCCAATTTTCATCAGGCTCAAGGTTGATTCAGTCTTCCATCCTTCCAAGGTCAGTAAAATGAGGACCCAGATTGTTGGTAGTAATAGGCTGACTATCTTCTAAACCAGTGGTCACCAACCGGTGGGCCACGAGAAAATTTTGGTGCGCCACAGAGAAATCCCACCCCCAGACCACCATCCCCCAAACAATTAATCCAGGCTGTGCCGAAACACAAGGCTGCGCCACCCACATGGCCCATGGGAATCCTCCCCGCCCTCGAACTCTTTACCCTGCAAACTTGCCTGCTAAATTGCTATTTTTCCTTTTTCCTACCATAAGCCGTTCTGCTGTGCTGGGAGATTTAGATTAGTTAGAACGCAGGAAATGATTGGATTTCTTGCTTTCTAGCTAGTCTTTAGATCTTTGGCTCTGCATTTAAGCACAGCCCAACCTCCTTTTAAACTGAAGGTTTAAAAGTGCAGACTCACGGCAAGCAAATTTAATGTGAAAGACTGAGTTAGCCAGTGGTAGATAGATAGATCACTGAATGAGCAACTCAGTCTGCCTACTTTGCCTGATTTTGGGTAAAAATTGCTCTTTTTTATAAAAAAAATTCAATATTTATATAAATATTTAAAATAGTTACATACAAGCCATGCCCAGACAGTCACAACCACCAAGCCACACCTACAAATTAGGCCACACCCACAGAACCAGTTCGTGGTCCCTGGGATTTAAAATTATGAGTTTGGTGGTCCCTGAGGTCCAAAAGTTTGGTGACTCCTGTTCTAAACTGCTTAGAGAGGACCATAAAGCACTGTGAAGTTGTATATAATGGTAGTTCTAAGTGCTGTTGCTATTTTATGTGACAGAATGCTGGAATTAGCATTCTGACTGACCTGATTTGATTTCTGCAGTAAAGTTCTTGTGGAAGAAGGAAGGGGAATATTGATGAAAGTCAGATATTTATAGGATGACATCTTGCATATGAAGATCAGCCAAGAAAATAACAATAATACAAAGTCAGAAGGTAAGTGGGCCTGAAAATAGCTTTGTGAGGCTGTTCGAAGGAGAACTGAGAAAAGATTTTGGATGGAGCAACTGGAGAAAAAAAAAATGGTCAGGATAGGTAATGCAGGATTTGAGTCCTGAAGTCCAAAGATATCACTAGTTTCAAGCTGAGAATCAGGCAGTTTGGGTAATTACATTGGACTAGTCCAACATAATCATTCCTAGTTTGACTATGGAGAAATGTCCTAGCAGTAAGATTCAGTGGAATGATTTGCCTTCAGAAGTTGTGGGTCAGTGGTGGGTATTCAGCAGGTTCTGACCAATTCTGGAGAACCGGTAGCAGAAATTTTGAATAGTTCGGAGAACCAGCAAATACTACCTCTGACTGGAGACTTTATGATATCCTTCCCCTGCCACGCCAACCAAGCCTCACCCACAGAACTGGTAGTAAAAAAAATTGAATCTCACCACTGTTGTGCTGTCCAGACAGTTTAAAGTTAATGGGATTTGGGATAGTTAGTTAGGAATTGTGAGCTGTTCCCTTAAAGCCCATGTCACACTGCACCAACGGATGCAAAGAGGATGTAAAACGGACAAAAAAGCTTGCCATCCGTTGGTTAACACGATGTACTCACTGCCTCCGTTTTGCTTCCTCTCTATCCATCCAGCATCCGTTTATTGATGTTTCATCCGCTCAGAAAGTTTTGAGCTGCCCAAAACTTTTGAGTGGAAAATGTATCCAATGCATCCGTTCTGCATCCTCTAGGCATACGGGGGACATCCGTTCTGCATCCATTACGCATCTGCTATATCCGCTAGGCATCCGCTGTGCATCCGCACAACTCAAATCCGTTCCAGCAGGAAATGGACGCAGAGAGGAAGCAGAACGGATGCGCAGTGTTAGTAGCATGGATGGAGAAAGGATGAAAGCGGGTGCAGCTCATCCGCTCTGCATCCGCTCTGCATCCTCTACGCATCCGCTCTGTATCCTCTACGCATCCTCTACGCATCCACTCTGCATCCTCTATGCATCCACTCTGCATCCTCTACGCATCCTCTACGCATCCTCTACAATGCAGACACATCCTCTATACATCCGCTCTGCATCCTCTATACATCCGCTCTGCGTCCTCCCCACGTCCTTTCCTTTCCGTGTTATCCGCTCTGCTTATGCAAATTTTTGCCCCTTTTGAGAGCGGATAACAACGGATGGAACATTTTGTTCGTCCGTTGTGTCCTTTTTGCATCCGTTGGGCAGTGTGCCATGGACTTAAGGGAATGCATCATGGTAAATGTAGTTAAGGTATCCTGGAAAATGTAGTACATGTCATGTGGCCACATCTGTAACCCTGATTGGTCACTGAATTGACCCTTGGTGAGTCGGGGGAGGTTTCTTCACTCTTGCCTGAACACACAGCCTCGTGGTAGCAGCTACCCCCTGCCTCTACGATATGGGATGAAAGAGATAACCATCTTTTTACCCATAAAGACAGATATACAAAGGATTGGACATTAAGAAGAGCCTCATCAGAACTGTGAGTTGATGGGGATGCCTGATGAACCAATAAAAGAGACTTTGTATGGATGCTTTGTGAAGTTATCTGCCTTTGTACAATATTTGTACAGCATTTGTACAGGACACGCAAAATAATTGTGAGTACTCCATCACTGGAGGCTATAAAGAAGACAGCCATTGGATAGCCATTTGTCTGCAATGCTATAGGGCAGTCACAGTGATGGTGAACAATTTCAGCACCGAATGCCCAAAATGTGTGTGCATATATACCCAAAATGCAATGTGCTCCCCCTGCCCATGCACACAAAACCCACATTCACACGTGCACGCCCCGTGCATGCACACACACCATGCCTGCGCCTCCATGCATGCCCCCTGCCCGAGAATGTGTGGCAGAGACCTGAAGACCTGCTGGGCAGGGGGAGGCATGCACACATGTGCAGCGGAGCCAAGCTGGGGTGGCAGTGCATATGCTCACAGAGAGGGCTCTGCATGCCACCTGCGGCGTGCGTGCTATAGGTTTGCCATCACCACTATAGGGTCTCCTGCTTGAGCAGAGCATTGGGCTAGAAAACTCCCAATGTCCCTTCCAACTCTGTTTTTCTGACTGTCAAGAATTCAAAACCATGGCCAGCTCACCCTGAAACTGGAAGAAATTAGATGACCTTTTAAGCAGGGGTGGGATTCAAATTTTTTAACAACCAGTTCTGTGGGTGTGGCTTGTTGGTCATGTAACTGGCTGGGCTGGCCAACTCAACATCACTCACATTGAGGCATGCTTCTCCTCGCCTGGCCTCTCATGACTGTGGGGATGTTGCAACAGTCGTAAGTGTGAAAAACGGCCATAAGTCACTTTTTTCAGTGCCATTGTAACTTTGAATGGTCACTCACACAAGCAAAGTATCAGCAAAGGAGGGAAACAAAACTCCAGAGAGGTTCCTGAGACAGGAAGTCTAGTCCTGCCAAGAATGTCAAGAGTCAATAAGAGTCAATGGAGAGGCAGTTTCTGTAAGCAACGCCAGAGTGTTTCCTTCCTGCCTTCCTTACAGGATTAGGCCAGTAATTTTCTTCTAACAACCGGTTCTCCAAACTGCTGAGAATGTTAACAACCAGTTTTAGCGAATAGGTGCGAACTGATAGAATCCCACCCCTGCTTGTAAGTATATTGCATCAAGAATGACCAGGATCCAAAGGAGCATCCAAGCAACCTGTTTTCAAAGTGCTGTTTCCAATTCTTCTCCTCTGAAAGGAACTTTCGGGTTTTCTCCACTCTATTTTTTCAGGATGACCCCCATAGAAGACAAAGTAGCACTATCTTTCTTCCCCCTGCTTCTTTGGAGGACCCAGGAAGGGCAGTTCTACCTCCTAGGTTGTGCAGGTAAAGCATTGTTGGTGTCTGCTTGTCTCTCCTGACAGTTTTCTGATCCCAGGATGGTAGATGGATGCAGATCGAATCCCTCCAAGTATGTTGTAGGTAAAATCACTTAAGAGGGCAATCCATGGCTCCAATTAATTACAAAGAATGCATGCTCCAGGAATGATAACATAGAAGGATCAATTTTAGAAATCTGAAAGCTTTTTTCCCTTAAGCTATAAGGTCTTTTATGTCAGAAATGCTGTTTTTCTTTTCAAATAATTGAAGTACAAGAATTTCTTTCTGAATCCTTCTGGAAAGAGCAACTTTCTCTCTTTTGCTCAGTCAGCGGGTTTAGCTCTTAATAGGGAATAGAGAACAATCTTGCAAAACACACAGGCTCTATGGTACCATATCAACAAGTGAACTGCCTAGCCCCAAACCAAATTCAATTATCGCACCACCAAGAAAGCTAGTTCAGTTTTCAGCAGCCATGAGATAAAGCAGTCCAATTATTTTAGTTGTTAATGGTCTCAGACCAGTTTCAAAATTATTTTCTTTAAATGGTTTTGGGAGGGAAAGAGAAAGAGAGGGAGGGAGGGAGTGGGAAAAAAATCCATCCCAGTAAGCCTGAAATGGAAATCAGGATTCCTTAATAATTAGGAAATAGAAATGCTGACAACTTCCAGGTCATACAAAATGAATGGGATTATTGATTCTCAGTTCTGGGGCTGCAGGCAAAGACACAAGGAGAGAAGAAGAAATATTTAAGAATCCAGGCCTGTGTTTCTGCCTAATGGCTACCCCATCCTATTATCTAACAGACCAACTTGTCGATGTTCTGTGATTTGGTTATATTTTTATGTTTCTTGTATGCAATCTTCAAGCAACCCATTTAGTTTTGCTCCTGAACAATACAGTAACTCTGCGAATAAATAATAAAACAAGCAATAATAAAAATAAAACAAATAATAATAAAACATTGCTAAACTTCAACTTCTGAACACAATGAAGAGGATGAGGATCAGGGTCCATCTTTCATAAAAGAGGGAGCTAATATCTCTCTGTGTGTATATGTGCATGTGTTAATTTTAATTTCATTCTTCTATAATGTAGGGCTAAACAAAAGGATTTTAGCCTTGGAAGTAAAATGTAATATCAGATGTTGACAATAGAGCAAAGCTTTTGTGATGATTGGATAAAGATTAATGGAGTCCATGTATGAAAGAAAAAAGCAAAAAAAAAAAAAATTACGCAGAGGGGCTGAACCAAAAAGTACACAGATAAGACTTCCTAGAGAGGCAATACAATGGATACCTCTCAAAGGCAGCTTTAATGTTTGTTTGTTTTTTCTAAAGGGCTCTGCCAAAAGCCACCAAACAGAATTTACAAAACCTAATCGATTTTTCTCCCAGCAATCATCTTCTAAAGACCTCCTATCATTTGATCTGCACAAACTGGAAGTCAACACAGCTTTCACACAAACCCAAACAGATAACCCAGCTTAAGCCACTGTTAATGATTATTGATAACCAGTTCGGCCTACAGAGATACCCAACAAGAAGAAAATGTGGACTCTTCAATGAAAATAAATCAAGGATAGCACAGGGTACCCCTCACTTCATTTGCCCAGCATCTAATCTCAAGAAGGCCTTGCTAAGTACAGTTGGCATCATACTCTCATCTATCATACCCTCAGCTCTTTGCTTTTGGTATTTTGTCAGGTTTTGCCAAATCCTGCGCTGTTCCCAGTAGGGCATTTGATTTAGTTCTGGCCAATGCTTCCTGCAAACACTATCCCTTAATTTAGTACATCCACAGCTATGTTTCCTGGACTGTGGAGATAAAACACTCTCAGCTTGCCACTTCAGAAAGGAATATATATTTCATTCATTTGGGTGCCTCCAAGCTATTCCATAAGTGAAATGGCTTCTTATTATGAGATAAGCTCCAGGAAGGATAGGAGGAGTTGCAGAGAGAATATGTAGACCAGTTTTTTCTCCACCTGATGCCATCCAATATTCCTAAAGGCACCAGGTAGAAGAGAGACTTGTCTTAAGTCTCCAGCCCAGACAATTGAAGCTCATGGAGGAATTTTTCTTCCAGAGTTGAAGATAATTTGACAAAAGCAGCTGCTGCTACTCAGCCTTCTGTGACTCCTAGTAAAACAACAATAGAGAGCAAAATCCATCTATTTTCAGTCCTTGCTCACATTTACATATATCCACCTTATTCCATTCTGCTGAATTTCTGCATTAAACATTTGTTTTTTAAAAAAAAATGCAAGGAAAAAATTAAATGCGTTTAAATTATTGTCATTTTAAATTGATTTCTAGAGGTTTTTGTGCATTTTCTGAAGCTGTAGAAAAAAATCTGCTGTTATTTACCAAGTCTGTTATACCAAGTCCGAATCTCCCAGGCTTCCCTGGAAAAAAGGTATAGCAAGGCTTGTATTATTTGTTTCATGGTAAATCTGTATGCCAGAAACAACTATGTGAGAAACAGAAGAAAGAAGGAATGTACATATACAGAAGAAACAAAACTTTGAGTGTTTCAGAATAACGACAGGATTTGTACATCCAAGTGAGCTGGAGATTATTAATTATATTTTTCTCAAGTTATTGACCCCAGTTCCATGGTCCAAATCTGGGGAGTTGTTTCTCCTTCATTCATGTAAATTGGGGGCTAATTGGTCAATGGGCATTATGTCTTAGAAGCAGAACCAAAAGTAAAGGAGTTCAAAGTATCATCTGCATTCATGCAACCTCTCTGCAGACATTAATATTCTTTGGCATTGGTCTAAAGAGGCACCAGCTGCAAAGATTTGGGGGGCTGAGTTTTGCATGCGAGTGCTCATCCCACACATTTTAATCCTTGGGTTTGTAAGCCAGAGGCCTGCAGGCAACCAGTATCTCTGTGAAATGATACAAATTACTTTTGTGGATGAATCAGCATGAGTATCCCACAAAGTGAATGGAAAGCAAGGGGTTATGGGCACATAACAAATGAGATTTTGATAGCCTCATCCAGGATTCATGATCTAGCCTTGAGATAAATATCTGAATTATTATCAGTAAGCAAGAATTTGGCAATGATTCTAACCTCTCAACAAACCTTTCCCAGAAGAGCTGTTAACATTGGTAGAAAATATTTACACATTGAAATAAACCCCTTTAATAGTGAAGATAATTGCTTTATGTCAATTTCTTTTCCCTTTTAGGCTTTTTATATGTGGAATAATAAACCTGCAAGGTATGCTTTTTATTTATAGGGATGTTTGCTGGCAAAATAAAACACATGCACACACACATATATAAACACACACAATCTCCTTAGAATTCTGGACAGACTTGCTCTGCACTAACCTCATTAGAAGAGAAAACACAGGGTTTTTTTTCCTCTCCAAAAATCTACGCTACACCAATGTGGCACTATCATTTTGGGGCAAATTGTGCTTATCAAATGGAAAGTGACCCAAGCTGCCTCTCTGTTCACATAATTGAGCTACATGCTGAGTTAATCTCTTATCATATGCATTGGAAATGTAGGGTGTACGGGTGACACTTTCTGCATGTGGAGGAAGATGGCCAGTGGCTCAGTGGAATGCAAGGCAAGCCAAGATTTTTGTGAGATGGGAAGATATAATATTGCTCCCTAACTACAATTAATCTCTGTTGCTCTCCAGATGAAAAGGACACAGTCTGTTACCCCATATCTCGAGGTTGGTACCCCTGAGTTCCCCCCACATCTCATACTCTGCAGATGGCTTAGTTTGATGTCCAGGATCCTGTTCCTTCCCCATGAGCTTCTGTCCTCTCTCCAGGAAACCCTGCCATTGACTCCCTTCCTCACTGTGTGTGCTGCCTTGGCAGGATAATAAATATGCAGTTGTTCAAATAACAGCAGTTTGGTATTCAGCAAGAGTTGTGAGCCAAATCAGAGCAGCGTTTAACCTTGCAGGATAATAACAAATGGGCAAAGGAGAACACAGCCAATGAAACCCTTTCCGGAGGGAATGAGCAGAATCCTGACATTCAGGAAAGCAAATCAAATGTTCGGGAATGAAATGAAGTAGAGAGTTCTGCTATTGCTATTGTAGAAAAATAGTCATGCTGGCTGCAGAGACTTTCAATGACCAGCAGACAGGAAACCAAAGCAAATTTCAGACAAATGAACTTGCAGGGAAATTAATAGTATCTTTGGGTTATTTTAGAAGCTTCTCATATTATATCAGGAATGAGCAATATGCAGCTTGTGGGGCACATGTGACCTGCAAAACCACATCAAAAGCCTGGGGTTTTTTTTTCAACCTGTAAAATATCAGGACCAGAAGTGGTATTCAGCAAGTTCTGACCAGTTCTGGAGAATCGGTAGCAGAAACTTTGCGTGGTTCGGAGAACCGGCAAATCCCACCTCTGACTGGCCCTGCCCCCATCTATTCTCTGCCTCCCAAGTCACAGCTGATCGGCTGGGTCTTCTTTTGTTACCCTGCACAGGAGAACGGAGCTGGAAAGCAGGGGTGGGGAAGGAATGGGAATTTTGCAGTATCCTTCCCCTGCCAGGCCCACCAAGCCATGCCCACAGAACTAGTAGTAAAAATTTTTGAATCCCATCACTGATCAGGACAACTGGACATTAATCCTTGAAGGAGAAGTGTCACCCCTGCCAATTTCAGTGATGGCTTGCTCATCACATAATTTAAAATTATTTTTGCCTCTGTGCTATGCAGTCCATCTGGAATCTTCTCCAAGTGAAGTTTAAAAAGATTGTAGCACAGTTTTAAGACAAGCCAGGTTTCAAAGGTTTCTGCAAGGGGCAAACTTTCATTTCTGGGTTGATTGCTGACATCCTGGTTTTCTTACTTCTCCAGCCAATTGGGAAATGCATTCTTAATCAGGGCCAAGGCCAGTTGTTTATGCAGTTGTTGCATAAACATAGAATAATGAATAATAGAGTTGGAAGGGGCTTTGGAAGTCTTCTAATCCAACCCCCTGCTCAGGCAGGTGACCCTATCTCATTTCAGATATATGATTGTCCAGTCTCTTTTTGAAATCCTCCAGTGATGGCAAGCTGTTCCGTTGGTTGATTGCTCTCACCATTAGGAAATTCTTCCTTAATTCTAGATTGCTTCTCTCCTTGGTTAGTTTCCATCCATTGTTTCTCATCTTGCCTTCTGGTGCTTTGGAAAATAGTTTGACCCTCTCATCTTTGTAGGAGCCCCTCAAATCTTATTTATCTTATTAGTATCTTAAGGCCCTGTCACACTGGCTGACAGATGCAAAACGTTTGTAAAAACGACACAGCGGACGAGAAAAATGTTCCATCCATTGTTATCTGCTCTCAAAAGTGGCAAAATTTGCATAACCAGAGCGGACAACACGGAAAGGAACGGACGCAGGGAGGACGTAGGACGGATGGAAAGCGGATGCTCCATGGAAGCCTAGCAGATGGAAGGACATGGGAGCGGATGGCACATCCACAAAGCTTCCGGGGGAGCGCAGCAAAGCGGACGCGGAATGGAAAGAGCGGATGCAGAGCGGATGCCAAGCGGATGAAGCGGATGCAGAGCGGAAGCCTAGCGGATGCCTAGCGGATGCAGAACGGAAGCCTAGCAGATGCCTAGCGTTCACTGCGCATGCGGGGATGCATTGCATCAGCCCCGCGGATATAAAGGGAAGCAGCTCCCAAGCAGGTCACCATTCAGAGGAAAGACCTGCTTCCAGACACAGCTCTCCAGCCAGCCAGCCAGCCAGCCAGCCAGCCAGCCAGCCAGCCAGCAACCTAACAACCATGGGGAAGAAACAGAAGCCTCTGCCATCTGCTGCCAGCCCTGGCAAGAGGGACAGGGCCACCCCCCCACCCCCTGGCCCTGACTCTGCTTCTGCTGGGGCTTCTGCTGCCCAGGCTCGATCTTATGGTGCTGGGGTTTCTGCTGATGCTGCTTCTGGAGGTGGTGCTTCTGCTGATGCTGCTTCTGGTGGTAGTGCTTCTGCTGGTGCTTACTCTGCTGATGCTGCTTCTGGTGGTGGTGCTTCTGCTGATGCTGCTTCTGGTGGTGGTGCTTCTGCTGGTGCTTACTCTGCTGGCACTGCTCCTGGTGCTGGTGCTTCTGCTGGTGCTTACTCTGCTGGCGCTGCTCCTGGTCCTGCTGGTGCTGCTGGTGCTTACTCTGCTGGTGCTGCTCCTGGTCCTGCTGGTGCTGCTGGTGCTCCTGGTCCTGCTTGTGCTCCTGGTCATGCTGGTGTTCCTGGTCCTGCTGGTGCTGCTGGTGCTGCTGGTGCTGCTGGTGCTGCTGGTGCTGCTGGTCCT
Source organism: Laticauda colubrina (assembly GCA_015471245.1). Lineage (NCBI taxonomy): Eukaryota > Metazoa > Chordata > Lepidosauria > Squamata > Elapidae > Laticauda > Laticauda colubrina. Next base: position 12,937,254 of record BLBF01000059.1, on the reverse strand, counting down.
GCTTTTGCTGCTACTGTTGTTGCTGCTGCTGCTGCTGGTGGTAGTGGTGTGGAGGAGCAGCCCCTACAACCTCGAAGCCCCTCTGATGAGGGCCCATATGGCCCTGCCAAAGGAGGAAGAGACAAACATGTGAACGGGAGAGGAGGCAATACAACATAGAAGAGGAACATGAGGAGGAGGTGCTGGAGTGGCTGAGGGAGAACGAGTATCTATGGCGGAAGGGACACAGGGTCTATCGAGACACCAAAAGGAAGCAGGCTGCTTGCAGAGAGAAGGCGGAGAGTCTGGGCTACACTTCGGAGGTGCTCCTCAGCTGGTGGAAGCACATGCACACCTGGTATGGGAAGCTGCACCTCAAGAAATCTGGCCAGGCCGCGGTCAAGCTGACGGACCGAGAGACCTATGTGATGGCCAAGTCCAGCTTCTTGGAGGGTGAGATCCGCTACCGAGGAGCAGCCCCTCTCACAACCCTCTCTCTCAGGCAGCCTGCTGAGAGCCAGTCCTCTTCTGGCAAAGAGTCAGCTCCTGTGTCCAGGCAGGTATCTGTGGAGCGTGCCACGATGGAGACCTCCCCGACAGCTGTACTACCCGTGGCGGAGCACGTGGAGGACCCCCTGACGAAGTGGGAGAAAGGAGATGGCACTTCCACCACAGCCCAACCCGCATCCACCCCCAGCTCCACCTCCACAGAAAGGCAGAGAGGCAAACTGGAGGGGCAGAGCCACACTGTCCTGCTGGAGATAAGAGACACCATCAGGAGCAGCATAGATCTCCTCTCTCAGCTGGTACACACCGACGCCCCATCCTGCAACCGCAAGCCCTTCCTCACCTATGTCAACCAGACCCTCATGATCATGGCGGAACCCCAGTACCAGGTGGTGAAGGACAGGATCACCGATCTTCTTCACAACCCTCCAGACCAAGATGAACCTGCTCCCACCCAGTCCAGGCCTGCTCCTCCACCCCAGGTGAAGTCACTGCCCTTCCAAGGCTTTCCACAGGCCCTACCCTACCAAGGCTACAGCTACCAGGAGGTCCAGCAGCACAGGCAGCCCTTCCCAGTCCAGGCACAGGTACATCGGACGCCACTGGTGCCACTGATGCCTCCGATGCCAGCCACGCCACCGATGTCACCCACGCCACCAATGCCACCGACACCAGTCCTCACCTAGCTGCAGACCAGACAGCCCCACTACACTGCTCCTTCCTCCACCCCACAGCCAAGCCCGGCCTCAGTACATCTGTCATCGGTATTGGGGCTGACACCCCATGTCATGGAGGAAGGGGCTCTCAACATCACGGGGCTGAGGCAGCTCTCTGAGAGCTTCCTCCACACACCATCCCCTGTTGTCCTCTCGGGGCCAGGCACCCCAGTGGCGCTTCAGACCAGCACTCCAGCAGCAGCCACCTCCACAGCACCTGGACCATTCACCCCTGAGACTGGGCACGCCTCCAAGTGACCAAGAAGAGTGCCAGAGACTGGGTGGCTACCTGTTGACTTTATTTTGCTTTGGACACTTGACTTGGGTCATTTTTCTTTTACAGCTTGTTATTAATAAAGATTATCTTTGCTTCACACACTTGCTTCATTTATTTTATTAAATAAAGTCTTGGTGGAAACATTTAGAAATGGTTTAAGCCTTTGCATGCTTGTGGGATGGGTAAGGATAGCAGTGGGATGGGCAGGGATACCTTTGGGATGGGTAGAGATACCTTTGGGATGGGTAATAGCTGTGGGATGGGCAGAGATACCTTTGGGATGGGTAATAGCTGTGGGATAGATAAACCTCCAGTGCAAGCATAGCGGGACTGTATGGTCCACCCTCCTAGGTGCCACACCTATGGCTCTTTATTATCAATAATAATGTAATCATTCATCCACACATGTCAACATAAAACACAACTCTTTATTAAATGCCCTGTTCATTGTAGGCCCACCCAACATACATGGCCCAATCTCATCCGTGTGATGAGACAGGCTGAAGGAAGCATCCATTAATCATCCACCATCCTGTCTTGCCACTCCACTGCTCCAGCTGGGGAGTTGCACCAGTGTCTCAGGAGGTTGCGCTGCTTCTTCCCTTCATGTGAAGCTCTATTGGGGCCTTGCACATCCTTAGTGTCTATCAGGTTTCCCCCTTGCCTCCATTCCCCAGGCTCCATGTCCCCATTGCCTTGTTGGAGGTCCACAAGCCTGTTCTGCAACACTGGGTAGCAGGTGCGCATGAGATTGTGCAGGATGCAGCAAGCTTCCACGATCCTCCTCATGGTCTGTGGGCGATGCTGCATGGTGGTGAGAAGTACCTGGAACCTGTTGGCCAGGATGCCAAAGGCGTTCTCCATCACCCGCCTTGCCCAGGACAGCCTGTATTTGAAGATCCTCTCTTCACGGGTGAGGAGTCTGGAGGTGTAGGGCTTCATGAGTTAGGTTCTGAGGGAGAAGGCGTCATCCCCCATGATGACACATCTTGCGTGTCGTTGGGCAGGGGGTCTGGATCTGGGAAGCCCATGATGAGATTGCGTTCCAGCCCCTCCTTGAGGTCACTGGAGTTGTATACCTGGGCATCTGAAGCTGACCCGTTGCCTGAAGCATCGATGTACATGAACTTGTCGTCAGCATCGACCATGGTGAAGAGGATAATGCTGAAGAAGCCCTTGTAGTTGAAATAAGTGGACCCCGACTTGGCTGGAGCCTTGCAGGCCAAATGCTTGCCATCTATGGCTCCAACGGTGAGGGGGAAGTTCCACCTCTGATACCACTGCTCTGCAACTTTCTTCCAGCCTTCCTCAGTGGAGAGGCAATGGAGGAGCTCCTCCAGGTATTCTTCGATGATGGCCTGCACCACTTCTCTGACCACAATGCTGATGGTGTTGTGTGGCACCCTCCAGCCATACTGCATGCTCCTGTAGGTGGTCCCTGAGGCCAGGTGGCGCAGAGTCAGTGCCACCTTAAGCCCAGGGTCCAGGCTGGGCCAGAAGTTGGCGCTCTGCTTGGTCAACCTGGGTGTCAGCCGCTCCACAACTTCGTCAAACATGGCTGGAGGCATCCTCATGAAGTTCTGGAATGCACGAGGGTCTTCGTTCCTCAGCTCCACCATCAGCTTGTTGTACAGTCCGTACTCTGCTCTTCTCCTGATCCATCTTCGGACCCAGATGCTTCTTGGATGCCTCCTTTTCCTTGCATAGAACAGGTGAAAGAGCCTGTGGAGGGCTTCGCACTGTTGCAGAACAATGGTGGCTACCAAAAGGACTGTGTTACGATCCATGGTGGACATGACTGGATGCTGTGGAAGGGGAAGAGCAAGAGCAAGGCTGCCGAAGTCTGCACAGCAGGGCTGCTGGTCTGAAAGTGAGATCCAGGTGAGTTGCTCCCCCTTTTTATAGGCAATATAGGTTTTCCCCTATGTGTCCTTTTGCATCCTCTAGGCATCCTCTAGACATCCTTAATATCCGAGATAGGTCCCCTCTGCAAATGTTTTTTCCGTTTTAAATGCTTTCTATGCGAGCTGCATCCACTTTCATCCTTTCTCCGTCCATGCTACTAACGCTTTGTGTCCGTTCGCATCCGTTTCGCTTCCTCCCTGTGTCCGTTTTCCGCTGGAGCGGATTTGAGTTGCGCGGATGTGCAGCAGATGCCTAACGGATATAGCGGATGCGTAATGGATGACAACGGATGTAGAACGGATGTTCCCCGTATGCGTTGCGGATGCAGAACAGACGCGTTGGATGCATTTTCCCTTCAAAAAGTTTTGAGCAGCTCAAAACTTTCTGAGTGGATGGAACCTCAGTCGACGGATGCTGGACGGATAGAGAGGATGAAAAATGGAGGCAGTGAGTACAGAACGGATGAATCACGTTAATCAATGGATGGCAAGTGTTTCTCTCCATTTTACATCCTCTTTCCATCCATTGGTGCAGTGTGACATGGGCTTTAACTGCTTCACTTTGGAACTCACAGTATAAGCTACTGTTATCTACCTGCTGCTCCTGTCACTATTTTCCTTCAAAATTCATTTGTTTAAGGACGAGTTTTTCAAACTTGATAACTTTAAGTTGGCTTAAACTTTAGGTTGGCTAAAGTTATCAAGTTTGAAAAACACTGCTTTAAACAAATGAATTTTGAAGGAAAATAGTGACAGGAGCAGGAATCCTAGAAATCGAAGTCTATGCATCTTAAAGTATTCCAAGCAGGAAAAACACATTCGTTTAAGAATGCTTTGTAGGGACAGATACAATGGTGGTATTCAGCCGGTTCTCACCAGTTTGAGCGAACCAGTAGCAAGGATTTGGCATGGATTGCCAAACCGAAAGTAACTTCTGGCTGGCCATGCCCCTGACCTGGTCGCCCCTCCCCATCCAGTCAGTCCTTATCACGCATGTGCAACATGGCACACATGCCTGACATCACTGACTGTATTCTTCCCTGTCCAGTCACTCCTTAAGGTATTTCTTTTTTTTCACTACCCAACAATCAGCTGTTCCAATGATCAGCTGCGCCGGTATTCCCATCGCTGTCTTACTGCTTCACCCAGGAGCCTTTTGAGGCCCAAGAAGGAAAAAAATGGATGGAGGGAAGTGCAGCCCCCCACATTCCATTTTTGGCTTCCTGGGAGCAAAAAAACTTCCCAGGAGGCTTCCGTGAGGCCCAGAAGCTCCCAAAACTGGGGGGGTGGTACTGCAAAAAAGCCACACCCACCCAGTCACATGGCCATACCCACCTAGCCACACCCACCTAGCCATGCCCACAGAATTGGTAGTAAAAATATTTGAATCCCACCACTGGGCAGTTACTACAATATTGGAATTTTGCAGAAATTGGAAACTTCAGTCAACGCCACCAGAAGTATCTTAAAGTAACATCCACAAGTGAACTTTAGTAGAACACCGGAAGCAATGGATCATCAACATAATTAATCATTTCCCATAACTTTTTTCTCTCTCTGAATTGGTTATTATCCCATTTACAGCTAGTCTTCATATGACAACCGTAATGGAGCCTGCCCATCACTCATGATGGTTGTAAAATAGGTCTGTCCTATGGCTGACCCAATTTTACAATCCTTTTTTGTGGCAGTCATTAAGCAGTTGTAAATCAAACCAATGGTTCACTCCAGGCATGATTTTGCCAAAAACTGGAAGTAAGTGCCTGTTTTGACAAAACTGAGGGCTCCTTGGTGCTTTTGGAGCTTGGTTGTTTTTCTTGCAGAGGTTTCATTACACCAACTAAGTGTATCAGTGTAGATGATGTTACTTAATTGGATAATGAGACTTCTGCAAGAAAAAGAGATAGGACAGCATTCCAGAGGGTTAACAACATTGCCCAGAAGATTGTTGGTTGCCCTCTCCCCTCTTTGAAAGAGCCTTATAGCTCCTGCTGCCTTAAGAAAGTTCAAAACATTCTCAAAGATCCATCTCATCCTGGACACCCTTTTTTTGAGCTATTACCATCTGGCAGATGGTATAGGATAATAACAAAAACAAGGACAAATAGGCTGAAAAACAGCTCCTATCCCAGGGCAGGAGCTCTTTTGAATTCTGCTATATAGTGCAGTGTTGGTGCGGTGTTGAGGGTTTTTGGTTCAATGTGTGGAGGGTAAAGGATATGTGTTTGTGTTTATTTTTATGGTCATGATGTGCACTGAAGATGGTGTTTGATTTCGCTGTACGTGGTGCAATGACAATGAATAAACTAAACTAAACTAAGGTTGACTCAACCTTCCATCCTTCCAATGTGGGCAAAATGAGAACCCAGAGTGTTGGGGGCAATATTGCTGACTCTATAAGCCACTTAGAGAGTAAGTGGTAAAGTAAAGCACTGTGAAGTGGTATATAAGTCTAAGTGCTATTGCTAAGTGCTACTGAAGCACTCCTGAGGTCACACAGACAAAATTCAGATCCGTGACAACTGAGTCATATTTGTGATGGTTGCAGTTTCCTGGGGTCACATGACCTCATTTTGCAACCTCCTGACAAGCAACATCAATGGGGAAGCCAGATTCAGTTCACAACTCTGTTACAAACTTAACAACTGCAGTGATTCACTTTAATAACAGTGGCCACAAAGGTCGTACAATGAGCTGAAATTCATTTAACAACTGTCTTGTTTAGCAACTGACATTTTGGGCTCAATTGTGGTCATAAGTCAAGGACTACCTGTACTCTATGAAGAAATTGCTTTTCTGTGCTGAGTCTGTGCCATTCAACTTTGTTACACAACTCCAGGTTCAGAGGTGGTCTTCAGCAGGTTCTGACCAGTTCTGGAGAACCGGCAGCAGAAATTTTGAGTAGTTCGGAGAACCAGAAAATACCGCCTCTTGACTGGCCCCGCCCCCATCTATTCTCCGCCTCCCGAGTCCCAGCTGATCGGCTGGGTCTTCTTTGGTTGCCCTGCACAGGAGAACGGAGCTGGAAAGCAGGTTAGTGGGGTGGGGAGGTAATGGGGATTTTGCAGTATCCTTCCCCTGCCATGCCCACCAAGCCACACCCATTAACCCAGGTTGTAGTACAATGAAGGAGGAAACACTTTGTGTTGAGAAGTAATGTTTTACATTGTTCCTTTGTGTCCATTGCTTCTGTTAGCTACCTCTGAGCCCTTTGGGGAAAAGACAGAATGCAGATGTTCTTAAGAACAAGTGTGCCATCCTTGCTTATACAGGTGGAGCTGACACAGCCGTAGCTGAAGGTAATATTTTAAAATATGATAATGAGGTCTAACTGCACTATCTAGCTATCTTTTTAATGTAGTAACAGATGGATATCTTCTCCATTGCATTCAATACTGTCTTCCTGAGTCGAGTGAATAAATGCATAGTGCCATTAAGATTGCATTTTTCCCAGTTCTGAGATTGCCCAAGGACAGATGGCAAAAGCTTTAAGCATGTAGTTAGTATTCCAAACACTTTTTGCAACTTTATTCCTGAAAGCCTTCTAGGTTCTTTGAGAATGCAGACATTGTCCTATCCTCTCTCCTGGTGTACTAACAGCTTTGCCTTTTGAGCAAAAAATCTTCCTTTCTCTCTCTCCCTAACAACTCTGCAAAGTAGGTTAGGCTGAACAATCATGATTGACTTAAAGCTGCCCAATAAGATGCCATGGCTAAGCAAAGATTTTAAATTGGCCTCTACCTGGTCAAAACCTGCCATTCTAACTACTACACCTTCTAACCATGGGAAATTGGAATTCAGTGGTTTATTACCTCTGACCATTTTAGCAAACAACCAGGATGGATTTGCCTAAGTTCCACCTATACCCAAACAAGAAGTTTTTAGAGAGCCAGGTTGTAGTGGTTTGGCACCAAACTAGAAAATGGGAGATTGGGAGTTATTGGGTCGGAAATACATGTAATACATTGCCACAGCAGTCAAACAAAATCCTCCAAAATTAGAGATTTCACATACCTGACATGATTAAGGAATCTAACTTCTGGTCCTGCAGGAAATCTACTGAAAGTAAGCTGGATTCTCTAAGGGTATCATTTAAATGACAGCATAACCAAGAGTCTTGCAGGTAGATTATATGCCTGGAGAGGAAATCCCAAGCCACCTGTCACCCCAGTGAGGTCAGATTATACTTTTAGGATGCTCTCATTGTAATACAGAAACAGCCTGCCCCAAAGGAAGAAATATCTTCAAGTGGAAGATAATTCAGTGCATGGCAGGCACACTGGGAAACTAATAATAAGCCCACTGTTTTTGCTCCTGCCTGTTCCAGTTCTTTGCTGTAATGATGATTGATTTAATCACTCAGAAAAGTTAATTGATTGGGTAGCTAGAAGGAATATTAAGATAGGAGATTACCAGACTTCACAATTTCCAGGAACTCAACTCTACATTCAGCAACTAACTAATAGCAGAAGCTTCATTGACTTGACTCAATTTTCTTTATGGCAGACAAGAAACAATTCATATACACACGTGCAGATCTTCCTGTTGCAGAGTGCAAGAATAAAATACATATACAGGTAGTCTTTGACTTCCACGTTAATTTAGTGACCATTACAAGTGAAAGTACAACAGCACTGAAAAAAGTGACTTATAGAATAGAATAGAATAGAATAGAATAGAATAGAATAGAATAGAATAGAATAGAA
>BLBF01000059.1:12898232-12914834 GCA_015471245.1 Laticauda colubrina | reverse complement strand
AATAGAATAGAACAGAACAGAATAACAGAGTTGGACTGGACCTTGGAGGTCTTCTAGTCCAACCCCCGCTTAGGCAGGAAACCCTACACCACTTCAGGCAAATGGTTATCCAATCTTTTCTTTAAAATTTCCAACTTTGGAGCATTCACAACTTCTGGAGGCAAGTTGTTCCACTGATTAATTGTTCTCACTACCAGGAAATTTCTCCTTAGTTCTAGGTTGCTTCTCTCCTTAATTAGTTTCCATTCATTGCTTCTTGTCCTGCCTTCAGGGGCTTTGGTAAATACCCTGTTTCTCCAACAATACGGCCTCCCCCAACAGGAAGTCCCAGCATGTTTTATAGGCATGAAATGAAATTAAGTCCCTCCCCCCAAATTAAGGCCAATATTAAAACATGCAAAATGGGGGGAATGGTGGGGGGGCTTGCTGTTAGGAAGTACTTTTGTTGCACATCTGGATATGATGCTGCCTGCGTTGACCCTGATACGAAGTGCCCCACCAACGCCGAGGTCAACATCCAAGCCGTCGTCGCCCACCTACATGAAGATGCAAGGGGGGGGGATTAAATCACCCCCAAAAAGACGGCCTAGCCATTTTTGGGGGGCTCAAAAAAAATAAGACCTGGCCTTATTATATGAGAAACATATAATAAACATATAATAAATAAACTTATTATATGAGAAACACGGTGGCTTTACTCCCTCTTCTTTGGGACAACCCCTGAAAATGACCTAGTTCTTGACCAGTCATAGCTAGGAGACATGGTGTAACCTCTACAGGTTTTCCTCAACTTATGACCACAATTGAGCCCAAAATTTCTGTTGCTAAGTGAAACATTTGTTAACTGAGTTTTGCTCCATTGCATGACTTTTTTTTGCCATGGTTGTTAAGTGAATCGCTGCAGTTGGTAAGTTAGGAACATGTTTGTTAAGTGAGCCTAGTTTTCCCATTGACTTTGCTTGTAAGAAGGTTGCAAAAGGGGATCATATGACCCTGAGACACTGTAACTGTCATAAATATGAATTATACATGAGTCAGTTGCCAAGCTTCTGAATGCTGATCATGTGACCATGGAGATGCTGCAATGGTTATAAGTTCAGTAATGTTGTAACTTGAATTGAATTGAATTATTTATTGTCACAGTGTATACATACAACAAAATTCACATAACACCTAGAGATCAGACCCAACATGCACACACACATTACAATCCCCAAACACCTCCCCACCTGCCAAAATTCCCCGCCTCCTAAAAACATACAAGCATCCACACAACAGACCAAGTAATACTGTTCAACAGTTCACTGATGGTGGTCTTTAAGTTCATTGTTAAGTACAATTACAGCTCTGGGATAAAAACTGTTCAGAAAACATGCAGTCTGAGTTTTAATTGCTCTGTATCTTGTGCCAGAAGAGAACAGTTCATAAAGATTGTGAGCAGGATGGGTAGAGAACATTTGCGACTTTCTCAAACAGCGAGAGCGAAGATGTCATCAACTTTAAACAGTCACTAAATGAACTATTGTAAATCGAGGAGTACCTATAAGTGATGCATGCACACACCTATTCATTTTAAGACTTTAAGACCTGTGGACTTTAACTGCCAGAGCATGGATGACTAGGGAATTCTGGGAGTTGGAATGCCCATGCCTTAAAGTTGCCATGGTAGAGCTCTTAGAGCACAACGTGTGCCACTTAGGAGCCAGAGCAAACAGTAAGGAAGCAACCTTAACAAGGCCCTTTGGCAGAGGGCAAAGTCACGCCCAGAGTTGCAGGTAGAACCTTGTTAAACCCTGGATCGGTGCAAAAAATGTACACTGATTCATCTCAGCTGCCCGACAGGTTATCCCCTTAATGAGCTGTGAAGGTGGGAGGAAGGAAGAAAAAAAATCTCTTCATTTGTTGTTTTGACCTTTACATATTTCCCCAGTGAAAATAATAGATATGTCACAAATTTAATCCATGACTCAGAGTCAGAGGTTGGAGTCAGCTAGCAAAGCTGCTGCTGTCACGTATTCTCAAAGGTCACCCAAACAGGCGTGCAAATATACTGCACATTTCACTCATCTGCTCTTGCAAAAAGGGAAGGAAGCTCACAGCCAATGGCAACCTGGGCTCTCCAGAGAGAAGACCAATGCTTGTCGAGCTTTCTTCTCCACCTGGCTCCTCTTTCTCATACACACACAGAGAGAGAGAGAGAGAGAGAGAGAGAGAGAGAGAGAGAGAGAGAGAAATGCACACACAGAGTTATCCCTGAGTTATCCCTCCCTCTGTCACATTTTCCACTGAAATTCTTCTAGAGTAGATATAAGTCTTCAGTTGAGACACAAAAGGACTCAAGATCATGCAAAGCATTAATGCCACATTACAGTTTAATGCCTTGGTAAGAACACATTTAAAATACTGCATCCAGTTTTGGTCATCACAATATAAAAAAAGATGCTGAGACTCTAGAAAAAGTCTAGACAGAGAAGAGCAAAAAAGATGATTAGGAGAGGCTAAAACATATAAAGAACAGTTGTAGGAATTGGGAAAAAGGAATTGTAGGAAAAAGTTTGATGAAAAGAAGGGCTAGGAGAGACAGGATAGCAGTATTCCAATCTCTCAGGGGCTGCCATAAAGAAGAGGGAGTCAAGCTCTTCTCCAAAGCACCAGAGGGCAGGACAAGAAGCAATGGGTAGAAACTAATCAAGGCTAATCACTAGGAGACGGAGGGTTCTAGTCTCACCTTAGGCATGAAGGTTGGCTGAGTGAATTTGGTCCAGTCATTCACTCTTAGCCCAATTCATCTCACACATTTGTTGTTATGGGGGGAAACAGGAGAACTAAGGAGTGTTATGTATGTTTGTCACCTTGAGTTACTTATAAAGGTAGAATAAATACCAGAAGGAAGGAAAAGAAAGAAAGAAAGAGAAAGAAAGGAGGGAGGGAGGGAGGGAGGGAGGGAGGAAGGAAGGAAGGAAGGAAGGAAGGAAGGTGTGTTCAGTTCCTTCTGTCTACATATAAAGTGAAAACCAGAAATTGCCATCTTGCAAACAACTGCTTTGTTCCAGAATTCAGCAGGAGGAGGAAGAAGTCTTTATGAATGTCCCCCCATTCTACCAAGCCATGCTCCCTTCCCAAATCAAAGAGGATGGAAATGATGTCTACCAGTGTGATCCTAAGAGGAAAAGTAGCAGTCTCCTGAGTTGGTCCATGTATGTGTAAGTTTAATTACTTCTACAGTATTTGCGCTTCCCGCAGTGGGATTGTCTGCCTCTCCCTGGCCCCCATCGGCCTATTTTATAGGTGCCCTAAAAGCCTTTGCAATTATTTCACAGCCCATCAGAGTGCAGCTCTTTAGAGCATGTAGCCACATAATAAAGTGAAGGAAAAGGCAATCCTCAAGAGAGGAATTAGTGCAGAACTTAACTCAAAGGCTCCCATTACCAGTAACTGAAGGATATATTTTTATCCTTAACTCTTTCTATCCTACTCTCCTCCCCCCCCCCGCCCCCCAAAAGTCACCTTAATATGTAGCCCTTGATTCAGTGGTGGGATTCAATTTTTTTTACTACCAGTTCTGTGAGTGTGGCTTGGTGAGCATGGCAGGGGAAGGATACTGTAAAATCTCCAGTCACACCCCACTCCTGGGGAAGGTTATCACCGGTTCTCCAAACTACGCAAAATTTCCATTACTGGTTCTCCAGAACTGGTCAGAACCTGCTGAATATACCACCTCTGTCTCGATTACCTTAGATTAGCACCAAGAAGAGGAGGGTTCAAATGCTTATTTAGGTATGCTGCTATCAAATTCATCTTATTCCAGTGTCCATTTCTCAGAATCATTTTTGGAGACAAGTACTTACAACTTGGCAAATAATTTGTGCTTTGGGGCTTCTGAGAAAAATGTCAAAAAATGTCTCATATACACCTCATAGCAATAGCATTTAAGACGTATACAGGTAGTCTTCAACCACAATTGAGCCCAATATTTCTATTGCTAAGCGAGATGTTTGTTAAGTGAGTTTTACCCCCATTTTATGACCTTTCTTGCCACTGTGGTTCCTGACTGACTTTGCTCGTCAGAAGGTTGTAAAAGGAGATCACAAGGCCTCGGGATGCTACAACGGTCATAAGTATGAACCAGTTGCCAACCTTTTGAATTTTGATCATGTGATCATGCAGATGCTGTAAAGGTAATGAATGTGAAAAATGATCATAAGTCACTTTTTCATAAGCAGTTGTAACTTTGAACGATCACTAAACGAACTGTTGTAAGTCACTTCATAGTACTTTACAGCCCTCTCTAAGCAGTTTACAGAGTCATCCTTTTGCCTCCTCCCAACAATATGGCTCCTCATTTATCCTGGGAAGGATAAGTCAGCCTTGGGACGCTGAGGATCGAACTCCCGGCACTGAGCTGAATTAGCCTGCAATACCCATGTTAACCACTACGTTACCACAGTGTCAGAATTCTGGTGCTTAACCCTATTTAAATCATGAATCTCCAGCCAAATGTCTGAAACTTCAAAAGGATTTATTGGGAATTAACATGTCGGCACTACCTGGGTATAGATGACTCTGAGATACCTCCTTCATTGTCACCCTTGACCCTGGTTTTTCCCCATCCCCTGGGTGTACCATAATTCATATTCTCCAATGGGACACATTCATAGCTAAGAGTCATCAATCATGCTCTCCAGTGAGATATTTGCACAGCATAAACTTTGGTCACCTAGTTACTATCTTTGAAAACATTTATGGAATGCAGTTTCAGTTTTGCAAGCTGCTACACTGCTCCTCCCTTCCCTTTCTGTTGGCACTCTAAAAAGACCATAGAAATATTTGATGAATTGACACATAGCTCTTGACACCACATCATCCTGGAAAGCATGTTGCAAAATAGCAGCCTTCTCCTTTAAATTTCCCTGCACGGAAACTAAATCGAGTAGAGAATTTGGGAAAATAGTTTTTCTATTAATGCCATTATGGAAGTCACAGGAAGCTGATCTTATACTCTTTCCCGTTCCCTTCTCCTAACCCATTTGCTTCCTTTATCTACTTGCAATATCATTTCTGCCTGAGGGAATTTAACATGTTTTCCCTTTTTTCCTGCTGTTTCTCTGCCCACAAATAAAGACTGATGCTTTGAAGCAACCTTTATTTCTCATCGGAGTCCCTCAAGTTTCAGTCAAGAGGTTTTTTTTGTTTCTCATCTGCAGAAGATGGGAAATGAGCTTTGGGAACTTCCTTCTTCAGGGAGTCAAGAAACAGAGAAAAAGATGCCTTAAGTCTTCTTAGTGTTACACACACATACACACACACACACACACACACACACACACACACACAGAGTGAGCCCTGGCCAATTGTAACAACTCTCCTTCAATACAAATACTGACATGGGACCAAGTAACACAGGCAGGACAATTCCAATTGTCAGATTTAAGTAATAAATTGGGGCAGAAGTTTTAATTAGGAAGAGTAGCAGTTAGGCTGGTAATTGTGGGGAAAATCCCCTTTCCCCTGGAAAAGGCCTTTAATAACCAGCTTAGGAGTTCCAGACCTGGGCTAAAACAGATAAAACGGTGGCAGCTCTTCCAGTTTCCAATTGCTCACCAACATAATACTTAAGAGCTTTATCATGAGCCAGGAAGAGCACACAACAGGGAGAGATGAATGGGTCAACCCTGGTTTTCTATAGACAAAATGAACCTTATTTTTTAATTGAGGAAAAGATGGCAGTTGCTGCATTCTCCAGGGTTCAGCATCATTCTGCCGAGTGACAGGCCTGTGGAGAACACATACCCAATTAACAGGATTCTCAATGCAGAACCAAATGTTAAAATAATCCCACATAGGTAGTCTTTGACTTACGACTACAATTGAGCCCAGAATTTATGTTGCTAGGTGAGAAAATTGTTAAGTGAGTCTTGCCCTGTTTTACGACTGTTCTTGCCTTATTTATTAAGTGAATCGCTGCAGTTGTTAAAATTAGTAACATGGTTGTAAGTGAATCTGGTTTCCCCCTTGGCTTTGCTTATCAGAAGTGTGATGACCCAAAGGGGCATGGCACAAAAGCAACAAAGTCACAAAAATAGGTAAAGTCCCTTTAATTCTTCCAACTTGGCCCCCAATGTCCAGTTATCATCAACTGGAGAAAAAACTCTCCCAAGAACAGTTTTGAAAGGGAAGAAATTCCATCCGAGCCCAAAGTACATATAGATTATAAATAAAAACCAACACAAACCACACTGCAGCAATTAACGAGACAGGGCAGGATAAGGAATTGCAGACCCAGATAAGACTTGACAGAGACAATGCACACTTTGCTTCTAGCAACTTTGCTGTGCGTAGTTTGCCTTCTTAAACAGTTTTCCCAGTTGCAGCCAATAAAGGGGATCAGGGCCTTTTCCTCCCCTGTAAATCACAGAACCCACATTGCTCCCTTATCCGTTCCTCCCTGCGTGCTGTAGGATGAAGTGTCCTAGGTAGACCTGGGTCTTCCTCTGAATGCCCAAGCTGGACTGTGCTCTTCCCCAGTTTCCTCCACAGCCACTGGAGCCACACTCCCTGTCAGCTGTTCCTCCTCTCCCTCGGAATCAGATTCCAACAGAGGCATGACAAGAAGGTTGCAAAAAGTGATCACCTAATCCCAGGACCCTGCAACCATCATAAATGTGAGTCAATTGTGAAACACCTGAATGTAAATCATGTGACCATGGGGATGCTGCAACAGTTGTAAATGTGAAAAACAGTCATAAGTCACATTTTCCAGTGCTGTTGTAACTTTGAATGGTCACTAAGCTAATTGTTCAATGTCAAGGACTACCTGCACAGGGAGTCCTCAACATACAATCATTTGTTTAGTGATGGTTTGAAGTTACAATGGCATTGAAAAAAGTGGCTTATAATCAGTCCTCAGACTTACACCCATTTCAGCATCCCCATGGTCACATGATCCAAATTCAGGCATTTGGCAACTGGCATGTATTTGTGAGTGTTGCAGCGTCCCAGGGATATGTGATCACAATTTGTGACTTTCCCAATCAGTTTCCAACAAGCAAAGTCAACAAGATTCTCTTAATGACACAATTCACTTAACAACCACAGTGACTCACTTAACAACAGTGGCAAGAAAAGGTTCAATAAATCAAGTGCTGTTTAACAACTCCCTTGCTTAGCAGTGGAAATTCTTGTCTCAACTGTGTTTGTAGTCCAACTTTATATTTCCCATTCTGGCAACTACAGATGTGTTTGGTTTGCAAAGTTTCACAATGTCCAGCCTTTGGTTGTACCGTATCTCTCATAAAATAAGGCCGGGTCTTATTTTTTTTGAGCCTCAAAAAAATGGCTAGGACATCTTTTCAGGGGTGACTTAATTTCTTCTCCCACACCCCCCCCAACCTAGAGTGCCCCATGTGCAGTCACCTCTCCACGAGGCCACTTCTATCAGCTGATGGAAGCTCCCTGAAGGCAGAGTCACTAGCCACTTCTATCAGCTAGTAGAAGCGGCCTTGTGGAGAGTTGAGTGCGCATGGGCCACTCTAGGTGGGGGTGCACGTGGGGGAGGAAATCTATTACCTGGTAGAAGCAACCTCGGGGCAAGCGCCCACACACACTCCCCTCACCACGAAGCCATTTCTATCAGCCAATGGAAACTTCCCAAAGGCAGAGTCACGGGCTTCTTCTATCAGCTGGTAGAAGCGGGTTTGTGGCGAAGGGAGTGTGCGTGGGGCACTTGCCCTGAGGCTGCTTCTATCGGATGATAGAAGCGGCTGGTGACTCTGCCTTTGGAAGCTTCCATCGGCCAATAGAAATGGCTTTGTGGTGAGGAGCATGTGCGTGGGGCGCTTCTGTCAGGAGTGCTCTGTGGGCAGCCACACCTCGCCCCAAAGCAGCTGGCATCTCTTACTTCGGGCAGCTTCCATCGGCCAATAGAAACGGCTTTGTGGCGAGGGGAGTGCGCGTGGGTGTTCGCCCCGACATTCTATTGGTAGTCGATTGGGGTATTCTATGTGCAGGGCGCTCCTAAAGGCAAGTTTTCTCCCCCCGTCCCCCCATTTCTCTTCACCTCGTGTAATTTTAATGAACGATGTGAGAAATGGCGGGGAAACACATGGATTAAATAGGCCTAAATATGGGGGGCAGGACTTAATTTCACTTCATGCTTCGAAATCATGCTGGGCCTTCCTGTTAGTGGAGGCCGTATTGTTGGAGAAACAGGGTAATAACTTAAGAGAGTTATCATCCCAACACACCAGGGAAGCTTTAGTTTGGAGTAGAAAGAGCCTAAGTGGTTAAGATGCGGTACCGCAAGCTAAACTTTGCCCACTGCCAGGAGTTTGATCCTGACCAGTTCAAGGTTGACTCAGCCTCCCATCCTTCCAATGTCAGTAAAACGAGAACCCAGAATGTTGGGGGCAACAGGCTGACTCTGTAAACCGCTGAGAGAGGGCTGGAAAGCACTGTGAAGCGGTACATAAGTTTAAGTGCTATTGCTAGGTGGCCTATCCCTCTTTGGTAAAGCAGGTTGCTTCGAAGAATACAGAAATGGACTCGGAGCACAGCTAGCAATTAAAATGGAAATGAACACGTCTATGAAGGATGACATAAAAGCAGGAAAGAAAAACTGGATGGCCTGTTCTTTCAATATTCTGCAAAAGCCAGATGTTTTACTTCCCAGATTTCAGCTGTGAACACCGTTTATTGTTGGGTCTGACAGTCTCAATGAAGCTGGCCCTACATAGCAATACTCGCTTTGGAAATCAGGTTATACAAAAGAATTAATTACTTAGTGACAGCTGTAAAATTCTCTGGTTTGCTAATGTTTCATCTCAGCCTGGGCAAACAGTCAGATGTTTTCTCCAGGGTTGACAATGCTGCGAACTGCGAGCTTCTGCTTCCCTGCTAGTCTCCCACCTGTATGTTTATTGAAGGGAGATGTGAGCTTTTGGACACAAATGCCTGGCGCTCCTCTACAGAATAGAAATACATCAAAGAAATAATTCACAAAAGAAAGAGAAGAGCAATTCATGTTAGAGAATCTGGCAATGGGAAATGTTGGTTGATGCTTGTGCTTGAATTACATTTCAATGTGTCATAATCATTCTCTCAGATCAGATGCAGTTTACCCGAGGGGCTAGAAAATTATTTGTAAGTGATAAAATAGGATTATTTAGGGAACTGCATCCCTTGTTCTCAAAGGTAAAGGAAAGGCAAACACAAAATTTGGAGTGAGGTTCAGGGTGAGGATGTCAGCAGATTTCATTTCAGAATGGTGGAGCAAAGCAGATTGAGCATGAGATAAATCTCTGGGCAGTTTCCAGCACCATGAAGAAAAGGAGACATGTTGTGGTTCGCCAGCAGCAGGTGTGGACGGCTGAGGTCTCGGAGAGCGAGGATTCAGATGAGGGGCCTGCATGCGCCCAGGGCTGCTCAAAGGAAAGAGCAGCTGCAGCAGCACGGGCGACTTGGGAGTAAGGCTGCAAGGTAATGGCCTCTCCCTTATGAGATAAAAGCCAGTTGAGAAACTGGAGTTCTTTGCAGGAAGTAAAGAAGTTTTTGCACTCAAGCCTTGTGGACGTTTGGAATATCTTGGTTGGTTTTTGGAGACTCTTTAGGTTTGAAATATTTCTTAGTAACTTTATCCAGGGTTCTTGGCAGTCTTGCACAACGTTGGCAAGGTTCATTCTTGTCAGAGACAATTAGTTTGAAACAGCCTTTTAACCATGAAGGAATGGAATTCATAAAGAATCATTAAAAGGTTTTGCTGTTAACCCGTTTCATGTTTGTTTCCTTGGAACAAGGTTTGGGTCAGAACAAGACATCAGTGTGCATTTGCTAGCAATAACATTAAGAAGTTTCCTGGTCCAAATGAACTGCATACCTTAAAAAGGACACTTGACTGGGTATCAAAACTGTGGTGGCTTTTATGAAAGACTTGATGATGAGCGGAGTCTCCTGAATAACAATTCTTATTTCTTAGAAACTGGAAAAGTCATTGTTTGCTCCTCATTTAATTTCACAATCTCCTAAACATGTTTTCATACAAATTCAATGAAGATCTGCACCAGAGTTCTCCAATTAGTTAACTACTAAGAAACGATGGAGACCAAATTATAAAACAGTGTGTTTCAAATTGGGCAACTTTAAGATGTGCGAACTTCAATTCCCAGAAAGCT
This sequence comes from Laticauda colubrina, assembly GCA_015471245.1. Taxonomy (NCBI): domain Eukaryota; kingdom Metazoa; phylum Chordata; class Lepidosauria; order Squamata; family Elapidae; genus Laticauda; species Laticauda colubrina. The sequence continues at coordinate 12,904,668 of BLBF01000059.1, read as the reverse complement.
TGGCTGGGGAATTCTGGGAGTTGAAGTCCATACATCTTAGAATGGCCAAGTTTGAAAAGCAGGGCTGTAAACGATGGACACGAGAGGCAGAAGCAATGATGGTCTACTGCTAGAGACAACAATTTAGAAGCCAACATCTGTTGCCTAATTTAATTGACCCCAAGACTGTTTTAATCAATAAATCTTTTACAGGTAGTGCTTGACTTATGTCCACAAATGAGCCCAAATTTCTGTTGCTAATGGCGACATATGTTAAAGTGAGTTTTGCCCCATTTTACGATTTTCTTTGCCACCATTGTTAAGTAGATCATTGCATCTCTTAAATTAGTAACCTGGTTGTTAAGTGGATCTGGCTTCCCCATTGACTTTGCTTGTTAGAAGGTCACAAAAGGGGATCCCATGATTCTAGGACACAGCAACCAGTGGTGAAATTCAAAATTTTTTACTACCAGTTCTGTGGGTGTGGCTTATTTGGTGGGTGTGGGTTGTGGTCATGTGACTGGGTGGGTGTGGCTTAGTGGTTATATGACTGGGTGGGCGTGCTTAGTGGTCATGAGACTGGGTGGGCATGGCTTGGTTGTCATGTGACTGGGTAGGCGTGGCCAACTCAATGTCATTCACATCAAGGGGTGCCTCCCTTGGCCCCTCCCCTCCCAGCCATTCCTTGTCACCCAGTCTCAACTTATCTATAGTTCTGTAAATATGTTGTTCACCTTTTTTGACTTTATTATTTCCATACTATAGATGTACTTTCATGGACCACTGAAAGGAGGAAATGGCTCACATGCTTTACTCAAGAGTGTGATAGGCAACAGGCTTTTAAGGGGCTGCCACAAAGAAAGGGGGGCAATGTATTTTCCAAAGAAACAGAATGCAAACAAGAAGCAACAGATGGAAACTGAACAGAGAGAATCAACCTAAAACTGAGGAGAAACTTCCTGACAGCAAGAACAATTAACCAATGGAACTGCCTGTCTCCAGAAGTTCTGGTGCTCAATCACTGGAAGTTTTTAAGAAAAGACTGGACAGCCATTTCTCTGAAATGATATAGGGCTCACCCCAAGGTCCCTTTTAAGTATTATTCTGACACCTTTCCCAGGATTTTTACCCAGAGTTAGACATCTTTAGTTTTCTTGCCTAAGCAGTGGGTTGGACTAGAAGACCTCCAAGGTCCCTTTCAACTCTTATTAAACACATGTGTATTTTATGCTCTGGACTATTGACATTGAAAGCATGTAAACCCTGAAAAATATGTGGTAGCCCTGGGCAAAAGAAAGGCAGAAAAATCACTCTAGGTGTAGGGACAGTGTAAACTATTAACACATGATAAATAATAGAAGAATTAAAAATAATAGCACAGAGTTTTATCTCTCCCTCTCTTTCTATTTTTTCTTTCTTTCTCTACCTTCTTCCCCTCTCTCTCTCTCTCTCTCTCACACACACACACACAGAGAGAGAGAGAGAGAGAGAGAGAGAGCGAGAGAGAGAGAGCACTTAACAGACAAGGATTTTGGAAGCAGCTTCTTTAAATTTCTCCAAGGCTGGAGTGGATTCCCCTACCCCCTCTGTCAGACTGCACTCCTTCTCACTCCAGCACTTTAACTCACACGGGGAAATTGATACTTGCCTTTCTTCCTTTTCCCCAGGGAGAAAGAGGATGTGGGGAACGGAAAGCTAGGAGAGCAATCATAAGTGAGTGACCGGGTGACCAGGCTGGGGGCATGGCCAGCCAGGGATTGCCACCAGTTCGGCGACCCATGCCAAATAACCGCTACCGGTTCTCCTGAGTAGGTGCAAACCAGTTGAATAGTACCTCTGACAGCAACCGTCATAAATATGAACCAGTTGCCTAGTGTCTGAATTTGGATCACATGACCATGGGGATGCTGCGAGGGTCATAAGTGTGAAAATGGCCATAAATCACTTTTTCAGTGTTGTTGTAACTTTGAACAGTCACTTCACAAATGTTGTAAGTTGAGGACTACCTATATTAGGAATTTTTGAATAACTCACCATATCTCACTGCCAAGCTAAGACAAAACTAATTTACCTTGAATTATCTTTTGTAAGTTTAATGTTATTTAATGGGGGGAGGGAGGGGGAAAGAGAGGGAGGTGGAGAGAGAGGAAGGCGAGGAAGAGAGAGAGGGAGAGAGAAAGAAAGGGAGGGAGGGAGAGGAAGGCAGAGGGAGAGGGAGGGGGTGTGAGAGAGGAAGAGAGGGAGATACCACAGTGTCCTGGTGGTGTAAAAGCAGTTAGAATATGATCAGCTAAAATGTAGACCAGACATACAGAGTTAAACATCTTCATCTTCCATTCAATCATTTATTTCCAAGATTGTTTTAGCTTTACATCTGGCGCAGAAAAAAGATCCTCATATAAAGCAACCGAGCCCAAGACAAAAGCTTATCAACCCTCCCAGGGCCACAACTGAGGTGCCACAAATTGACATGCTCTCGGATGAAACAAGCGACACCACTTTCCACTTTTACAAATCAGCTATGGGTGTGAACGAAGTGTGGTGTCCAAACCCATGGCCATCACCATCATCTCCCTCCACATTCCCAAGTCCATTCTTGCTCCAGAGAGCTACAGCCCTGGTGGAAATCCTTCCTCCTCTGTTTGGATCTCCTCTGCTTTTACAGAGAAACCGCAGATCCTTTTCCGGCCTGCCTGAGGCCTCCCATTCCACCTTCTCCTTCACTGCAGAGAGTCAACCTCTAAGAATAAATGGTTCTCCCTCCACCTTGGCTGTCAAGTAGCCATCTGCCCACATGCAGATACGGCCGAAAGGAACTTCATCCGCATGCCTTCTGATCCTGATTAATTTCTTCTCTGGGGCAGGGGATGGAAATGCCAACCATAAATAACAAATCCTGACCTCCAGGGTGACCTGCCAATAATGGCATCTTTGCTTCTCCCTTGCTGGATGCTGAGAGGGCTGCCCAGCACCCAAGTCCCTCCCCGGCCTCTCCAAGTCCTGAGATAACCAGATGTTCCATCAAGCGGGACCTTCATTTGGGAGGTCATCATCTGTCTTACCTTGGTATAAGGACTCTCCTTTTCTAATTAACAGATACTGCCCAGACCATCCTTTTTGGTGGCTGTAATAGAGGGTCCTTTTGGAGAAGGCAGAGGTATGCTCATTTATATTTGTGTCAGCTTTCAGACAAAGAAAGTGAAACCAACTGTTCAAGAGGCTAATCCTCAGCAGGATGGTAAATTTCTAGGTCGGCTGGGAAGAGGGACAATTGGTTACCAACAGGACTTATGCAACTTATGCAGAGCAGCTCCAATTGAGTCTCAACATTCCCCAAATTAAAGATTAGATAGTGGTGGACAGGAAAGACAGGAAAAGATAATAGTGCAAGAAAGGAGTGGGAGAAGGAAAAGAAAAATAGGAAAGAAAAATGTATGGAGAAGTGGCTTGCTTGCAGCAATTCTAAGTACAATTATAAATATATCTCTTTCTCTAGAATTACATCACAACATCCCTCTTTTCAGTCTATCCACTCTAATCATCAAAACTGTAAATCACAGGTTTGGGTTTTTTTCTTCTGTTTTACACAAAAAGTCCATAACAAGTTTCCAGGCAGCAATAAATGTAAACATTTGCTATACGATATTATCTTTCTCATCGATATTGTCTCTGTCATCAAACAAGATATAATTTGGAAACTAGGGTTTTTCTATCCGATCCACAAACCAAAAAAAAAAAAATCACATTTAAAAAGAACACTAACTTAATCCTTCCCTCTTCAAATACAAATAGGCAAAATGGCCTCATTAGTGGAATCAGCTCTGCATAATGAAAGATATTTTACTGCAAAGCTAAGCAGATAAGAGAATCAATTGCTTCTCCTTTTTGCTATTAAGCTCTTCCTGCAAGATATGCCAAAAAGGGGAGCTACACAAAGATGGATTCAATAAGAGAACAGGCCAAACATTTCTGGTTCATTCCCTTCCATGCTTAACTCAAAAGATTAAGAAGGTGGAAAGACTCCAAGCTCAGGGTTTGTATGTGCAAATCACCCTTGGCCCATAGGTACATTCTTGCAAACCACACATCTGCAGCAACTTCTGTCCCAATGTTGTGACTCACTGTGGGTTATTTAAGGACAAGGGTGTGATATGATCATTTCTGTTAAACCTGTATTTTTTATGTGGTGTGTGTGTGTGTGTGTGTGTGTGTGTGTGTGTGTGTGTGTGAGAGAGATAGAGAGAGAGAGAGAGAGAGAGAGAGAGAGAGAGAGAGAGAGAGAGAGAGAGAGAGAGAGAGAGAGAGAGAGAGAGTTTGTGTGTGTGTGTGTGTGAAGTCCCTGTAGTTTTCTTGGCAAGATTTCTGCAATGGTTTGCCACTGCTTCCTTCCTAGGCTGGAGACAGAGGAATTGGAACAATGTCTGTCTCCCTTAAAGCTGAAATCAGGACTAGAACTCTGTCTCCCAGTTTCTAGTTGCCTTAACTACTACATCAAATTGGCTTTCTTGAGCCTCTGTTACTGTTGAGAAAATAAAGTCTAACCATTACAGTTAGTCAGTTGGGGTGATCTGTTTGCTTTCCAGCTCTGGCTATATATACAATTTTATACTAAATGGTTGATAGTTAAGTCATCTGAACCTGAAAATGTCTTTTTTATATATTTTCTGAATATCAAGCTGTCATTTTGTTCATCATAGTTAATCTGTTTAGTACTTTTTAAAAATATATTTATATTGTTTCCCAATTTCGTAAACTACTTCAATTCTAGCAGAAGTATGTTTCCACCCCAGCAATTAAATCTATTACATTTCATTAGATTTGTTATTTTCATTTTCACTGATCTGCTGCTTCTTCTCTTTTCAGAGGCAGAAGTCAAAAACTTCAGCTGCAGCCTTCATTATTCACTCCAGTGAAGCTAAAACCCTGCAATTCACTTGGTGGCTGCAGGCCAAATTTGGTTAACTATTGGCAAGGTTCCGCTTCTTATATGTGCTAGAAAAAACTTTGTCGTTTAATCCACCTTTTGAATCATCCATGTATATTGTGAGCAGATTCCTGCAGGGAGGTTGCGTGTTGAATGACTACATCACTCCAATCTTTCTGGTAGATAATTTGGGAGTTTGCTGTGCTCCAGTGCAAGTTAATTTGAGCATAGTGAGGAAAAAAAAAAAAGAAAGAGTTGTACAAGCTGTTCATCAGATTTGTGTTTGTATGTGTATGTGTGGTCTTTGCCAGTGTTTACTACATGGAGACATAAACATGAACTTGGAATCTACTGAAAAGCCATTAGAACCAAGACACAAATTCTATTTCACTGGAAGCTGCAATTCCATTACTGACAAGGTCTGAAGGCATCTACAAGGATCCAGGCAAGGCAAAACAATCCAGGATATTTCAATTCACTGATCACTATGTGATTAAAGCAATCCATCATACTTAAAACACATCAGACACCAGCAGAGAATCGTAGTATGTTGGCCTCTTAAACAACAAAGGATTATTTAAAACTTTTCAGACATAATTAATTAAATAAATTACATTTATTACTTTATAGGTAACTCAAGGCAGTGATCATAGTCATTCCTCCTCCTCTTTTCCTCACAACAACTCTATGATGTGGGTTGGGGCTAAGAAAGTGTGACTGACCCAGGGTCATCCAGTCAGCTTTCATGCCTTAGGAGGGACTAGAACTCACAGTCTCCTGCTTTCTAGCCTAGTGATTCAACTGCTACTTCAAGGCAGTTTTCATTGCCCCTTGTTCAATGGCCCTTTTATCCATATTCCATTTCCTGAAAAGCAGAGTGGGAATATGGAGCTATGGGTTTTGTATTTAGCAGAGATAATGTGATGACCTGAGGCGTGGCACAAAGGCAACACAGTCACATAAGTAAAAGTCCCTTTAATACCTCTAACTCTGTCCAGTGTCCAGGTTACCTTCATCTGGAGAAAAAACTCTCCCAAGAACAGTCTTTAAGTGGAGGAAATTCAATCAAAAAACAAAGTACATATAAACTGTAAATAAAAATCCACATAAATCACGCTGCAGTAATTAACTGGACAGGGAATTGCAGACTTCAACGGCCAACAAACACACACAATTGGGAAGACGCCAGGATCCCAGATAAGCCTCAACAATAAAAGATAACTCACGATTTGATTCCAACAAGTTGCTGTATGCAAGCTCCCTTTTTAAACAGTGTTCCCAGCTGCAGCTAATGAAGGGAATCAGGGCCCTTTCCTCCCCCATAAGCCATGCAACTCACATTGCTCCCTTCTCCATTCCTCTGTGTGCCCTAGGATGAAGAGGGAGTGGGCCTGGATCTTCCTCTGAATTCCCTCTGCCTTGCTCTACTTCTCCCCTGCTCTGCCCAGCCGGACTGTGCCCTTCCCCAATTTCTTCCACAGCCACTGGAGCCACACTCCTACTCTCTGTCAGGTGCTCAGCCTTCCCCTCAAA
>BLBF01000059.1:12865463-12894759 GCA_015471245.1 Laticauda colubrina | reverse complement strand
ACACACACACACACACACACATATACACACACGCATATATATAAACGTATGAGAAATATATATGACAAAATATATATGATACGCCAACCTTTGCAATTCTGATGCCCATACACACCCACACCCTTAGAAACCAGAAGCCAGCTGATCCAACACAAATGACTTATAGAATGAAGCAGTGGCTCCTTCCTGCCCCTTCCTTGGACTCACAAGGAAAAGGCCTTCCCAAGATAAGGGAACTGCCAGTGGGATAGAGTCATATAGATCTTCCAATGGGTTATTGACTCATCCCACATCTTGCTGCATTCTTACCACAGCAGCCCCCCTCCCTGCTGGTGAAGAGCGACATCTCAGCTCCACTCAGGCGCCTGGAGACAAAGCCACTAATTAATCAAGTACTTGGTGTGCACAGCATGGAGCAGCACGTGGGGAGATGGCAGCTTGGAGGGGTGCACAAGATTTCCACTATGGGGGAAGCTTCTAAATGCAGCAGCTGTCGTTGAAGGATGGAGTGAACTTTACTTCCCACCCCCTCCCTCCATGATCTGCCACTGTAAAGAGCCTCCTAAAAGAGGGAAATCATTTCTCTCTTTCAGATCCAAATGACAGCCATGGTTTCAGTCTTGATTATCCGTCTATCTACTTACCTATCTTCCTACCTAATTTATCTACAGTGTCTATCTATCTACTTATCTACTATTTACAGTATCTATCTACCTACTTACCTACCTACAGTATCTATCTATCTATCCATCCATCCATCCATCCATCCATCCATCCATCCATCCATCCATCTATCTATCTATCTATCTATCTATCTATCTATCACAGAAACCATCCATCTCTCTCCCAGAGGAACTCTGGGAAATATACAAATAAAATATTTTTAAAAATTAAAAAAAAAACCTGTACAGTATATGAAATTTAAAAAGAGGCCAAGATGGTTAAAGTTCAACATTAGAAGTTAATCAAAAGGCAGGGAGAAGACCTTCAAGGCATCAACAAGCCCCAGGGCTCTTTGAGCTCCAAGCAAGACCCTGGAGCCATGTTCTCAAACTTTTCTGAAAGGCCAGGAGAACGAGGACCATCTCAACCAATGATTTCCGGAGGGTGGGGTCAATGAAGCTGCCTCTTAGCTTCCCAAACATTTCAACTACCAAAATAATATTTTAAACCTCCTCTGTTGGTCGGTGTTCTCCCCACTTCCCCTCCCTCTTTCACACATACACATTATTCAAGAACATAGAAAACTTCCTTATACTACATCATATTATTGCTCACCTACCTCAATACTGTCAATTCTGACTGTTTAAGATCTCAGCTCACATTTACCCTTCGAGATTGGCGAAAATGTGCCCCAAAATGAGTCCAAACTGTTGGAAGTGTAAAAAAAAAAAGAGGGAACCTTTTTTCACATGTGGTGGTCCTGTATAGAAGCCCAAAAATACTGGAAGAAAATTAGAAATTGGCTGGAAGATATAACAAAAGAACAGATTGAATACAAACCAGAGTCCTTTCTTCTAGGGATTTTTGATAAACAAATATAAAAAAAAATGAAATACATAATAATACACAAACTAACAGCAGCCACATTGGCCTTCGCTCAATGTTGGAAGCACCCTCATATACCTACAGAGGAGATGACCATCCAAAAAATTTCAAATTGCACAGAAATGGATAGATTAACTTTAGCTTTAAAAAACAAAGATAATTCAATATATTATAATAGCTGGAACTATTGGTATAAATGGTTAGAACAAAGATAGACTTCATATCATAAGATAGTATAAATTTATATGAGTGATGTACAAATTTTTGTATGGACAAGGTGTGCAGATATGGCATAATTAAGAGAAGATCTTACAAACTGTCAAAAATAAGAATGTTTTTAAATTTTCTCTGTTTCCTTCTCCCTATCCCTTTTTTCTTTTCTTTCATGTATGTATGTGTTGTCGAGTTGTTGTTTTTTTAGTTGTAAAATTAATAAAATTTGTTTAAAAAAAAAAAGATCTCAGCTCACATTTAGCTAAAACTTTACTATTTTTGTTTTTAATCACTACATTTTCACTACTATTTGCTGGAAAAGAATATTTTTTGTGCAATTCTGATGACTTGGGTGTGCAGTTCTTCATTTACCTGGGTAACAAGGAGTCCTGGGAATTGGGTTGCCCTATTTTTTTACCCTATAGTCCTCCTTCCAGCAGTCTGCAGACTCCCTGACTTTCTACTCATTGCTTAAAACCTGGAGGAAGACATCCAGGATAAATGTCTTCTGTATGTATCTTTCAGATCACGTTATGGGAGCAGGTATGGAAGCTGCAGAATGATGGAAAGATATGCAACAGAAAAAGCAGAACATCTAGCAACAATAAAGAGGAGATTTTAAAAATCTGAAGCTTTCTTCTTCAGGGGAAGAAGAAAACCCTGAGCATTGTTGATGGGCAGCTTAGAAGAGGCTGCTGCTTTCTCTTCTTGGGGTCTTTTATTTTTTTAAATAGCCTAACAGAAGAACATCCAGTGGTCCGTCTTCTGTAGCACAGGTGTCTTTGAATAGATAAGCCCACTGCAATGATGTAAGCCTTGACAGATGCTTCCCAAAGTTTGACCTGCTTTCAACATCTCCCCATCGTCAGGGGTGTCTGGAAGTAGGCTAAAGTCCGCTGGCCTGCTTTTGATATCAGTCAAGTAGCCCTCTAATAGCATTGTCTGCATACTATTTGAAAATTAGCAGACTAAGCCCCTTCTGAACATTTAATCTTCTTTCCTTGACAGTTTTGGACTGGATCACTTCCCAAACACATTTGAGTTAGCTATGTTTTTTTTTTCTTTTCCTTTTTTGCTGGAAGCTGATGTGGCAATCTCAGGCAACCAAAAGTCCTCAGCATGATTCTTTATGGATTGGCGGGTTCCTGCTGATGGCTCTCCACTGAGAAAGAGGTTGTTGCCAAGGTGATGGACAAAAAGGCCTCCCCGTGTGACATGAAGGGTTGTGAGAGGTGGGGGTGATGGGAAAAATATCATCACCCAGTTAAAAGCTCTCAACTAAAGCACCTCATGTAAAATCCATCCATAATAAGACACACTTTGGAGCCATTTTGGCATTCCATCAGTCATTCTTTAAGAAGAAAGATTAAAACTTCACCATATAGAGGGTCCTTGAATGTTTTTTTCTATCCCACTCCCAAATGGGCATTTTTCCACATGAATTGGAACTACAGAGACAGCAAATTTGGGAGCCGAGGTCTTCATATGGGGAAGGCATCAGACTGGAGAAACTAAAGATTAGAGCAGGGGTCCCCAAACTTTGCAACTTTAAAACTTGTGGACTTCTGGGAGTTAAAGTCCACAAGTCTTAAAGTTGCCAAGTCTGGGGACCTCTGGATTAGAGCAATTCTCCCAAATCTGACCTCCAGATGTTCTGGACTACAAGTCTAAAATCATCCAGAGACTTATAGGATTATACATGCTGCCAACTTGGATAAATCTACCCTAAAGCAAGAGATAAGCAAACTCAGCTGAACATATTTCTTTAAAAACATGGAAGTTTGATTTTTGTATTGATAAGTGATGATAGTTCAAGATAAGGATAACACAAGTTGGGTTTTTGCTAGTTAGTTTGCAGTTTGGTGTGTTAATTCCTACTCTTTCTCTGCTGATTAAAGATGAATGAATTTTCCTTTGGCTTACAATAAAGGGGCTCAAAACTGGTAGAACAGATGGGGAACCCCTGTTGGCTGTCAAGAGCTGGAGATTCTCCACGCATGTTTTTAAGAGTAACAACTCAAAAGGTCTTTGAGACATTCTGGCCATTAGCATTTTGAGCTAGGCCTAGAACCAAACTGTGTAAAACTTTGAGAACCAACTCACATTTTTACACACACCCTACAAAAACCTTAATACGGTTCATCTTTCCCAAGGACGGCCTTTGTCATCGTTGAACCCCACCACTCCCCACCAATGCTTATTTTGGCTGTCAAATCTCCCTGATAAATAGCTTATGTTAATGGGGTGAATTCAGAACAGAGGGAAAGTGCCAGTGCTAATAAAGGCATCTCCCTCTGCGAGCAGCAGGCCTGCTGCTTATGCAGCACACGCTCCATGCATAAAGATTTCCCTGGTCTTTGGAGCCGGCTCTGATGCTCCATGCTAAGCATAGAAGCAGCTCATTATGAGGCAGGCAGTTTGAGCCAAGGCTGCTCCTTTCCCTTTTCCCTTTCCAAAAGCACCTGTTATTGACTGGCATGACTTTTTTTTTTCTTTTTTTTTTTTACTTCAGTAGGGTTTCCATTGCACCTCATAGGCCTTTCACAGCTGCCACAGATCACAAAGGAAGGGGTTTTGGAAGGGCTGGTTTTGTAAAAGCTTTGGAGGCACCGCTTGGAGAGAACTTGGGACTCGCCACCTTCACATTCAGCTCTCCATGTATCTTATAAAATATGGGCGAATTCTCTTTTTAAAAAAGCAAAACTCCTGGGCAGTCACCTTCCTCCACTTACCTTTCTAAAGGGTTCTAGACAGAACTGTTTCCTTCTAAACTACACTTCAGCTCTTTTGCGAGTCAAGGGAAAAGAAGAAGAGTCCACGGCTACTAAGGTATGTGGCAGGAATAAATGAAGAGAAAGAGAAGGACAGAAGAGAAAAACCAATTAACAGAGATTTAAAGCCTCTTACTTTGGATCCCGCCATTCTTGATACCATCTCTGGATGCTACTTTGTGGCCCTCAAAAGTGAATAAAAAGAGAGTCCTTAGACATGAGAAATGAAATAAAGGAAGGCACTGTGTGTTGAAGCCTGCCTTGACATTTCTAAATGTTCTTCTCTAAAAAAGACTTGCATTGTTCTGCCTTATTCTCAAGCTATTATTGAGAATTTCCTTTAGCCGACTTTGTCAGAAATGGCATTTTGGGCTCTTATTGATGAAACGATGCTGCTTCCTGGGACATGCCATCCCATCTCTCTGAAGGCTTTCCTTTCCTTCTCTGGAAAAAATATATATGATCTCCTTCAGGATTTAACAGAAAAGGGAGAATGGGGTTGCCTTGTCAATAAGATTATTGTACAATGAAAGTCACTATTTTCCAGTACAAGTTCTGCCACCTAATAATTAAAGAAATGCAAGAACTATCCACCGATGATAATTTCATCATTATTCTCTTATTTTTTTAAAAAAAATATGAAAGTAAATTAAAAACAAAATACTAGGGAAACAATGCAGGGGTATTTTTCTGCAAGAACACAGTTAAAAAGGCAAATGAAAAACTTGCATGGCTGTATGTAACTAAGTAATTTCTTCAGAGGCTACTAAAAGCATCTCCGAACTGACATTCTCCTTCAAGCAGCTGATTCACCCACTAAATGACTGGAAGAAAAATTCCACGAATTTTCCCTCTGCTGTTAGGTTAGTTCCCTGAGTTAGGAAGCCATTAAGCCATTAGACAGTTCAGCCACAAGAGGGAGAAAAAGACTTAGATTTAGGGGGATGAACTTTCCAAGAATATTTTGTTGCCTTCTTGTTTACTCACAGCTTGCACAATTAGCTCTTCCAAGTATGGAAAGCAAAGTTGCAAAGCAGAAACAGCAAATAGAGGGGCAGGGGGAAAAGTGAGCAGCGGGTTTTGAAGTGAGCTCAAGTGGTTGAGTTTACAGAGCTACCACCTAATGCTTAAGGATGTTCATGGGCATAAATATATGGACTATTTAGCCCTCATTAATCTGAGGGACCAGGAAATTAATAAGGCCCAAATGGTTGCCAATTAGAAAAGGGACTAATTGAAAAGTTGAGACAAGATACATTTCAGGTTGAGAGGGCCATTGTCCCAGATTCGCCAGCTGCCCAAGGGGTGCGTCCTTCACTGCTTTCTGGATAAAGCATGGCTAGATCCTCTATAAGGATACAAAAACCATTTAATGAGCCTGATTAGCATAAAGGAGGGGAGGAACAGGGAGAGAATCAATCTAGAGGGCTCAGCGATGCTCTGAATTGTCCCAGCAGGCCTGCCTGGTTTAAAAGATGCGCTATTCTCTGCATTCGCCCTCATTTGCATTCATAACAAAAATAATTAATAACACTAATGAAAAAGGGTCTTCTGCTTATGACAAGGAGCCTGAGCAAGGCCAGAGGCTAGGGCCTCTCCTGCAGTCCCACAGAGAGAAAACAATCTGATCCATCTCCATGATTTATTTCATTCTTAATTTACCAGTCTCCATAATTTCCAAGGTGTTATTTTTCTTGCATTCTTTTTCCATTTTTTAAAGATGTACAGAGGCTACTGAACCAGGTATGCTGGATGGGGAATTCTGGGAGTTGAAATCCATACATCTTAACGTTGCCAAGGTTGTTAAACACTGCTCTAAGTGATAGTATTTGATGGGCAAATAAATTGCCCACATTGCTATTTTTTTCAGATGCAGCCTGCTAATCTCTAAGAATAGGCAGTAATAGAAAAGAATAGGCAGGTGGATGAAACCTGCAAATATACAATGGTGATGAAAATGCTACACCTGTTGAATTTATGTATGTCACATTTTAGCAGATGGCAGCATCTGGTAACTGTCACTCCTGGTTAGTATTTGGCTGCAGCAGGCTAGTTTGGGAAATTGAAGAAATATTGACTAACTACATCTGTGCTGTTGCTGGAGGGGAAAAATATATTGCTATTTCTACACTCACCAAGAGCCGATCTGAATTTAAGGCTTTGTTTCTTACACCTGTTTAGCTCTTTCCAAATCACCTTCACTGAAGCCCAAAGTATATTCCATAAATGCCAGCAAATAAAATGTTGAAATTGCTCATCTTCTTTTAACCATCAAAGAGTTTCCTCAAACTACAAGATGGGTCTCATATAAATTTAATAAATAAACACATCATACCAGAAGAGACTATGGCTCAGAATTGGATAAACCAATATGCTTCAATGGACCAAAGGAAGAGTTAATAAATTAGAAGGAATGTTAGAGGTCATCTCAGTTGCTGTCTTGGTGAGCTGTATGGATGTCACATTTCAGAGCAATACTTCTACCCTCAAAAGAAAGTTATAGGGCACTGCATACCAGAGCAACTAGACACACGGACATTTTCTCCTGCATACCATCACTCTGCTGAACAATTAATTCCCACAACACTGTCACACTATTTACTAAGACTGTATTACTGTTACTCTTCTCATCCTATTAACTATCTTATTTTCTACTTATAACGATAACTTCGTTGCTAGTATCCTTATGATTGATAGTTTTATTTAGTTTCCTAGTATGATTTTTGTTGATTGCTTATTTGGTGTCCTATGACTATCATTAAGTGTTGTATCTTATGATTCATGATGAATGTATTTATGATTATTGTGATCATGATTTATCACTTACATATTTTATGTACACCGAGAGCTTATGCACTGAAGACGAATTCCTTGTGTGTCCAATCACACTTGGCCAATAAAGGATTATATTGTATTCTACTTAGTTGTGAATTCTTGGCCAGCACATCTAGGAGTAGCAGGTTGAGGAAGACTAATATAATCCAGCTTCTACTAATTCAGGTTATCCCCAAATTATTGCTACTATTAATAGGAAGAAGGAAAGAGTCCTTGGGTAATAGCCGGTATTAGGGTAACATTTACTCTACATAACTTCTCCGCTTATAGCAATATAAAAACCACCATATTATTATTGTTATTGTTTTTGTGCTTACATTAGTTATATTTAGTGGAAGGTAAATAGATTGGCGTTGAGACTCACTAGAAATTTTGTTTGGTGTTTGGCAACTTCTTACCATCTTACTTCAAAGTTGTGACCTGTGTCCTGTGTTTTGTCATCGCATTGCCAAGATGCTGTTCATCTGAGAATATAAATTTTATATAATATAAATTTTATAAAAATTATGATGGAGTTGTTATCAAAACAAGCAAGATCCTAGCCATGAAGCTACAAGCAGTCAACTGGAAAAGTATTGCAAACAATGTGTGATAAAAGGACAATAAGCTATGAAAATGCTGACCCCCATCTTCCCATCATGTAAGAAAAGCTAATTAACCTGACAAGAAGGTGCTTACCCTTTAGCCAAACAAGTTTAACTTTCTTTGCATGTGAATTTTTATTAATTTTTTTCCAATGCATGAGTCCGATGGAGGAATTATCTGGTTCAGCTGCAGTTTGATGGCAAAATGTTCATTCCGGCTATATTAGCCTGGGATGGCATCATCTTGACCATCCTTCAAATATGGGATCCCTGATGTTCTTTGTGCTTGGTGGTTTTCTTGCAGATGTTTCATTACCCAACTGGATGATTTCATCAGTGCTAGACTGCTCATCATCTAGCACTGATGATGTTACCTAGTTGGGTAATGAAACATCTGCAAAAAAACCATCAAACTCAGAGAGCATCAATGACCCCACAGTTCACCCCTGAGCTACAGATATTCTCTTCTGTCAGTATCCTTCAAATACAAAGCAGCTGTCAGTTACTAAGCCTATTCTTGCATCCAGAGATTCAGAAAGGCCCCTTTTAGAGAAAAAATAAATAAATCTCCAAACTCACAACAATGCATTTCTGAGATTCACAGATCAATCCTGGGAAAGCAGAGGGGTGACAAATTACAGAGCATTTTGAGGCTGCGTATTTTTTTTTTTTTTTTTTTTGCAAATCACTTACCTGAATGCAGAAAATGGATATTGCCCAAATAGTAAGAATCTGCTTTGTTTGCAGGAACAATAGGATATTTGTGTATGGTTCACAAAATTGCCTGTGTTGCATATATCCATCAACTTAGTTACTTTTGATGATTAGGAGCCATTTCTTTTAGAACACAGAATCATAGAGTTGGACAGAAATTTATAGGTCATCTAGCCCAGTGGTCACCAACAAGTGGGCCAGGGACTACTGGTGGTCCGTGAGAAAATTTGGGTGGTTTGCAGAGAAATGTCACCCCCAAAGCAATTAATCCAGGCTGTGCAGGAAAACAAGGCTGTGCCACCCACACGGTCCACAGGAACACAAGACTTGTGTTGCTTGCATTGCGAACAACACAAAGTAGTGATGGGAAGGGGGGAAAGGGTGGAGGGAGGGAACATGCCCCACACGCCTGGCCTGGCCACCGGGCTGCTTCTTTCCACTTCTTTCTTCTGCTTTTGGCTGCACGCAAGGAAAGCAGCAAAAGTCTTTCTTTCTCTCCCCCAAACTCCACCAGAAATGAGTCTTTGGGACCCTGCAAGGCATCCTGCTCCAAGAGGCTGCGCCGGCACGACAAGTCTCACACAAACTCATTTTTGGTGGAGTTTGGGAGAGAGAAAGAATGACTTCTGATGATTCTGCTGCTTTCCTTGCATGAAGCCAAAAGTCTCTCTCTCTCTGACCCTGAGAAAGGAGCTGGAGATGGTATCCTGCAATCCCAAATAAACAACAATTGGTAGGAAAACGGGGTGGGGAATTTTCCTGCAGACTTTTTTGGGAATTTTTCTAGGGTTTGTGGTCCGCAGGATTTAAAATTGTGAGTTTCATGGTCCCTGAGGTCCAAAAGGTTGGCGATCCCTGCTCTAGTCAGACCCCCTGGTCAAGGCAAGATACCATTCCGGTCAAAGGGTTGGAGCACTCATAGAACAAGGAAAGCATCTTGGCAACTTATGTAGGTTTGGTTTTAATATTATTGAATCCAAGCAATGTGACCAATGACAAATAGAGAGTTGTTTAAAGTTTGGAAGTCATCTGGTTGCCTTCAGCACAGTTTCTCACCTTTGACAGCTTGAAAATGTGTCAAAAGTGAGAACCACTGGCCTAAAATATCTCATAATGGCTTCCATGTTATATTATCTCTTAGATGTGGGATACATCCTTCATCCCTCATCCTTTTACAGAAGCTACCAAGTGATGTGCCTTATCATATATCTGAGCCCCACAGACTTCTTTCTGATTTCCAGGCTATAAATCAAATGTGGGTAAAGTCCATTACAAAGACACACATATATTGTTCTTAAAACTGTCTTGCTTGTTGGCTGGCTCAGACTTACTTATTCCTCGTTCTGTTCAAAGGAAGGGGAGCATTTGTCATGGGTGGCACTCTATAAAGCCTTAGTAAGACCACACCTAGTGTACTGCATCCAGTTTTGGTCACCACACTATAAAAAAAGATGTTGAGATGCTAGAAAAAGTGCAGAGAAGAACAACCAGGATGATTAGAGGACTGGAGGCTAAAACATACGATAGATGGTTGTTGGAACTGGGCCTGGATAGTCTAGTGAAGAGAAGGACCAGGGGAGACAGGAGAGCAATCTTCCAATAGTTGAGGGGCTGCCCCAGAGAGGAAGGGGTCAAATTATTTTCTAAAGCACCTGAAGGCCAGACAAGGAATTATGGATGGAAACTGAACAAGGAGAGATTCAACCTGGAAATAAAGAGAAACTTTCTGACAGTGAGAACAATCAACCATGGAATAGAAGTTGCAGGAGCACCATCATTTGAGACTTTCAAGAAGAGACTGGACTCCCATCTGTCAGAAATGGTGTAGGGTCTCCTGCTTGGGCAGGGGGTTGGACTAGATGATCTACAAGGTCCCTTCCAACTCTGATTATCTGTTATCTGAGCTGGGGGAGAAGAGGGAGAGTTTAGAATAATTGGACACAGTAGATCAAAACATGGTGGAAATATCTCCAAATATAATCCCAAGGTTCAGCATTTTGAAGTTTTCCATGAATTCGAACTTCCCAGGGTACTGATTTCAAAGGAGAAAAAAAAAGATAAACAAAATATTACCCTAACACAGGGGTCCCCAAACTTGGCGACTTTAAGACTTGTGGACTCCAACTCCCCAAATCCCTGAGCTAATATGACTGGAGGAGGAATTCTGGGAGTTGAAGTCCAAAAGTCTAAAATCTGTCAAGTTTGAAGATCCCGACTTAGACTTATATCCTGCTTTTATAGTGTTTTACAGCCCTCTCTAAGCAGTTTGCAGAGCCAGCCTCTTGCCCCCCCCCCCCCAACAATCTGGATCCTCACTTTATCCACCTCGGAAGGACGGAAGGCTGAGTCAACCCTGAGCCTGGTGAGATTCGAACTGCAGTCAGCCGTCAGTCAGCAGAAGCAGCCTGCAGTACTGCACTCTTAAGCACTGCACCAGCGAGGCTCTGTGGCGAGATAGCAAACCTCTTCTAAAAAGCCTCGCCAAGAACAAACACCCCCAGGATTTGTCTCTGCAGCCTTCAAAAATCGGACAGGACTGAAGAAAAGGGGAGGGGGGGGAATCTAATAAGGAAGGAAGAGACGGGGGGGGGGGGGGAAAGAATCCTGAGCTTGTTCATTACCAGCTTTAGCCAAGAGAGGGTGCAAAACGGCCAGTTTACAGTTCCTACCTAGGATCGTTCGCAAAATAGAAGCGTCACACCACCCCCCCCCCTTCAAAAGGAAGCCCTGCTTCTGCACAGGTAAGTGACAAACACTGAATTACACTTAATTAAAAAACACTGAATTACAGGTAAGTGACAAACAAAAGAAAGCGGAGCTCCGCGTCTTCTTCGCTGCAGCGCTGGAGAACCGCGTTCCGCAGAGTTGCGCTGCCTTTCGCCTGAGAGGCCCCACCAGGTGAACGCAGGCAGGCAGGCAGGCAGGCAGCTCAGGGGGCGGCCGGGGAGGGGGGGGGCGAGCTCGGTTAACCGCAGCTCCCTGCGGAGGCGCTACGGGGTGGATTAACCCGCGCTTCCTTCCTTCCTTCCATGCAGTGCGCCGAGAAAGGCTGGGCTGCAACGGGAGCAAAGCCAGGAATGGAAAGAGGAGGAGGAGGAGCCGCCGAGAGCCTTTCCTGGGACGCAAGAGAGTGACAGTCCTAATCTGACCGTATAACACTAAACCTCCCCCCCCCCTCCCCAAGCCCTAGGTTTTTACTGAAGAAGAGCTTTCCCAGTTTATTTTATTTTATTTATTAGTAAAAGAAAGGCAAACCTTTGGAAAAAGTTTTAACTCCTGCCCTCTCGCCGATATGTCCTGGATCAGCCCGAAATTTTCAAGATGGGAATTGCACTTTGCACTTGGCCGGAGGTACTTTTACTTTTTTTTCCCGTCCCGTGACCTTCCAGCCTGGTTTGCTGGTCTTGCAGAAGGGAAAATAATCAATTGAAACGCGCGTCCCTGCCTAGCAGCCGGGGGATACTTGCGAGGGGGAGTTTCCAGGACCACCGGGGTGTAAGCGAATTGGGGACTTTAAAAGAAAAAGAAAAAGGAATCGGGTTAGACTTGAATCTAAAGGAAACCCAAGACTGCCAATCGTTCCTTGAAGGGCGGGGCTCCGACTTCAGCGGGGTCTCTCCACTTGCCAAAATAACCGGCCGGTTGCTGCAATGCCAGGCGGCTTCAAACGAGGCGCCCCTCGGGGAAGAGGGGGCAGCTTAGGCTTCTATATGGCCAGGGATCCGACAAACAAAATGCCCCCCTTCTTTCAATGATGCTCAGCCCTCGAATAAGAGAAAAAAGAAGCAATTATCCCCATCAAAAAGAGACACACACACACACATACACCCGCCGCACACGTGGGAAGATGCGGACACGTGTCCGCACTGGGTACATTTCCCTGGAGAGAGAAATCATTGCGGAACAAAGGATTTCTCGGAGAATTTACTGAGACTTTCCCGAGTGAGACACGCGCACGTGTGAATGAATGGACGGGAGGCACCAGGCTCGCCCCCTCAAAGTGGATCGATGCGACGGTCGTTGAGACTTTCCCCACACGGCAAACAAAATATCAGCCGTGTCCCTTTCGCCCCCCCCCCCCTCCCCAAACCCTCCACTGGACTTTGGCCTGAAACCCCAACCTGACACGTGTTAAGAGACCACAGAGCCTGGATCTTTGTATCTAGCGATATGAAGGCGGTGAGGAGCCACTGCAGGGACCGGAGTGGCTGAACTCAGTTTCCATTCCGCCCTCAGGCGTGAAATCCTGGGGGGGGGGGGGGGGGGGGGGGGAAAAAAACCCCCCCCCTCCCCCCCCCCCCCCCCCGCCCCGCTATCTCTATCCCGGGGTTGGGGGTTTCAAACCTCGGCTGCCTTGACCCCCGAAAGGAAACCCGGCGTCCAAGACCGGTTTCTCAGGCGATCCGCAAGCCTGCTTCGGAGCATGTACAGAGCGCCCTCCCGCCTCTGCCGGCGCCGGCTTGGGCCGAGCCCTCCCCGCCTCCCGCCGCAGAAGCCTGGGGTCCCTTCCCGGCTCGTCCGCCTGGCCCCTCGCCCCTCACCGTTGCCGCCGGTGACGTTGGCCAGGTCGAGGAAGCCGCCGGGGCTCAGCGCGGCCAGGGCCGAAGAGTTGAGGCCGAGCAGCAGCTCCGAAGAGTTGGTCAGGCCGTCGCCGGCCGCCAGCGAGTCCGCGAAGAGGTTCATCTGCAGCAGCGTCTTCAGCAGGTAGCGCAGCATCCTGGCCGCCGCTCCAGCCGGCCGCCACCGCTGCCGCCTGTGCTGGCATCCGGAGGAGGAGGAGGAGGAGGAGGAGGAGGAGGAGGCGGCGGGCCAGTGCGGAGCGCCGGTCACCGCCGCCTCTGCAACGCTGCTCCTCTGCGCCTCCTGGCTGGCTCGCCCGCCCGGCTCTCTGTCCCCTCCTTCCTTCCTTCCGCGGCTGGGCCGGGCTGGCGCGCCTCGGGGGGCCGGGCAGGCAGAAGGCAGGTGCTGCCCCCAAGAAAGGCTTAATTCTTGGATTCAGAAGTCTCCCGGGAGGGCGATGCGCAGAGCAATGCGAGCCTCTCCCCCCCCCCCCCGCCGCCCTCCACCCACGCACGCACGCACCGCCCCTCCGCGGAGGAAAGGAACCCGCCGCGGGGCGAGGCAGCCCTGCCTGAGCGGGTCGGCAACTAGCATCCCCAGACAAAACGATCCGGCCGGCCAGTTAAAGAACCGCAACTGCCCCGTTTCGGGCTTAAAGGTGGGAACAGAAATTGCTGTGCGGGGAGGGGAGGGGAGGGGGGGGAGGAAGGGAGAGAGAGAGAGAGAGAGAGAGAGAGAGAGAGAGAGAGAGAGAGAGAAAAGTTCCAAGTGAGAAACTCCGCCGCCTCCTCTTTTGCAAAGAGAAATCCCAAATCCACTTCTGACAAGAGGTGCCAGGTCCCAAATTTCATCCCTGGGCGCGTTTTCAAAAAGCAAACGACACACCATCCATCCCCTTTTGGCCCGCTTTGGAAAGCTGCAGCTCGGGGGGGGGGGGAAGGGGGGGGGGGGGGGGGGCGATGCTCTCCTTTGGCAGAAAGGAGAACCCGGAGTCAGCAATTCCACATGGGACCTTTTGCTTTTAAAAGAGATGGTGGCTTCCACTTGGAGGTGCAGTGGTGGGATTCATTTTTTTTACTCCCGGTTCTGTGGGCGTGGCTTGGTGGGCGTGGCAGGGGAAGGATACTGCAAAATCCCCATTCCCTCCCCACCCCACTAACCTGCTTTCCAGCTCCCTTCTCCTGTACAGGGCAACCAAAAGAAGACCCAGCCAATCAGCTGGGACCCGGAAGGCAGAGAGTTGATGGGGGGCCGGGCGAATCAGATGTGGTATTCTGAACTGCTCAACATTTGCTCTCCCAGTTCTCCAGAACTGGTCAGAACTGCGGAATATCACCTCTGAACTTTGCTCACTTGTGGAGGTTTGATTCAGAGCTGGCCCACCTGGCTCCTGAACACAGATCAGCAGGAGTGCTCTTGTGTGACTAGGGGGAAAGGGGGTGGTGTACTTAACCCTGCTGGTATTCTTGGAAGGAAAGAGAAGTCACAGGACCAAAGACATTTGTGCTCCTAGAAATGTACCCTCTGAGTAAGCATTGAGTGGGGGGCACAAAGCTTAGAGGAAGGGGTGTAAGCAACTGGAGGAATTAATAACAACCTTCCTTTCGGCTCAGAAGGAAAGCTCTACAGAAGAAAAGGGTTTCTGCTAAGAAAGAAAGGGCTCTTTGCATCCGTAAGTGCAGTGGGACAGGGCCTTTAGGAAGAGAATGGCTGCCCTACTGAAAGACTACCTTCTTCTACTCACCTGTGGCCATCTAGAAGGCAAGGTCTTCCTCTGTCCACCTTTCAGGCAAATGAAGTGAAGGAGAGATGGTGATTACCATTCAGAACATCTATGGAAGTCTGTGGAGATTCTCAGTCATCCAGGTTATGGATGTCCCAAAAGCGTTTTGAAAAACAGGCAACCAGACTTTCTGGTTTTTCTTTGAAGACATTTCACTTCTCATCCAAGAAGCTTCTTTAGCTCTGGATGGATGGTGGAGAATTCAGAGCATAACTGTGGATCAGAAGCCTAGGGTCCTTGAGGAGAGCTCCCCATGCAACATAAGACTTTGGGTGAGTACTTTGTGGAACAGAGACACCGTCCAGTCTACAATGTGGAGATCCTGTCTCTAACTGTCTTAACTGTCCCACTCACCAGGTGACCAGAAGAGGATCAGAAAATCCTGATGGGTGTTGGAAGTGAAACTTGCCCAGCACTTGGCTGGACTTCTCCTCTGACGACCAAGTTATTATTTTGACACTTGGGTTTTGAAACCTTAAACATCTACATCATCACCATCCACAACAAGAACATCACTAGAGCAGACATGTTAAACTCAAGGTACACTGGGCCAGATCTGGCCCGTGAGATGCTTTAATCTGGCCTGCAGGGCCGCCCTGGAAACAGTGAAGTTCCAGCCCACGGTGCCTCTGCCAGCAAAACCTGAGCTCAGAAGGGTAGCACACGGCCCTCCCAAGCTCCATTTTTTCTGGCAGAGGGTTGCAGGAGGCTGTTGCAGCTGGAAATGGAGCTTGGGAGCCTATTTTCGCTGGCAGAGCACTTTGGCCACCACAGGTGCCCCCCCCCCCCCCGAGATGGCCATGCCCCCCCCCATCCCCCCAGTCAAACACAACTCTGTTGTGGGCCCTCAGTGGAATTGACTTTGACACCCCTGACCTAGAGTTGTCATGTTCCTCTTGGAATCTGATTCCAAGGGGGAGGCTGAGTAGCTGATAGGGAATGGGAGTGTGGCAGGAGTTGGGGCAGGAAATGGGAGCTCACCCTATTGTATGGTGCTTGGGTCTCAAACCCAAATCCAAGGTGTCAGTTCTCTAGCTGATAAGCTCAGCATCTTTAACCACTTTAACCATCTTTAACCATCATGCCCCTAAGTCAAGGAACTACCTTTACTGAATTTTACTTTTACTTAAGAATAAAAGTGTCTGTCATGCCCCTGTCGTAATCTGACTTGGAGGTGGAAGCTGAACAGCTGAGAGGGAGTGGGGAGTGTGGATCTGTTGGCTGTGGAAGAAACTGGGGAAGGGCAAAGTCTGGCTGGACAGAGCAGGGGAAGGTAGAGCAAGGCAGAGGGAATTCAGAGAAAGATTCAGGGCCACCCCTCTTCATCCTAGGGCATGCAGGAAGGAATGGAGAAGAGAGCAAAGTAGGTTGTGTGTCTTATGGGGGAGGAAAGGGCCCTGATTCCCTTCATTAGCTGCAGCTGGGAACACAGTGTTTCAAAAGGCAAGCTGCGTGTAGTAAGTTGTTGGGAGCAAATTGTGAATTTATCTGGTATCATCGTGGTTTATCTGTGTTCCTGGTGTCTTCCCAACTGTGTGAGTTTTGCTGTGCTTTCAAGTCTGAAAGTCCTTCTCTTGCCCAGTCAAGTCAGTTACTGCAACTTGGTTTGTTTGGATTTTTAGTTACAGTCTGTACCTTATTTTGGATTGAATTTTGTCCAGTTAAATATTGTTCCTGGGAGAGTTTTTTCTCCAGCCAAAGGTAACCTGGACATTGGGGGCAAAGTGGAGATAATAAAGGGAACTCTTCTTGCTTATTTGACTGTGTTGCCTTTGTGCCACACCCTGGGTGATCACAGTATCTCTACTGTATAGTCCTTTATTCCGATGCAGCTTCGGGATAGATCTGACATGCGTAAGGTGCTGAGTGGAGCACAGTTGCAATATATGCTGACAATCAATGAGGGAAGAAGCAAATCGATGTCAGCACTGGAAGGAGATGAGATGTGCTTCCTCAGCCTTACATTCTGCCCACAGGGCTCAACTGGATCTCCATGGATCACATGATCCATCTGGTTCTGTCCCACCAGTTGCTGCACACTTGATGTGGCTCTGACTTAGGAGGAGGGCCCTCTTCCAGGCAATAGTGGGGTGGAGCTGTTCGGCATGGCCCCCAACTCTTGTCACCCATTATTTTGCCACATCTTAACAACATTAAAATGACAGGTGAGCTTCTACTTTCAGTGATCAAATATTTAGAAATCAACATACTTGGTCAGTTCTGATAGTTCTTCCCTTAGTAAACATGTTTTAAAGCATCAGTTTCTGCAGTTCCTTGGTGTGGGGCGAGGCAGTAGCGGGATTCAATTTTTTTTACTACCAGTTCTGTGGACATGGCTTGGTGGGCATTGCAGGGGAAGGATATTGCAAAATCCCCATTCCCTCCACACCCCACTAACCTACTTTCCAGCTCCGTTCTCCTGTGCAGGGCAATGAAAGAAGACTCAGCTGATCAGCTGGGACTCAATGGGAGGCAGAGAAGAGATGGGGGCGGGGTCAGTCAAAGGTGGGATTTGCTGGTTCTCCAAACTACTCAAAATTTCCACTACTGGTTTTCCAGAACCGGTCAGAACCGGATGAATACCACCTCTGGGGTTGGGGACGGGTGGCAGTGGGCAGGCAAGGGGAAGGAAGGAATCCTGTTTTTATTCCTGACAGTTGCAACTACTGTGAATATTTTGCTAAGTCATTCATTCAAGATCAATATTCTTCTCAATTCTCCATCGTTTTGTTTTTTTTTTCCTTCAGTCCCCAGATCTGCCTGGCTTTCTAAATTGGAATCTTCCAAATGTGAAGGATGATTTTCATCCTTAGCTTTCTCTCTCTGAGGAGCTCCTGCTTGGTTGTGTCCAGCGAAACACTTAATTCCCAACCCAAATCAATGAATCAACTAAGTAAAATAAAGTCAATTTTCTGACAGTTTTGGAATCATTTCTTGCTGAATATGTACCAGTGTGTTTCCCAACTGAAGAGCTGTAGCTGCCAAGTCCCTGACTGCTTTCCTGGTTCATTCAAGATGTTCCTTTAAGAAAAGACATCTTACCTACCCAACTTCTGCAGTGCCTGTCATAGGCTGCGCTTAGAGAAACTGCTTCGTTTGCTGCTTGGATGTATGAGGCCAAATATTTCTGCTGGACCCAAGGACAGCAAATCCTGGGGTGGGGAAACCTAATGGCCACTGGCATTGGGCCACACCAAACACACCTTAGATGTCTTCAAGTTCTGCAAGAGAGGGAAGGAAAAGGAGAGAGAGGAGGAGGAGGGAGGGGGGGAGAGGGAAAGAGAAGAGGGAGGGAGAGGGAAGGGAGGGGGAGAGGGGGAGGGAGGGTAGAAGAGAGGGAGAGAGAAAGAAGAAGGAGGGAGAGGGGGAAGGGGAGAGGAGAGGGAGAAGGAAAGAGAAGAGAGAGGGGAGGGAGGATAGAAGAGAGGGAGAGAGAAAGAAAAGGGATGGAGAGAGGGGGAAGGGAGGAGGGACAGGCAGAGGGGGGAGTTAAGAGGGGAATCGAGGGAGAGAGAAAAGGAAAGGGAGAGAGGGGGGGAGGGGAGAGAGTGAGAAAAAGGGGAAGGGAGAGAGAGAAAAAACAGACTCTTCAAAGTGTCATTGTGTGGTAGCCTTTTTTTACAAGAATGTCTTTTAAGTTCCTCATGTATATTTTTTGAAAATGAAAAATGATGGAAGAGTGCCCAATTGTTTATCCTCCTCCTCCTCCTCCTCCTCCTCCTCCTCCTCCTCCTCCTCCTCATCATCATCATCATCATCATCATCATCATTTTGTCCCAGTTGGGGCCCACCTGGTGCCTTGCTACGTTCTCTGAATCAAAAGCCAGGTATTCTCTCTTAAATGGACCAGTTAGCCAAAGCATAGGTTAGCCTAATAAGAAAAGCCCCTTGGGGATCATGGGCTTTCAGGTGCCTTTGAAGGGGCTCTGGGCCGAGGCTTGCAAGCCAGGAGGCACCATTGTCTCTTCCCCAATGGAACTTTACAACAGGGAGGAGGAGAGGTAGGCAATGGAGTGGAAGCTGCCTCAAATCATTCTGATGAAGTGAATTTGTTAACTGGCCACGCTCACAAACCCCCTTGGAGGACCCATCTTCAAATCAAGAACTCTGAGGGTCCTGAGTGCCCCATTATGCTTTTGCTCGGGAAGAGTTTTAAGCTCTGGAAATCCAAATGGATATTCAAGTAAGCAGAGAACTAGAGAGAAGTTGCACAGAAGCTGGAATGAACTCTGAAGGAAAGCCTTTGTTGAATGTGCAAAAGCAGGAGGGAACCATACCTGACTTTCATTACTGGAGAACCAACTTGAATATTAACGTACTAGCTCTATACTCGTGCTTCGCTACAAAACTATGTGGTTGGGCTTAGTTTTTGAGGAGGAAAATAAGGGGGGAAAAAATTCTGCCACTGCCTACCAGCATCCATCAGTATTCATCTGGCTCGCGTCCTGTCAGTGTGTGAGAGAGTTGAGGGCTGTTTGGAAACTGAAACGGTATTTGCTATGTGAGCAAGCAGGAGACAGCAAGGAGCCTGGGCAAGGCTTAGCTCAAGTGTTCTGTACTAAAGCTGCTTGGTGCTTGTGAAGCTAAAACTGGAACTGAAACTCCTCTCCTTTGCTTGTGTTTTGCATTTGGAACATATTTCTTTTCAGGTGGGGAGGGGGAGTAGAACTCCTTAGCTAGCATCAGAGCGTGTTAATAATAATAGTATAGGAAATAGTAATACTCTGGTGGTCGTTTCGAAAAATCCTTTCTTAGTGAGCGCCTAGAAGCCAAGAGGAATGTATGTGCCAAATTTCAAGTTTGTTGTCTTTGAGGTTCTGGAGATTTCATGATGATGCATGAGGGGTATTTCACTTTTATATAGAGAGATTTTGGGCATTCGGGAGCATCTTCTATGAAGTTGCTATTGTTATGACCTCACCAGGTGGCACTCTTAGACATAGCCTCCTGGCACATATGGCAAGTAGTGACCAGCTATGGTGCTGGTTAGCATAATGTTCTCAAAAGGACATGGGACTTAATGGAGAAAAATCTAAAATTAGCTCCAAGGCAACAAGGATTTGTGATGGGAACTGGGATTCGTAAATAACAGTTCTAAGAATCTCTGTAGAAAGTGACATGGAGACTTTTTTGGGAGGATGCCCACTATCTTATTTTATACTCCTGGACTGTGAAGGAAAAATATTGTCAAATCCATTCAGCAGAATGTATATCAAATTTATTAGGGGTACTCGCAGGAAATTAAATATGGATTTGAAGCCACAGTCCTTAAGAAAATCATCAAGCTGTAATTGTTAACCAGACAACCAGAAAATAAAACATAGATTGAATCATCCTGGTTGCAGTAGCAACTGTATTCAGATTAATAATCTGAATTCATTTATAAGAGCATGCTTGTAGAACTTCTCCAGCTCATGTCTTCATGCATTGATGGGTTGATGAGAATTCAGTATTAAACATTGTTTGGATTTCTCAGTCGCTAAGGGTTAGCTGATGGTCTTTATTTGAATGTTACAAACCCCCAATTCAATAACACTTAGATGAATAACATTTTCCAGGAAACTTTCATGATTCAATACATGACATGACTGCAATGCACAGCCCCAAAAGGATATTTAAGTGATAGAAAATGGTTTTTGATATTGTACATGTTACAGTTTAAATCACTTCTGTTTAAATACAGTCTGTATTTATCCTTGATCCCCACTGCAGAAGAAAACCCGTTACATTTCTGTGACTGTGTGTAAGTTAGAACTAATCCTGCCAAATTCTCCCAAGGGAAGACCGTGAGGTCTATTCAGCCCAACTTTGATTTCAAGATAGGTTTTGGAAGAGTAAAATGTCTAGAGCAATGTTTCTCAAACGCAGGCAACTTTAAAGTGTGTGAACTTCAATTCCCAGAATTCCTTAGCCAGCAGAACAAAATGAAGGCATTCCATAGAATCACTGGCATTACACCATGTACTACAAGTTGCAATGTAGTTTTGAATTTTAATTATATTTCCTTCTCTCAGCATTAAGGCATTCTACATAAGCTGAAGCTTCAAGGAAATTTCACTGCAATAGCCTAGCCTTGATTACAAAAGGTGGGACCCAGAAGAAAGCTCTTCTCTGTGGTGGCTCCCTCCCTCTGGAACATCATTCCTTCAGGGAAATTAGACTGGGCTCCCACTCTAACACTCTTCTGAAACTCTCTGAAGATGTGATTTTGCCAGTGAGCCCGGAGAACTCAGAGCGGGGTGGAGCCCATTAAATGGTTGGCATAAGTGTGTGTTGCCCCTGGGGAGAGTTATTATTTTGTAATTATTTTATTATTTTTATTTCTTTTATATTGCATTTCTAATTCCTGTAAGCCGCCTGGAGTTGCTGTGAGAGAGTAGGTGGCAATATAAATTTTCATAAATGAATGACTGACTCCTGAATGAACAACTAAAGATAGGCATCAAGATGACAGAGGATTCAGAAGACCTCACTGCAAGTCAAGGGCTCTGAATATTCTCACAAATCAGTTCAATTGACTATAGATACAGGTGTCCCTCAAGTCTTTGCTGGACCCAAACACCCAATGGTTTAAACTGTTGGGCATGCTGGCTACATTGGTCATTCAGCAACCACAGGAGGACTGCCAGTTGCCCTTTCCTGTTGCAAATGCTCTTTGTCTGAAGGCCACAGCAACAATGCAACCATTTTAGATGACTGGGTTTCATTGGAGGGCAGTTGCACCACTGATCTGGGTTTCTTTTCTTTTTTTACATTTACTATTGAATGAATCAACATGGATGATCTAAAATGAATTGAACGCAATGGCTGGAATGTCCCTGATACATCCTGCTTTTCAAGGATAAAGGTTATCTAGCTATTCCGTACATGTGCAAGATTTTCATACTGCCATCCCTGAACTGCCTCCTCTGTCAGTGAAGCCATTAGCATCGTTCCCTGACAACTCCTTAATGTGCCAGAACAGCTCAGTGTCCATCATGGAGCTAAATGAAAAGGGGCAGATGGTTTCTATCCCAGCTCTATCAAAAGAGGCACCAGGAAGGCTCTGCTTGGGAGGGGTTTGCATTTTAAGTGAGTTGCTTACACTCATCTGAAGCTGGTGATGAGCATGCGGCAGATTGAACCTGTCTCATTCCACTCTGGACACATTTTTTAACATATCTGAGACCCCACATAAATTGGGACAGGATCTCAAAACTCCCAACGTCCTCCTCTGCAGCAGGGAGGATGGTCCAGAGGTGAGAATAGCAAATGACACCTAAGCAACCAACTTAAAGGCACCTTCTGTCTACCCATTTTCGCACTGGCTGTTCAATTGTCATTCTCTGTTAATTAGGGAACTCAGAGGAGAACCTCTTATGAAGGACACAGTTCTCAGCCCCACCACTGCGATCAGCATTTTGACAGGCTAATGTTGCAATAATGGCTGACTCTAGATGTTAACATTTCCACAAAAGCAACTGAACATGTGGTTGCTGTCTTTTCCCTTTGGATCACCTGGGCTGCATGCTCAGCATTCTAATAATTCTTTTAAACTGTTCACATTGTCTTCCCAAATATGTGTGTGTATATGTGTGTGTATACACACACACACCTTTTGTCTGAATATTTTGCAGAGCCAGGAATTGCAGCACAGAATTTGGAGAAGCAAGCAGGGCCAACCAGAAGTGTGCCATACAAGTAGGGCATCAACTTTTAAAAAGAAATTCAGAGAAAATCATGGAAATGATAGACGATTGGCAGCGATGGTTATCAATGGAAAGATGCAAAGAGGAACAAACCCTACTGCAGGGGAGTCTATCCCTGGCAACTTTATGACTTGTGGATTTCAACTCCCAGAATTCCTCAGCCAGCATTGGACAACCTGCCCAGTTGGAAGAGAAGCAATTGCTTTTGTATTCTGCAAAGGACAAAGCCTGCCTCACTTCTCTTTTTAAGCCCATGTCACACTGCACCAACGGATGGAAAGAGGATGTAAAATGGAGAGAAACACTTGCCATCCATTGGTTAACGCGATGCATCCGTTCTGTACTCACTGCGTCCGTTTTTCTTCTTCTCTATCTGTCCAGCATCTGTCAACTGAGGTTCCATCCATTCAAAAAGTTTTGAGCTGCTCAAAACTTTTTGAGCGGAAAATGTATCCAACGCGTCCGTTCTGCATCCATTATGCATACGGGGAACATCCGTTCTGCATCCGTCGTCATCTGTTACGCGTCCGCTACATCTGCTAGGCATCCACTGCGCATCCGCGCAACTCAAATCCGCTCCAGCGGTAAACGGACATAGGGAGGAAGCGGAACGGACGTGGAACAGACACGCAGTGTTAGTAGCACGGACGGAGAAAGGATGAAAGCGGATGCAGCTCGCAAAGAAAGCATTTAAAACGGAAAAAACATTCGCAGAGGGGACCTATCTCAGATATTAAGGATATCTAGAGGATGCCTAGAGGATGCAAAAGGACACATAGGGGAAAACCTATATTGCCTATAAAAAGAGGGAGCAACTCACCTGGATCTCACTTTCAGACCAGCAGCCCTGGTGTCCAGACCTCGGCAGCCTTGCTCTTGCTCTTCCCCTTCCACAGCATCCAGTCATGTCCACCATGGATCGTAACACAGTCCTTTTGGAAACCACCATCGTTCTGCAACAGTGCGAAGCCCTCTACAGGCTCTTTCATCTGTTCTACACCTACAGGAGCATGCAGTATGGCTGGAGGGTGCCACACAATACCATCAGCATTGTGGTCAGAGAAGTGGTGCAGGCCATCATCGAAGAATACAAGGAGGAGCTCCTCCAGTGCCCCACCACTGAAGAAGGCTGGAAGAAAGTTGCAGAGCAGTGGTATCAGAAGTGGAACTTCCCCCACACCGTTGGAGCCATAGATGGGAAGCACGTGGCCTGCAAAGCGCCAGCCAAGTCGGGGTCCACTTATTTCAACTACAAGGGCTTCTTCAGCATCATCCTCTTCGCCATGGTTGATGCTGATTACAAGTTCATGGACATCGATGCTTCAGGCAATGGCTCATCTTCAGATGCCCAGGTATACAATGCCAGTCACCTCAAGGAGGGGCTGGAACGCAACCTCATCATGGGCTTCCCAGATCCAGACCCCCTGCCCAACGACAAGCAAGATGTGCCCTACTTCATCGTGGGGGATGACGCCTTCTCCCTCAGAACCTACCTCATGAAGCCCTACACTTCCAGATGCCTCACCCACGAAGAGAGGATCTTCAACTACAGGCTGTCCAGGGCAAGGCGGGTGGTGGAGAACGCCTTTGGCATCCTGGCCAACAGGTTCCAGGTACTTCTCACCACCATGCAGCATCACCCAGAGACCGTGAGGAACATCGTGGAAGCTTGCTGAATCCTGCACAATCTCATGCGCACCCGCTACCCAGTCTTGCAGAACAGGCTCTTGGACCTCCAACAAGGCAATGGAGACATGGAGCCTGGGGAATGGAGGCAAGGGCAAAACCTGATGGACACTGAGGATGTGCAAGGCCCCAACAGAGCCTCACATGAAGGGAAGAAGCAGCGCAACCTCCTGAAACACTGGTGCAACTCCCCAGCTGGAGCAGTGGAGTGGCAAGACAGGATGATAGATGCTTAATGGATGCTTCCTTCAGCCTGTCTCATCACACTGATGAGATTGGGCCATTTATGTTGGGTGGGCCTACAATGAACAGGGCATTTAATAAAGAGTTGTGTTTATGTTGACATGTGTGGATGATTGATTACATTATTATTGATAATAAAGGGCCATATATGTGGCAGCTGGGAGGGTGGACCATACAGTCCCACTATGCTTGCACTGGAGGTTTATCTATCCCACAGCTATCTTAACCCATCCCACAGGTATCCTAACCCATCCCACAGGTATCCCTGCCCATCCCACTGCTATCTCAACCCATCCCACAGCTATCTTAACCCATCCCAAAGGTATCCCTGCCCATCCCACAGCTATTACCCATCCCAAAGGTATCCCTGCCCACCCCACTGCTATCTTAACCCATCCCACAAGGATGCAAAGGCTAAACCATTTCTAAAAGTTTCCACCAAGACTTTATTTACAAAAATAAATGAAGCAAGTGTGTGAAGCAAAGATAATCTTTATTAATAACAAGCTGTAAAAGAAAAATGACCCAAGTCAAGTGTCCAAACAAAGTCTATAGGTAGCTACCCAATCTCTGGCACTCTTCTCTGTCACTCAGAGGTGTGCCCAGGGTCCAGGTGCTGTGGAGGTGGGTGCTTGCTGGAGTGCTGGTCTGAAGCGCCACTGGGGTGCCTGGCCAGAGAGGACAACAGGGCACGGTGTGTTGAGGAAGCTCTCAGACAGCTGGCTCAGCCCCGTGATGTTGAGAGCTCCTTCCTCCATGCCATGTAGTGTCAGCCCCAGTACCGACGACTGAGGCTGGGCTTGGCTGTGGGGTGGAGGAAGGAGCAGTGTAATGGGGCTGTCTGGTCTGCAGCTGTGTGAGGACTGGCGTGGGTGGCATTGGTGACATGGGTGGCATCGGTGGCATCAGTGGCGTGGGTGGCATCGGTGGCATCAGTGGAACCGGTGGCAACGGTGGCATCAGTGGAACCGGTGGCAACGGTGTCGTCCAATGAACCTGTGCCTGGACTGGGAAGGGCTGCTGCCTGTGCTGCTGGACCTCCTGGTAGCCGTAGCCCTGGTAGGTGAGGGCCTGTGGAAAGCCTTGGAATGGGAGGGGCATCACCTGGGGTGGAGGAGCAGACCTGGACTGGGTGGGAGCAGGTTCATCTGGATCTGGAGGGTTGTGAAGCAGATCAGTGATCCTGTCCTTCACCACCTGGTACTGGGGTTCCGCCATGTCCATGAGGGTCTGGTTCACATAGGTGAGGAAGGGCTTGCGGTCGGAGGATGAGGAGTCGGTGTGTACCAGCTGAGAGAGGAGATCTACGCTGCTCCTGATGGTGTCTCTTATCTCCAACAGGACAGTGTGGCTCTGCCCCTCCTGTCTGGCTCTCTGCCTTTCTGTGGAGGTGGAGCTGGGGGCGGATGCGGGTAGGACTGTGGTGGAAGTGCCATCTCCTTTCTCCCACTGCACCAGGGAGTCCTCCACGTGCTCCGCCATGGTTAGAACAGCTGTCCGCAGGTTCTCCGTCGTGGCACGCTCCACAGACACCTGCCTGGAGACAGGAGCTGACTCTCGGCCGGAAGAGGACTGGCTCTCAGCAGGCTGCCTGAGAGAGAGGGTTGTGAGAGGGGCTGCTCCTCGGTGGTGGATCTCACCCTCCAGGAATCTGCACTTGGCCATGACGTAGGTCTCTCGGTCCGTCAGCTTGACCGCGGCCTGGCCAGATTTCTTGAGTTGCAGCTTCCCGTACCAGGTGTGCATGTGCTTCCACCAGCCGAGGAGCACCTCCGAAGTGTAGCCCAGGCTCTCCACCTTCTCTCTCCAAGCAGCCTGCTTCCTTTTAGTGTCCCTGTAGAGCCTGTGTCCCTTCCGCCATAGATACTCATTCTCTCTCAGCCACTCCAGCACCTCATCCTCATGTTCCTCCTCGATAGAGTATTGCCTCCTCTCCCGTTCTCGCATATGCCTCTTCCTCCCTTTGGCAGGACCACATGGGCCCTCATCAGAGGGGCTTCCAGGTTGAAGGGGCTGCTCCTCCACACCACTAGCAGCAGCAGCACCAGCAGGACCAGCAGCAGCACCAGCAGCACCAGGATCAGCAGCAGCAGAGTAAGCACCAGCAGCACCAGCAGCACCAGCAGGATCAGGATCACCAGCAGCAGCACCAACAGGACCAGGATCAGCAGCAGCAGAGTAAGCACCAGCAGCGCCAGCAGCACCAGCAGCACCAGCAGGACCAGGATCAGCAGCAGCAGAGTAAGCACCAGCAGCGCCAGCAGTACCAGCAGCACCAGCAGGACCAGGAACATGAGCAGGACCAGGAGCACCAGCAGGACCAGGAGCACCAGCAGGACCAGCAGGACGAGGAGCAGCTTCAGCAGAGTAAGCACCAGCAGAAGCACCACCGCCAGAAGCAGCTTCAGCAGAGTAAGCACCAGCAGAAGCACCACCTCCAGAAGCAACATCAGCAGAGTAAGCACCAGCAGAAGCACCACCGCCATAAGTTGCATCATCAGCTCCTCCAGAAGCAGAAGTAGCAGAAGCCCCAGCCCCAGAAGAGTGAGCCCGTGCTACAGAAGCCCCAACAGAAGCAGAGTGAGGGCCAGGGGGTGGGAGGGTGGCCCTGTCCCTCTTGCCAGGGCTGGCAGCAGATGGCTGAGGCTTTCTCTTCTTCCCCATGGTTGTGGGATTGCTGGCTGGCAGGCTGGCTGGCAGCAAGGCTGGCAGGCAGGCAGCAAGGGTGGCAGGCTGGCTGGCAGGCTGGCAGGCAGGCAGGCAAGGCAGGTAGGCAGGCAGGCAGGCAGGTAGGCAGGTAGGCAGGCAGCAAGGCTGGCAGGCAGACAGGCAGGCAGGCAAGGCAGGCAGGCAAGGCAGGTAGGCTGGCAAGGCAGGCAGGCAGGCAGGCAGGCAAGGCAGGCAGGCAAGGCAGGTAGGCTGGCAAGGCAGGCAGGCAGGCAGGCAGGCAGGCGATGTGTCTGGAAACAGGTCTTTCCTCTGAATGGTGACCTGCTTGGGAGCTGCTTCCCTTTATATCCACGGGGCTGACGCAATGCATCCTCCCCGCATGTGCAGTGAACGCTAGGCATCCGCTAGGCTTCCGCTAGGCATCCGCTAGGCTTCTGCTCTGCATCCGCTTCATCCGCTCGGCATCTGCTCTGCATCCGCTTCATTCACTCGGCGTCCGCTCTGCATCCACTGTATCTGTTCTGCGTCCACTTTGCTGCGGTCCCCCGAAGCCTTGCGGATGTGCCATCCGCTCCCATCCGCTTCCATCCGCTAGGCTTCCATGGAGCATCCGCTTTCCATCCGCGCTGCATCCTCCCCCCGTCCGTTCCTTTCCGTGTTGTCCGCTCTGGTTATGCAAATTTTTGCCCCTTTTGAGAGTGGATAACAATGGATGGAACATTTTTCTCATCCGCTGTGTCCTTTTTACAAACGTTTTGCATCCGTCGGCCAGTGTGACAGGGCCTTTAAGAAGGTCAACCAGACATGTGGACGGAGACAATTCTGTTGATGTAGTAGGCT
Source organism: Laticauda colubrina (assembly GCA_015471245.1). NCBI lineage: Eukaryota > Metazoa > Chordata > Lepidosauria > Squamata > Elapidae > Laticauda > Laticauda colubrina. The sequence goes on along the minus strand of BLBF01000059.1, from coordinate 12,866,624 downwards.
TGAATTTCAGAGAACATCTAACAATGTTTACCATCAAAGGTTCTTGAGTAAAATTAACTCTTTGGGGATAGGAGAGCTTTTCCTTTTATGGATTCCTAACTAGTTTAAAAAACAGAATGTGAAGCAAAGAATAATTGGCTAATTTTATTAATGAAAGGAAATAAGAATAGAAATTTATCAGGATCTGTGACAAGTCTGGGTTTTTTTTTAATTTATTCATAAATGATCTTGATTTATATGTATGCAATCAGTTGACTGAGTTTGTGGATAATACTAAATTATTCAGGGTAATAAGAACCAAAAGTGCTTGTAAAGCACTCTATAAAGATCTTTTTAAATCAGGATAACGTTTGATCAAATTGCAATGCAATTCAGTGTAAGTAAAGTTATACATACCAGGGCCAAAAGCTCTAATTTCACATATATGCTGGTCAGATCTGAGTTGTCTATCGGTAACAAGGAAGAAGCTCTTGAGGCCATAGTAGATAACTCAATGAAGAGGGAGTTGTAAGGAAGACAAAATCCATGCTAAGTATCATTATGCAAGGATTAAAAACAGGAACATCTAACTTGGAAAAAAAAAAACATACATCCTTTTGGAGGATGAAGTAGAGCTGGAAAAAGAAGAGAAGGCAAGTAAAATACTTCACAGAATTTAAAGAAAAGGCTACACACTTGAAGCTGTATAGCTTGAAAGAATGGCAATTGAGAACATGCTTCAATTGTATTTGTCATCAACTGCCTGGCTAGGGATTTTATGATGATTAAGTCAATATCAATTCATGGGTAGATATTTTCTAGGAGAATCTGTCACTAATCAAGACTTTCAACATTCTTTCCCAATTGTTGCTATAATTGAATTCATCCACTGCTATTTGTCATCCTCTTCTTCCTCTACCTCTTCCTTTTCCCTTTTCCAACTTTACAGACTTCTCCAGAGAGCTAGATCTTTGCATAATGTGAAATATAATAATTGATGTGGAATTCATTAACACAGTAATTGTTAATTGCACAATTAACCTGTGGAATTCATTACTACCAGCAGATTGGAGCCATTATGAGGTTAGAGCAGCCTAGAAGTGCTATAAATAGGTGATAGATAGATAGATAGATAGATAGATAGATAGATAGATAGATAGATAGATAGATAGATAGATAGAT